>CATNUC010000012.1:0-589825 GCA_950370525.1 Bellardia bayeri
ACATATACATATACATATACATATACATATACATATACATATACATATACATATACATATACATATACATATACATATACATATACATATACATATACATATACATATACATATACATATACATATACATATACATATACATATACATATACATATACATATACATATACATATACATATACATATACATATACATATACATATACATATACATATACATATACATATACATATACATATACATATACATATACATATACATATACATATACATATACATATACATATACATATACATATACATATACATATACATATACATATACATATACATATACATGATACATATACATATACATATACATATACATATACATATACATATACATATACATATACATATACATATACATATACATATACATATACATATACATATACATATACATATACATATACATATACATATACATATACATATACATATACATATACATATACATATACATATACATATACATATACATATACATATACATATACATATACATATACATATACATATACATATACATATACATATACATATACATATACATATACATATACATATACATATACATATACATATACATATACATATACATATACATATACATATACATATACATATACATATACATATACATATACATATACATATACATATACATATACATATACATATACATATACATATACATATACATATACATATACATATACATATACATATACATATACATATACATATACATATACATATACATATACATATACATATACATATACATATACATATACATATACATATACATATACATATACATATACATATACATATACATATACATATACATATACATATACATATACATATACATATACATATACATATACATATACATATACATATACATATACATATACATATACATATACATATACATATACATATACATATACATATACATATACATATACATATACATATACATATACATATACATATACATATACATATACATATACATATACATATACATATACATATACATATACATATACATATACATATACATATACATATACATATACATATACATATACATATACATATACATATACATATACATATACATATACATATACATATACATATACATATACATATACATATACATATACATATACATATACATATACATATACATATACATATACATATACATATACATATACATATACATATACATATACATATACATATACATATACATATACATATACATATACATATACATATACATATACATATACATATACATATACATATACATATACATATACATATACATATACATATACATATACATATACATATACATATACATATACATATACATATACATATACATATACATATACATATACATATACATATACATATACATATACATATACATATACATATACATATACATATACATATACATATACATATACATATACATATACATATACATATACATATACATATACATATACATATACATATACATATACATATACATATACATATACATATACATATACATATACATATACATATACATATACATATACATATACATATACATATACATATACATATACATATACATATACATATACATATACATATACATATACATATACATATACATATACATATACATATACATATACATATACATATACATATACATATACATATACATATACATATACATATACATATACATATACATATACATATACATATACATATACATATACATATACATATACATATACATATACATATACATATACATATACATATACATATACATATACATATACATATACATATACATATACATATACATATACATATACATATACATATACATATACATATACATATACATATACATATACATATACATATACATATACATATACATATACATATACATATACATATACATATACATATACATATACATATACATATACATATACATATACATATACATATACATATACATATACATATACATATACATATACATATACATATACATATACATATACATATACATATACATATACATATACATATACATATACATATACATATACATATACATATACATATACATATACATATACATATACATATACATATACATATACATATACATATACATATACATATACATATACATATACATATACATATACATATACATATACATATACATATACATATACATATACATATACATATACATATACATATACATATACATATACATATACATATACATATACATATACATATACATATACATATACATATACATATACATATACATATACATATACATATACATATACATATACATATACATATACATATACATATACATATACATATACATATACATATACATATACATATACATATACATATACATATACATATACATATACATATACATATACATATACATATACATATACATATACATATACATATACATATACATATACATATACATATACATATACATATACATATACATATACATATACATATACATATACATATACATATACATATACATATACATATACATATACATATACATATACATATACATATACATATACATATACATATACATATACATATACATATACATATACATATACATATACATATACATATACATATACATATACATATACATATACATATACATATACATATACATATACATATACATATACATATACATATACATATACATATACATATACATATACATATACATATACATATACATATACATATACATATACATATACATATACATATACATATACATATACATATACATATACATATACATATACATATACATATACATATACATATACATATACATATACATATACATATACATATACATATACATATACATATACATATACATATACATATACATATACATATACATATACATATACATATACATATACATATACATATATACATATACATATACATATACATATACATATACATATACATATACATATACATATACATATACATATACATATACATATACATATACATATACATATACATATACATATACATATACATATACATATACATATACATATACATATACATATACATATACATATACATATACATATACATATACATATACATATACATATACATATACATATACATATACATATACATATACATATACATATACATATACATATACATATACATATACATATACATATACATATACATATACATATACATATACATATACATATACATATACATATACATATACATATACATATACATATACATATACATATACATATACATATACATATACATATACATATACATATACATATACATATACATATACATATACATATACATATACATATACATATACATATACATATACATATACATATACATATACATATACATATACATATACATATACATATACATATACATATACATATACATATACATATACATATACATATACATATACATATACATATACATATACATATACATATACATATACATATACATATACATATACATATACATATACATATACATATACATATACATATACATATACATATACATATACATATACATATACATATACATATACATATACATATACATATACATATACATATACATATACATATACATATACATATACATATACATATACATATACATATACATATACATATACATATACATATACATATACATATACATATACATATACATATACATATACATATACATATACATATACATATACATATACATATACATATACATATACATATACATATACATATACATATACATATACATATACATATACATATACATATACATATACATATACATATACATATACATATACATATACATATACATATACATATACATATACATATACATATACATATACATATACATATACATATACATATACATATACATATACATATACATATACATATACATATACATATACATATACATATACATATACATATACATATACATATACATATACATATACATATACATATACATATACATATACATATACATATACATATACATATACATATACATATACATATACATATACATATACATATACATATACATATACATATACATATACATATACATATACATATACATATACATATACATATACATATACATATACATATACATATACATATACATATACATATACATATACATATACATATACATATACATATACATATACATATACATATACATATACATATACATATACATATACATATACATATACATATACATATACATATACATATACATATACATATACATATACATATACATATACATATACATATACATATACATATACATATACATATAAGCCCCCACCAATTTACCTGAGAGAGCCCACTTCCAATAAACTGGTACAAGGAATTGTTGCTGTAATAGGTGAAAATATGTTTAGCGTAACCTCAATTAAACATGGAAAAATCAGCGAGACAAAGATCCAAGTGAATAGGGAAAATGATTTTCGAAAATTGTCCAACCAGTTGGAGAGGGAGACCAGGGATTTCTATACCTATCAGCTCAAAAGCGCAAAAGGACTCCAAGTCGTTCTAAAGGGTATAGACCCATGTGTTGATCCTGCCGAGATAAAGACTAGTTTAATGGAAAATGGCTTCAAAATTAAGAGCATAACGAATATTAGAAACCGTGAAAAGATTCCTCAGCCGATGTTCAGGGTGGAATTGGAACCTGGAGATATCGTCTTAAAGAAAAACGAGTCCCATCCCATCTACAATCTGATTTACCTTCTGCATCGGAGAATCACCGTGGAAGAACCGCATAAGCGTCAGGGACCCGTCCAGTGTCTTAATTGTCAAGAATTTGGTCACACCAAAGCGTATTGTAAATTGCCGTCAGTTTGTGTTGCGTGTGGGGAACTACATACAACTGCTCAATGTGATAAGTCGAAAACTGACTCAAAAATCAAAAAATGCAGTAACTGCGGAGGTAATCATACCGCAAATTATAGAGGTTGTCCAGTTTACACTCATTTGAAAGGCATAAGGACCAACAAGACGTCAGTAGTCATGTAAACGTGCCTAGTTCTAGACAAGTTTCTTACGCTAACGTGGTTAAATCTAATATGCCAGGTTTGGAGCAGGAACCTAAATCACAATATTACGAGCCTAATATTAACACTCTAGAGACCACTTTGCAGACACTTGTCCAAACTATGAACACTTTTACGACCACTATGACATCCATGATGCAGGAAATGCTGAAAATGCAATCCACTACCTTGCAAGCCATTTTAAATAAATGATTTATTTACAAATTTATTTTTGGAACGCGAACGGCCTCCGCCAACATAAAAACGAACTGGAATACTTCCTGATGGATAAGCAGATTGATGTTATGATGATTGCTGAAACTCACTTGACGTCGACAGGGTACTTCAAAATTAATGGCTACGTGTTGTACGATACTAAAGATCCCCGCGGAAGAGCTTGTGGAGGTTCGGCAATTCTTATAAAGAACAGAATAAAACATTATCTAATGAATAACATAAGTGAGGATTACCTCCAAGCACCAAACATTTGCATTGAATTCTGTCAATACAAATTTGTTTTATCATCGATTTATTCTCCGCCTCGATTCTCAATAAAAGAACACCAATACCATAACTTCTTTAATTCCCGTGGAGCTAGATTTTTAGTTGCTGGCGACTTTAACGCCAAACACACATTTTGCGGTTCACGGCTGGTAACCCCAAAGGGTCGCGTACTCTTCAAAACTATTGCTAAAATGGGCTTAGATGTACTCTCAAGCGGACATCCCACCTACTGGCCGACGGCCCGACGGAAGATTCCCGATGTTATTGACTTTGGAGTAGTGAAAAATATCCCTGTAGAAAGGATGCAAGTGGATCCTTCATTAGACTTGTCCTCAGATCACTCTCCTACTATCATTTCAATGCATTTCCCTCAAGTGTGTGGCTCCCCATTTAGAAACATGACTAAGACCCGAGTAAGCTGGATAAAATACAAAAAGTATTTAAGTTCTCATTGCACGGAAAATATTGTGTTGAGAACTACCGACGATATCGATGAGTCGATTGGCAACTTTACCGAGGACCTTCGACGAGCTGTGCATCACGCTTCCACTTATCACGTTGAATGTAGAAATAGGACAAACAGAACTTATTTATCTGAACGCGAACATCTCCTATCAGAAAAAAGAAGAATGAGAAGAGAGTGGTAACTTCACAGGTCTTCTGAACTGAAAGCTAGGCTACGGGTATGCAGAGATATACTAAGAAATTTCCTAGAAACCCAAAGAATGGCTTCACTTAAATCATACTTGGAGGGAATTGACAGTTCCCCACAATCTGAGTATTCGTTATGGAAGGCGGCACGAGGTTTAAAAAGACCAGTTAGAGGAAAGCCTCCTTTGCGAAATCCGACTGGTGACTGGGCTAGAAACGATTCCGAGAAGGGGACTTTATTTGTTAACCATTTGTGAAATGTGTTTACTATAAACAACTCAAATAATGCAACTGATTTGCCACCACTCGTTATTAGACCTCCTGTACCTCTAAGACTAAACTTTGGTGATGTCCAAAGCGCTATTGGTACTCTGAACCTTAGAAAATCAGCAATAAAATGCTTGTGGAGTTACCTCGTGTAGCTAGAAGAATTATCCTCTTTATCTTCAACGCTATTTTACGCCTAGAATACTATCCTGCAGATTGGAAGGTGTCTATGATCACTATGATTCCTAAGTCAGGGAAGGATCACACCAAAGTAGAGTCATATAGGCCAATTAGCCTACTGCCGACAATTTCTAAACTGTTCGAAAAATTGTTAATGACTAAGTTGATTCCAATTCTGAACGACACTGAATGCATTCCTAATCATCAATTCGGCTTCAGAGCTAAACACAGCACCATCGAACAAACAAACAGATTGGTAAATGTGATAAGAGGGTCGTTTGAAGACAAAAAATACTGCTCCGCCCTTTTCATTGATATGTCCCAAGCGTTCGACAAAGTTTGGCATGACGGTTTAATGCACAAAATAAAATTAACTCTGCCTGCTAACACCCATTTCCCATTCTACATTAAAGTTGGATTGCAAACTTTTGTTTTACAATGCAATTCTACAGCCAATCTGGTGTTATGGAATTCAATTATGGGGTACTGCCTCAGCATCCAACATTGAAAAAATTCAAAGGGGTCAAAATAAAATTCTACGTATAATTACTGCAGCTCCATGGTACGTTAAAAATTCTCGAATTCACAAAGATCTAGGCATTCCTTTGGTGAAAGTCGAATTTACAAAATACGCCTCAAAATATGTCAGCAAACTTGAACACCATCCAAACCCACTTGCACGAGACATCCTTAACTTTAGTGGCCATGTTCGGTTGAGAAGGAGGGATACCCTTGCTTTAACTCAAACGCAAAACATCATGTAGTTCCCCACATGCAACACAAACAGACGGCAATTTACAATACTCTTTGGTGTGACCAAATTCTTGACAATTAAGACACTGGACGGGTCCAACACGCTTATGCGGTTCCTCCACGGTAATTCTACGATGCAGAAGATAAATAAGATTGTAAATTGGATGGGACTCGTTTTTCTTTAAGGCAACATCTCCAGGTTCCAATTCTACCCTGAACATGGGCTGAGGAATCTTTTCACGGTTTCTAATATTCACTACGCTCTTGATTTTGAACCCTTTGTCCATTAATCCGTTCTTTATCTCCGCAGGATCAACACATGGGTCTATACCCTTTAGAACGACTTGGAGTCCTTTTGCGCTTTTGAGCTGATAGGTATAGAAATCCCTGGTCTCCCTCTCCAACTGGTTGGACAATTTTCGAAAATCATTTTCCCTATTCACTTGGATCTTTGTCTCGCTGATTTTTCCATGTTTAATTGAGGTTACGCTAAACATGTTTTCACCTATTACAGCAACAATTCCTTGTACCAGTTTATTGGAAGTGGGCTCTCTCAGGTAAATTGGTGGGGGCTTAAACGTCTTTTTCGGTATTTCTGGGTCGTCCGTCTGAAGTAGAGCAAATCTGTTTTGATCATTTGGCTTATCACTGCTGACGGTCTTAGGAACTTTAGAATTGGAAGACATTTGAGCAGATGTCGGGCTCCTCTGTCGCTTGAGAACGGTGATGTACTTATCCATACCTACTTGTTTTTTGGGTTTGACTGCACTATTTGATGAAGATGATGATTTCTCATCGGATGAGATAACTATATTGGGCGAACAGGAACGGCGCCGTATTTCGGCTTTTGTAGTGAGAAGAGACTCCACGGATTTTCTTAAGGATTCTTCCTCAGAGATCCATAAATTTTTTCTACTGTAGCTTAGCTCTTTCTCAGAATTACATCTGAGCGGGACACTCATGCAGTTGTTATGCGATTTTTACCTATTTCACCTATTTCACCTATTAAGAAAATTCAGCCGCACTAAAAATAACACGTCCGACCAGTTCAAGCAACACTATGTTGGCCAAAAACTAACGCACAAGCATCGATGTGTGAGCTAGTGCGTTATCATGGTGCAAAATACATGATTGGATTTTCCACAATTCTGTGCGTTTCTGACAAATCGCTTAGCGCAAACTGCGCATAACTTCAAGAAGTACTCCTTATTTTCCGTACGACCTTGTGGCAAGAATTCATGATGCACCAAGCCATTGCAGTCGAAAAAAACAGTGAGCAAAACCTTCACATTTGAACGAACTTGACGCGCTTTCGGTCTTGGCTCTTTTGCACGTTATCATTGGGATGATTGTTCTTTGATTTCATTGTCATAGCCATACACCCATGATTCGTCACCAGTTATGACCTTTTGGAGGAAATCTGGATCGTTGTTGACGATGTTTAACAGCTCCTGAGCGATGTCCATGCGGCGTTATTTTTGCTCAAAATTTAGCAATTTTGGAACAATCTTCGCTACCACACGTCTCATGCCTAAAACATCCGTAAAAATAGCTTGACATGAGCGGAACGATATGCCAACATCATCAGCAACCTCTCTGATAGTGATTCGGCGATTATTCAATATCATTTTCTTCACTGCTTCAATGTTTTCATCGGTTGTTGACGTGCTTGGGCGACCAGGCCTCCCTTAACCGGTTATACCACAATTGAACTTGTGTTCAGTCAACATTTAAAAAGTCCTTGCGCATTCAATTTCATCTTTTACACAAAACTTAATACATACAGTTGCTTTGATCCGTTTTTTGTCAAAAACAAACTGACAATCTAAAATGGCTAATATTTGTGACGGTTCACTTTATTTTATTAATTATTCCAAACCAACATAAACATTTTCTATTATCGTCCCGTTCGTCTCATCACTGATATTAATTTTCTTATCCACCTGTTTGTTTTTGTTTTACTTTATTCATTATATTATTCGTTTCAATTACATTTGATTCTCAATGAAACGACTGAGACAATTCAATGAAATGAGTATGTAAAATATCTCAATGAGTGAGTAAATGTTCCGTTAGCTTTTTTTAATAATTAGGTTTTTTGAATGAATAAAATAAAACGTTCTAATGGAATTTAATGAGTGGGTTTTATGAATGAGTGAATATGATAGGTGTATTCAATTATTACAGAAAGAAAGAAAAAATAAGTTAGAAAAGTATATTCGGCTTTGCCGAATCTTTAATACCCTCCACCTAAATGTACTAAGAAATAGAAAAACTACACTGGTTATAGGACTAGAATATTCTTATTCTGTGTTTTCTATTCAGTCTTAGTGCAAATTTTATTAGTATTTGACATATTGTTTGAAAGACAATTTTACGACCAACATAATTTATGTTAAATATTTTGAAATTTTGTCTACTTTTCACCATTTTTAATTGATTTAATTACCAATTCTTACCATAATTTACAGAGTTTGTCTGATGTTCATAATAATCTTGAGCGTAATTTAACAAACAGAGTATAAACAAGTTAGAGTGCTATATTCGGCTGTGCCGAATCTTAAATACCCTCCACCTAAACGTAATAAGAAATACAAAAACTACACTGGTTATAGGACTAGAATATCCTTATTCTGTATTTTATATTCAGTCTTAGTGAAAATTATATTAGTGTTTTATATATTGCTTGAAAGACAATTTTACGACCAACATAATTTATGTTAACTATTTTGAAATTTTGTCTAATAGTGACAATTTTTAATTGATTTAATTACCAATTCTTACCATAATTTACAGAGTTTGTCTGATGTTCATAATAATCTTGAGTGTAATTTAACAGAGTATAAAAAGGGGAACAATTCAATTCGGTTTTAGTGACTTTGCTCAAAAAAAAAAAAAAAAAAAAAAAAACTTCATCAAATAGGGCTTTTGGAGGAGATGCCAGCAAAAAAAAATTTGTTGTCGGTCACGCCTATATCTCGGGAACTACTGGGTGTATGATAATTTGTAATACAATAAATAAAAGGTATTAAAAATACCTTTCCACCTATATATCATGATTATAAAATATGGACCGAATATGGGTTAAATCCGAAAAGAATATTTTTTGACCCGAATTTTTTTGTTTTTTTTGAAATTTTTATATGGCAGCTATGACAAATTATGGGCCGATCTTCTTAAATCTTAGAACAGTGATTCTTATACATATGAGAATATTTCACGTCGAATTTCAACATAATAACGGTATATTTAAGATATATATTAGTATTAGCGTGGAGTTCGGAATTGGACCTTATATGGGGTCATAGGCAAATATAGACCGATATTCTCAAAATCATGCAGTTGGATTTAGGCATGTATGTAACTGATCCGTGTAAGATTTTTGATTGGTACCCTTATTTATAAGAGATTTGTGAGTATTAAAGTAATTTTCGAAAGAGGGCTTTATATGGGGCATACGGTTAAAAATGGACCGAAATTCACAAAATTTTGTGGGATGATTTTTGTATATATGTAAATGATTTGTGTAAAGTTTTGAGTCAGTACCGATATTTATGCAATATATATAGGGATAAATATCTTTTTCAGATGAGGTCCTTGCATGGGAGCTATGACCAATTCTGGGCCGACCACTATAAAATTTAGTACAACAATTTATTTGCCTATAAAGATTCTTAATGTCAAGTTTTAGCCGTTTAACATTATTTATATCTGTTTTATACGTATTTAAGTGAATTTTGGAAGTGGACATTATATGGGGGCTATGGTCAAACATGTACCGAACTAAAAAAAATTCGTTTTGCGATTTATTTTTGCCTAAAACTTATTTTTCCTGAATTTTGTTTTGATATTCCAATTTTATAGGTATTTATGTATAATTGAGCAATATTTCGGGAAGATTTTTGTATGTGGGGCTATGAGAGATCATGGACCGATTCATACTATTTTCCGCACACTTTCTTCTGTTATCATAAAAACAACGTATACAAAATTTCATGGCACTATAGAGCAATTCCATATGAAAGCGATCACCTTTTGGACGACCCCTCTCCGATATTAAAATAAATAGTCTCAATCGATTGCCCAGCAAAAAATAATGTACATACATATTTTTTTTTTATAGTGACTGGTTTAGTGGTGGTGTACACCACTGTCATGTGACAAAATTGAAGAATTCTTCATAAGGGACCTCATTGAAAGTTGTTTAAAAAAAACTACTAAAGCGATCGCAACGAGTGATAGCTCGTTGGAAAAGTATTGAATCATTTTTTTTAATTGAATTTTAATTGAAAAATAAAATTTTCCTAATTTTTCTTAGAAATTTACCTTTAAATTTTCCCATGAAAATTAAATTTTCCGATTTTCCACAGAAGCTCCTAAATTTTCCGGCTAATTTTTTTTTTTTTGGATTCCTCATAATTTTTGCTTTAAAAATCATCGATAAAAAAATGGGCCCCGACTCCTTGTTTGGACAGGAGAAGAGCATTTAAGAGACCACCTTGTTAAAAATACATTTTAAAAATTATTTTACAGTTAAAAATACATTTATGAAGAAAAAATCTTTCTTATTTTTCTGCTTATACTTAATTACAATATTTGTTAAAATTTTCAATTGTCTTGGCATCATTATAAAATTAAAGTAACTTCAAATTTAGCACGTCGGCAGATGAAGAGTACCGCTTTACATTAATTGACATATCAGAAATATTTGATATGAAGCAATGAAACTTTTGCGTTCCAGTTATAGTTTTGACATTATTATATCTGTTTTGAATTCGTCGCTCCATGGCATCGTGTTCTTTTTGAGTGCATAAAACTGTGTTAATGGCAATTTCCTTGCTTTGAATCCACGAAAACAAATGTTGTACATTTAAGATCTGGTCAGTATATGGCCTTCGCAAACTTGCCTTAGTCGCCATGCGTTTTAGGGTTCCCCCTAACGCATCGCATGGGCCCTTACCGTGGGACGTCGCGAAAAAGTGTCACTCGACCTTGCAGTTTTGTTCTTCTTGAATTATGCAAAGATTGTAAAATTTTTTTTTATTTCTTGATAAATTTTAGTTAGGCTCGAGTTCATTAAATTTAATTTTCATTAAATTATTTTTACTGAAGTTAGGAATTACAACTTGAAAAATTTATTATTAAAAATTTTTGATAATTTTTCTTGACTAGGATTCGAACCTGGGTTGTTGAATTTACATATGTTTCGAGAAATCCCACTTTCTCTCATCAGAATTCTTTGCGTTCTATTAATAATTATTCTAATTTTTTTTATTCTTGTACTGAGAAGCCGCGCCGTCTGAGAAAAACGTTACTTTGTCGATTGCATCGAATTTTGATCTTAAGAATTCAAACAGTTTCATTTGAAATAAATAAACGGATACATAATTATAAGCTAAACTCTCCGCGACAACAACAAGGCTTACAGTCTGTAGTTCGTTATGTTCGTTTTTGAAATAAATGCCAAAAGGATGCACCGTGCACTGGTCGTTTGCCCAGTTAAGCCTGAATTTCATCCTGAACGAGAAAAGTGTAATTCTCGGCAAAGTCGCTTATCAAAATGAATTCATTTTGGGCCAATTTCTCCTTACTTTCCTTTAGAAATTTCGATTGCATCTCGGATATGAAATGGTGCGCCTTCAGTTCATTCAACTTGAATCCGAATTCCTCGATGAATTCCGGAATCTGCTTTACCACGGTCTCAAGGGAACATCTGCCGCTGCTAATTATCCACTGTTTGAAATGCACCTCCAGAATTAACAGCTGTTCAAACTTTTCCGCCAAATATTGCTCTAGCTCGTCAATCTTCGGACAATTGTCGCATTTGGACAGATGACAATTTTCCGTGGGGTATGCGCACAACGACTTCGACAGGAGGTCCCTATATGTTTCAATTTCACCGTGAAACACTTTCAATTTCTTGCATGGAAAGAAAATTAATTTGATGTTTTGATGAAACATGCAAACGCAGACTGAATGCGTTCCGTGCCTGTCTAATGCCAGCACGCATTCTTTTGGTCGTAGGATGGCAAACTTAGAAAATCCCACTTTTTCTCATTGAACTGATGGTATGCTTCGGATAGATTACATAATAATAATCTGCGCTGCTTGTGTACTTTTTCTCCATCTTCTCCATGATAACATAGTCACGCGTACCTGGGCAGGCGCGGCTGTTGTCATCATTGCAGTAAAAATCTTGAAACTGAGGCTACAGGTCATAAAATGTTTTGTACATTTTTTAAATTACCAGGTAATAAATATTGCCCCATATTTATGGAAATCCGTATTTTATGACTTGTTTCTGCACGTGTCATTTTAGGCGAAATATTTCTCACCTGGTAATTTAAAACATTTTATGACCTGTAGCCTCAGTCGGGTTTGGTGTGCCATTACATGCCACTGCTGCTATTATCCATGGATTTTTGGCCGATCTTGTAAAGGCAGGCAGACCATATTCCCTACACACTCAACTTAAAAAACACACTCTTAAAAAAAATTGATTTTTTCTTCATAAATGTATTTTTAACTGTAAAATAATTTTTAAAATGTATTTTTAACAAGGTGGTCTCTTAAATGCTCTTCTCCTGTCCAAACAAGGAGTCGGGGCCCATTTTTTTATTGCTGATTCTTAAAGCAAAAATTATGAGGAATCCAAAAAAAAAAAATTAGCCGGAAAATTTAGGAGCTTCTGTGGAAAATCGGAAAATGTAATTTTCATTGGAAAATTTAAAGGTAAATTTCTAAGAAAAATTAGGAAAACTTTATTTTTCAATTAAAGCCTGATTCAATACCGTTCCAACGAGCTATCACTCGTTGCTATCGCTTTAGTAGTTTTTTTTTTTAAACAACTTTCAATGAGGTCCCTTATGGAGAATTCTTCAATTTTGTCACATGACAGTGGCGTACACCACCACTAAACCAGTCACTATAAAAAAAAATATGTAGGTACATTATTTTTTGCTGGGCAATCGATTGAGACTATTTATTTTAAAATCGGAGAGGGGTCGTCTAAAAGGTGATCACTTTCATATGGAATTGCTCTATAATTAATTATTTGATGTGCACGGATTATATTTAGTTAAATAATAATTATATTTTTTTATATACATACGTCTTATCTGATTGGTTTACAGAAATAAAAAGGTCCGTTAGGTATGAGAAAATCATTCGTTAATTTAAGAACATGTTATCGATCTTGCCTTACGTGTGTGTCATTTTTACACTTTGCACCTTTAAAAAAAAAGTCACAGCATCTCATAAGAATGATAATGTAACAATTACAATATTTAAAAACAAAATTAATATTTTATTATTTTAAAAAAATTACGGTTAACTTTTGACTGATAGGTAAATAAAAAAGTATTGGTTCTATATATATATGTTACTCTGTCAACATTATTGAGCATGGCTATTAAGAGGTCAAATTAGGATTAGAATTAATCAAAAGGGAAATTATGTCTCTTTTATTATAAAGGCAATTTTTTTTTCTTTTTTTGAAATGAAATAAGAAAATTTGTGTAACGATAATTTTTATTCTTGTTGAAAACTAAAATTTTAAATAATCAAAACAGAACAAAAAAATTACTTTTCTATTTGTGACAAACTGTTATTATTGTCTTATTTATTAGTCAATTTTCCCACATAAATTCCAATTATTAGTACAATTAATATAATTTATAAAAACCATGTTACTGAAATTATTTTAAACAAAAAATGTTAAAGCAATTATTTTAAGAAATACAAAATCTGCTGCATACAACCTGTTCAACATTAACACAAAATAAACTTTATAACATTAACGGAGTTTATTTACACATTTGTTTTTGTTTGCGTTCCTTAAATTCTTTAAATAGCAGGAATGATAAAATAAAGATTACGCCATGCGCATGATTTCCCGTTATGTGACGTAGAAGTTCCATTCTATGGGTTACCAAGAATGTTTCATGTGTTAGAATTGAAATTCATTGCGTAAACTGTATGTTTTATGTGATAGTTGCCAACCTTGAAATTGAAATCTCTCTGAGAGTTCTAAAATAAAAGAAAAACAAACAAAAAAATAACAACAAAAAATATAAACATGAAGTGTGCAGTCAGCAAATGCAAGCAAAACAACAGTAAAAAAACAAGTGAGAAAAATTTAGCCAATAGAAACACAGAACGTGTGACGTCACAGTTCCAAAATGCGCAGAACATTTTAAAATTTTACTCGCGTTGGCGTAATCTTTATTTTATCATTCTTGTTTAAATAGTGACATTGCTCACCAGTATTAAAACACGACACAGTCTCGTCTCATCAGTAGAACAACAAGGTTGATCATTTTACCAAACATAAAATAAACAAAAGAAGTGCAAAAACAAACAAACGAAACAGTTTTAACAAAATCACATACATAAACTAAATGTAACAACAAAAAACAAAATTTTTAACTAAACATTGTAATTAAAATCATAAAGTGATAAAAAATAA
Source organism: Bellardia bayeri (assembly GCA_950370525.1). Classification (NCBI taxonomy): domain Eukaryota; kingdom Metazoa; phylum Arthropoda; class Insecta; order Diptera; family Calliphoridae; genus Bellardia; species Bellardia bayeri. The sequence continues at coordinate 16,159 of CATNUC010000012.1, forward strand.
AATTGTAATAAAAAGTAACATAAACATACATATGGACATAAAAGGAAAATATTAGAAATTAAACGTATTAATAAGAAAACCAAATTTATAACAAAATAAGCAAATAAAAAGGCAACAATTTCAATTAAACAATATAACCAAAAGTGTTTTTACTTAATAATAAAAGAACCAGTGAAACAAAAAAAAAAAGACACAAACAAATAAACACAACCAATTGAATTAAAACCGTAAAGGATACATATTCTACAACGTACATGATAGAAAACTATTGTGGAAATCCAATGGAAGTATGATTCTATTCTATTCCAAAATTCGATTTCCAGTTACGAACCATGTCGAAAAAGTTCTTAAAACTAAAGGAGAAAAAGCATTTTACGATGCGAGAAATACAGAAACGGCAGTTGTGATTAATCGTAGCAATTTGTTTTGGCGTCTTTGAATTATGTCTACATTTGAAGCTGAGGCTGTTCCCCATAAAAATAAGAAGTATTATTGTTATTGCTAGCCCAGGTAGCTCGAAAAGCATCTTGTTAATAATTTTGTCAATACCACACAGAAAAAAATAAATATCTGATTCAATTCAAAAAATCATTGAATCAAATACAAAATTGTCTAAAATCGGACCTACAACGAAAATTGTATATTCAGCGAACAAGCATTTTTTCTCAATTAAATAATTATGTTATTAGCCAAAAAAGTTAATCAAAATTCATTTCTAATTTCATATAAATTTTTTAACTAAAACAACCATAACTTTTATTAAATTTTACAATAATTTTCAAACAATTTTTTTGTTTAAATCAATAAGTAATTTGTTTGGAATTTGTATTACAATTTCAAACAAATTTATTAACTCAAACAAACATTACTTTTATTAAATTTTACAACAATTTTTCAAACAAATTTTTTGTTTGAATCAATAAGGAATTTGTTTGAAATTTTTATTACAATTTCAAACAAATATATACACTGAAACAAACATAACATTTATTATGTTTTAGACAATTATCACACAATTTATTGTTTGAAACAATAAATAATGTTTTTTTTCTACCCTTTCTATAATATTCCTTTAAATGAAAAATTAACAGATAAATTGTTTACAAATATTTTATTAATTTTTTTAATTTAACACAAATACTTTAAAATAATACATTTATAAATTTATATAAAATTATTGTGTTCAGATAATGTATTGTCTTTGAGTCCCTTGTTTTTAAATATAATATAATTTAAAAAAATAAATTTTATATTACTAAAAAAAATCTTAAAATTTTATTTTAGATTTACAATTGCATGTTTAATGGTTCATACTTTTGAATACTTCTTTGCAGTAGGTAAATCGTATAAAAATGATTGTACAAAATTATAAAAAACTTCGGATTCTTCCGGATACTGAAGATTAAACAAAAAAAATATTTTAAATAATGCATCAAGAGCATTTAAAAATGTCAAAATTGGATATTTAATGTTATCTACAAAAACAAAAATAGATTTAATAATTAATAATCTTGGTTGTATATTCCGGCATTGTATCTTCAGTAATTTCAGTTTAACTTCTAATTCCTCTGAAGTATTTGCTATTATTGCGAATACTTCTTGGGTATCAGACTGCGTTGAAACTTTAAGTTGTGGTGGGAAGAGATTGTGTAAAAACCAGAATATCATAAATGTTTTAGACTCTGTAACAAAAGTATTTATTAAAATAAATTTTATATTTTAAATTAGAGTTTTTACCATCATTTCTGGACTCAATATCGGCAAGCATTTTAGAAATGTATGCGGAAGAAATTTTAGTTTTTAAAACGCACAAAATTTGTTCGCTAAATTGCGGCCATGGTTCATGCAAATTTTTGGCCATCGGAAATTTTAGGGAGAAATCTATATCAATCTAAAAAAAAAGTAGAATTACAACAAATAAGCTATATATATATATATAAAAATATTGGTATGTCAGAAATTTACCAAATAAAAAACCTGAGGGTAGTCAGGCCATAACTTAAAAATTTCTGCCGTTGTCTAAGATTCCGATATCTGTTTGAACCGAAATGGCGAACATTTGCGCCAATAAAGATCAAATTCCTCAGCTGATATTTGCTCACTTTAAAGATATTGTAAATACAAGCTGCAATTTTTTTCTGACTCTGAAATAACAACAATATTTAAATATAAGTAACAATAATATAATCATTATATTTACCATCAAAAGTATTTACATCAGGTTTACTTTCACATTTTTTTAAAACATCCTTTGAAAGCCTTTTTAAGTTAGCCAATTTATTGTAAATTTTTCCTCTTTTTCCGCTTCTATAAAAATCCTGTCGATTGAAAATGAAAATATTAAAAATGTGCAAACAAAATACTTTTAGAATTTATACTTACCAGTTCCTCTGAGGGAAATATTAAACATATTTCTTTTTCCATCTCAGAGCAGTCAGATAAACTGCATGCAACACCTTTTGCCCCAATGTATTTGATAATGGTATTTATAAGCAAGTTGCGTTGTTCTTCGTGAAGCGTTTCATTTTTTTGGTAGAAATCCAGTATTTCACGTCCATTGTGGGTGCACTTAAGTATTTCCATAACAGACATTTTTGTTGTAACCTGCTTATATTGGGAGTTGTAAGTTTCACTTTCATTTGTTGATTTCTTCCATTCATCCAAGTTATACTCAAATTTGACCATATCTCCAATTTGGCTATCAACAAAGAGTCTTTCGATATGGTTACTTTTGAGCATGTGGAGAATCCCTTGTTCTGTAAATAAATAATTTAAAATAAAATATAATGAAATATGTAATATAGTAATTTAAATATATTACTATACCTTTTAGTCTATCATGTGACTCAACTAAACAAAGGCAGTACAAATCGCTGAATTTGTCCATCTTCAATTATAAGTACTCTTGTAAAATTATTTTAATTTAATAAATGTAGTCCCATTTGATTCAATTTTTTCCACACCAATCATACACAAACACTTTTCGTTTTTTATTTGTTAATAAATAACTTTTTATTATCACTATTTATTTTTTCTTTCAATAATTTACTAAATTTTTCAACAAAAATATTTTTCTTAAAACACTTTAACGCATCAACTTCTTAACACAGAATAAAATTAAAAAACGTTTTTGCAAAATTCTTTTCTTTTCGCAATACACACAATTTTTACCGTTAGATTTCTTTTTGCAATTGATAGCAAAAAAAGAAGTTAGTCACAATCTAAGATGCGCGCGACAAACCTTAAAAGAATACTTTTTAGAAACCCTTTTTCAATTCGCGCGAGTTAACGACACTCAAAACATACTTTTTATAAAACATCCCTTTTTGTTTAGTAGAAAACAAGATAAAGAAAATTTTATATTTGTAAACAAATAACCCTAGCTTATAGATAAGAAGGGATATAAACATATTGATAAGGAGAACACAAACATGTTGTTTAAACCCTAGCTTAAGTACAAAGATAAGAAACAATACAAACATATTGATAAGAAACAATACACACATATTGATAAGAAAGAATACAAACATGTTGATGTAAATAAAATTTAGTATTTAAGCAAATGAAATGTAAAATGAAGAGGAGTTAAAAATAAGTAACATAGACGTAACATAATAAATAAAGGAAGACGCATCGCGTCGATTAAAATATATTTTTTTATTTTATTTAAAGGTGAAAACCTTAATTGGCGATCCTGCCAGGAGAATAATTAAATTTATTCTTCCAGTGAGCGGACCAATTTAAATCCTTGTCGCAGCAAGGACATGCAAATTTTTTATATAAAAAATTGAATAATCCTTCATAGAAGGATAAGATAAAGGTCTACAACGAATGAACCCATTAACGAATCAAAAACGAAAAAATATATTTGACAAAAACAGACAATTTAAAGAAATTATGGAAGACAACTCAATATCAAGAATGACACAAAATTTCGACATAAGTATGCTGGCAGCCTTACAAGCCACCATTGAAAACATGAGAACTGAACACTAAAAACAAGTTCAGAATTTGGAGGACCAAATCAGGCAATTTCAACATGAGGAAGTTATTCCAAAAAACCAAAGGGTTACGATAGAACCCAGAATCACGAATGAAAACCAGGTAAAACTGGACGCCTTCAAATCATTACCCGTCTTTGATGGTAATATAAACAACTATAGAATATGGAGAGAAGATGCAACACGGATGATGGAAACCATATGCGACCTCAACAACCAACCAATTTATGCTCAAGCACTGCAAATTGTGAAAACAAAAATACAAGGAAGCGCAGCACAACTACTAGCCAACCACGGCACAATATTTAATTTTTACGCCATCCATGACAGGCTTGACAAAGCATATTCAGATACTCGCCCACTATATGTACTCCAAGATAAGATGAAGAGCTGCACACAAGGACGAAAAACCTTATCAGAATGCCATTATGAAATAAATAAATGCCTAAATCGTATGATTTCAAAAAAAACAATGTCTGGCCATATAGAAGCAGTAACCAGAGCCATGATAACACAAGCAGAAGAAGATTCAATCCGAGTCTTCATAGCTGGAGTAAACAACACCTTTACCCAATCGACCCTATACGGAAATGCACCCCACGATTTAGAGCACGCAAGGACGATAGAACACGATAACCGTTATCAAAATTTAAGGTTGTCTAATGAAGAAAAATCCAAAAAACCATTTGGCAATGAACAACGTCACCAGTACCAACAAAGACATCAACCACAACCAAGAAAAGAATTTAGACCGAAGCAGCCCTTCAATAATTTTCAACCCAGGGCACAACAGCACCAATCACCAAGGTATAACAACCACCAACCTCGGCCCGAACCAATGGACACGAGTTCTGGAAACACGGCTCATCATCAACCAACACAGTACAACCCCTTCAATCAACAACCTTGGAAAAGAGAAAAAGAGCAGAGCGGAAATTATCAAAACAAACAAATGAGAAATAACAACATCATCACCCAAGAAGATGACAACAGCAGTACTATAGTAGAAACAGGTACAGCGAATGATTTAGTTATTAAGCATCTAAACTAATAAACGGGTTGCCCCATATACGAAAACATATAATGTTTTATTAAATACCGGAGCAACCCATAATTACGTAAAAAATCTTTAATGTTCAATGTAACGGAAGAAATAAAACCTATGGAGGTTATATCAATGCACGGAACTTCAATAGTAAACACTAAACAACAAATTAAATTCCTTGGCGAGGATATAGATTTTTTTGAATTAGATGATATAATAGGATCCGATTTAATATTAGGACTACAGGGAATAATTACATTAAAGGCCATAATAGATATGACAAATATGACATTTACAGCGGATAGGAGAAAAGGAAGTAGTAATATAAACTATACCATAGGTAACGATACTTACAGGGAAAGAATTGACAAATTAATAAAAGAAAACAACGGCATAGGACCATTACCTTTCACAACAACGATATAAGCCACAATAAGAACAAGGACAGATGAACCCATTTGGACGAAGCAATACCCATATCCCATAGCGGATAATGATTTCGGAAATATAGAAATAGAAAGACTTTTAAAGGATGGAATCATCCAAGGAAGTAATAAAAAGCAAAATATTTTACAACTTTAGCTTAGGAACCAGGATTCCATCAAGTTAGAATAAAAGAGGAAGATAGAGAAAAAACTGCTTTTTGCACGAACGGTGGAAAGTACGAATTTATACGTATGCCATTCGGTTTGAAAAACGCACCATCCATATTCCAAAGATGTGTCGACGACATCCTAAGATAATACATCGGAAAATTTGCATATGTATATATAGATGACGTTTTGATTTACTCCTCATCACCAGAAGAACATATGAAACACATAGAAATTATATTCAATGCACTAAATAGAGCAACGTTAAAAGTATCCGATGAAAAATCAAAATTCTTCCAAACAGAAGTTGAATACTTAGGCCATATAATTAAACACAACAAAATCGCCACAAATCCAGAAAAGGTTGAAGTAATCGAAAAATACTGACTCCCCCAAACATTTAAAGACTTGTGAGGATTCCTAGGTATGACAGGATATTATAGGAAATTTGTACAAGGATACGCTAATATAGCCAAACCATTAACAATTCACTTACGAGGAGACAACGGACAAATAGGTAAAAACAAAAGTGCTAAAACGAAAATAGAATTAGACGACGCCGCTATACAAGCATTTAACAAATTAAAAAATTGTCTAAAAGAACAGGTTGAACTTTTCCAACCAAATTACGATAAACCATTCGAGCTGACCACAGACGCATCTAACATAGCTATTGGAGCAGTACTCAGCCAAATGAAAAAACCAATATTTTTTCTTAGTAGAACACTAAGTAAAACAGAGGAAAATTACTCCACAAATGAGAAAGAATTATTAGCCATCATTTGGGCACTACAAAAATTGAGAAATTACATTTATGGCACAACAGACCTTACTATTTATACTGATCACCAGTCACTAACACACGTCATATCTGAAAAAAACCCCAACCCAAAACTAAAACGTTGAAACGCCATCATTGAAGACTTTGGAGCAACACTGATATATATTGTCAAGACAATGTATAAATACATCATCAAATAATACAGCTCATTCAGCCGAAAGCTCTTATATGGAAATTATTAACCAAGTAAAACAAACTTTAAACGCATATGCCGTTCAAGTTGAACTTGTACCAAATAAGAGAATGAATGAAACACGAACCCGTACAATATTTTCAAACAGAGTTAGACATACAATAAAATTTACAAACGAACAAAATTTGATCATAGAATTAAAAAAGATATTACAGCCAGACAAAACGATTGCAATACATACTACCAGAGAAGATATTTATGCACTCGGCCCCATTATAAAAGATACCTTCAACACCACAACATTTGTATATATACCAACAAGACTAATCGACGTTCGAGAAGAAGAAAAACAGACAGAGCACACAGAGGTTATAAGAATAACGTTCAGGCGATACTTAAGAATTATTACTGGCCTGAAATAAAACAACAATGCAAAGCGTTTAATAAAAAGTGCACACCCTATTTATATGGCAAATATGAAAGAAACCCCACAAGAGAACCGTTAGGACAACCCGACATACCAGCAGAACCCGGAGAATACATACACATGGACATTTACTTTAATGATAACAAAACATTTCTAGTCGCTATCGATAAATTCTCAAAATATATTACTCTGAGAGAAATAAGTTCAAGAGAACGTATGTCTGAGAAAATTGAAGAAGTTATCACAAATAATTATCCGAGCTGTACACGATTAATGACTGATAACGAAAAATGTTTAAATACACCAACAGTAAATATGATGTGTGAAAAATATAGAATAAGAAAACTAGAAACGCCAGTCTATAGATCAACCTCTAACGGACAAGTTGAACGCGCTCACAGCACAATCTCCGAACTAACAAGAATATTTAAAATACAAAACGAAACAACAATAACTGATGAAATATATAAAACAATAAGAGAATTAAATAACACCATACACTCAGTCACAAAACAAAAACCAGTTGACATTTTGTTTACCAAAATTAATTATAATAAAAAAGACATATATGAGAAATTAAAAAGTGCATCGGAAAAAACTCTCGAAAGACTAAACCAAGGTACAAAGCACAGAACGTTTTCACCAAATGAACAAATATTAGTTAAAATCAAAGGAGTAAGAAGAAATAAAGACTCCAGATATATTAAATACAACGTAAAGGAAGACCGTGAGGACCCGAAATCAGAGGAGACACAGAAATTAAAAATCTAAATGAACAAAAATATGTTATGACCAGAACTGATGACGTTCTGATATACGACGAATACTCATTCCTCTTCCACGTAACTAATCTCACAAAAATACTCTCACCATATAATCAAATTGTTATAAAACAACGGAACTTCACTATCCAGGAAACGATCTGGATAAAGAAAATTGAAATATTGGCAACCCAACTAAACGAACATAAACGCCACACTAGATCCTTAAATTTCGTAGGGTCAGCATTAAAATTTATTACTGGAAACCCAGACCATGATGATTTCATTAAAATGGAGACAGCAATAAATGTTTTAATAAACAACAACGAAAAACAACGCTTAATTAGTTCAAAGTATGAACAACTAATGGAGTTATTACAAGGAAACACAGTAGAAGATCACTTCATCATAGAACAAGTACATGACCAACTTCTATTGCTCGCCAGAACAAGAAACGCTGCAAAAAATAATGAATATTTAACCGAATCTTTAAATTTAAACGACGTAAAAGAAAAAATAGAACATGAATTAATCTCAGTACCTCTAATAAACATTTTAGAATATGCTGACATACACATAGCGGGTACAGGAAATTTGTTTATAGCCATTTATAAGTACCCCATTTTAAACAGACAATGTAAACTTTTCAAAATCACGTCTATAAGCTTCAAACATGGAAAAATTCAAACAGACAAACAAATCGCCCAATGTGACAAGAATTATGTGAGAGTGAACAATTGCAAGAACTATTTAGGACTGAACATTTGCCAGACAAACAACAAGACGGATACATGCATACTCCCACTACTGACCAATAGGAACAGTAAATGCACAGTAATACAGGAATATAATGACGAATTTCTGGAAATAGACGAAGTATTCATACTATTGGACAAGAACCATACAGTTACCAATATTACTACTAATAATATAACTTTAGTAACATACACAGACCTTGTCACCATAGATAATAAAACCTACAGAAATATTCATGACAGAATAATCGAGGCGGTACACACAAAGCATGACGAAAATTTTGAGGTAACAAAAATTCTAACTTCAAAGCAATACAACGCTTTTAACAATATTGATTCTTTAAAAAGACTGATACTACCGTACGAACAACATCCCATAAGATCAGGTTTTTATACATTCCTAGTTATCACAACAATAATTGGTTTAGTTATTATCGGACTGAAAATATATAAATTTGTATTACAATATAGACGCCGACAAGCAGAAGAATTATTTAGAATTTATTACCAACAACAAGTAAGAAAATTACTTAGAGATCGGGACACTCTCGTTTAAGCAAGGGGAGAGTTAACGACACTCAAAACATACTTTTTATAGAACATACCTTTTTGTTTAGTGGAAAACAAGATAAAGAAAATTTTATATTTGTAAACAAATAACCCTAGCTTAAAGATAAGAAGGGATATAACATATTGATAAGGAGAACACAAACATATTGTTTAAACCCTAGCTTAAGTACAAAGATAAGAAACAATACAAACATATTGCTAAGAAACAATACAAACATATTGATAAGAAACAATACAAACATATTGATAAGAAACAATACACACATATTGATAAGAAAGAATACAAACATGTTGGTGTAAAGAAAATTTAGTATTTAAGCAACTGAAATGTAAAATGAAGAGGAGTTAAAAATAAGTAACATAGACGCATAGACGTCGCATAGTTTTTAATTATAATAAAATTAAGAAAATATAATAAATAAAGGAAGACGCATCGCGTCGATTAAAATATATTTTTTTATTTTATTTAAAGGTGAAAACCTTAATTCGCGTCGCTAACGGCTACACAATTGATCAATGAGTCGTTAACAAGAGAATATAAAAAGCATGCACATTAGGGCGCCCATAAGAAAAGTTTATGATGTTCACAACGAAAATGTAGGCTTAGTTAAATCTATGAGTACAATTTGTCCTTACGTCAATATTTGGTAAATTCAAAGGATAAATGCCCTTTTCGGGGTTTTGTGATTTTTTCATTTTTCTTGCAAAAAAATATACAAATTTGGTGCCATATAAGAGGCGCTCTCAATGACATTGTACATATAGGAAAAATTAGTGTAAGCCCTAATTTTGAAGAAAAAAAAATAATTTTTAAAAGTTTTCCAATGTCTTTTTTATTTAATTAGTTTAAATTAATGCATTATAAACTCAAAACAAAAATTTTGCCGCAAAAATAAAACATTTCCAATTTTTTATTGACTTATAAGCAAATTTCTCATACCTTAGTTAAAGCACTATCATATAATATCAAATTTGTATACAAAATCTTTAATAACCAATCACAAAACATCTAAACATTTTTATCCTTTGATCAGGCAGGGATATTTTAAAAAAGTACTCTGATTATTTAATTCGTTATATTTTGCACATATTATTTTGGAGACCCTAATTCACATGTATTTTTGTCATTTCATTTTTTTGGAGACAACTTGATCATGTACACAGTGTGCCATAAAATGTTTCTTCAAAAATAAATTTATTGATTTTTATTTAGTATAAAACATGAATAATATTACCACTAAAATTATCTTTGACATGCATGCATAAGTAGATATTTTGTTAAATAATTAAATTACATACATTACATAATGTATGTACTATTGGTCAATTCACAAGGTCTCTTATCATGTCATAATGTCCTAATATTTCACAATGGTTTTTATGGCTTTTGAAGCAAAAAATTTCCTAAAATAATACTACTGTGTATGCTGTGTTTGTTGTGTTATCGTAACCAACCAGCAGAGACATGCACCGAATGAATAAGAGTCGGTTAAGCCGATCTGCCGAGTATTGATATATTAGGACATTATGACAATATGACTGATACGAGACCTTGTGAATTGAGCATATGTATATTTTTTCAATAATTATGTAATATATGTATGATAAAGAAATATGTAGTATTGAAATATACGCTTTTCAGTTGTACTAACTCAACCTTTCCACAGTGTACACTATTTGTGTATAATTTTTCTAGAATATTCTCAAAAATTTTACGGTTACAATATGCTGCCAGAAGAAACTAGCTGCCCACATTTAATGATGCAGGCGACAAATATTAAAAGCATGCATTTACATATATATTCTTTAATAAGTCGCACTTTGCTTACAGCTATAATTGTAAACACACATAGGCGTCAGCAACAAATAAAAATACACAACCTTCTTTACTGAGAGAATCTCTGACGTATATAAAAAAGCAATGAGAGCATTATATGTATTTCAAAACCCACCCTTATTTCTTGTATTATTCTAAGTACATTTATGCAAGTGTATAACAGCTTGCAACTGATCATTCATTATAGTTTAAACTTTTGGTTGGCTAACTATCAAAGTCGATATAAAAAAAATCGACACAGCTGATTGTTCTCTGATGGTGGGCCCTTGTTTGTACACTTTGTTGCGTGCTAATATTCATATGGAGGTCGATAGGCATGGTTGCAGATGTTCCCTACGCTAGCTACTTTAAAAAAAAGGTTCTCAACCCAGTGACGTCAGCACACCAACATATAAAAAACTAAATCCATGCCATAATAAAATAGTGGTAGTATAGGTTCATCGATAAATATTAAACAAGATGGTGAGAGAATGGTGTCATTTCTCTTGGGGTGTATTAATCCCACCTGATGATTTACATCACAATCCTGACGATATTTACCCCCTAGATTTTAATCATCCCTTAGTTTTCTTAAACGCTTACTCACACTTTACCAAACTGACATTCCCGAAATTTAGAACAGTTTAGGCATTCATTGAAAATATTGACAATTCATTTATTAAAAAAAAAAACGGAAAAGAAATACGTAAATAATAATATTAATATGAATTCATACAAATTATAAACATGATGTTGTAAATAATTACATGATACAAAATGCACTAATGATAGGATCTTATTGAGTATAGTATTTAAACGAAATAAAGAAAGAAGTTTAAGTAATAAAAAAAATAAAGCAGACTAGGGACATTTGGAATTGGTCTGACTTTAAGAGACTGAGAAATAATGTTTTGATTTTTAATAAATTTTTTTTTCTTGTTTTGTTTTTATATTTCTCTTATATTGTTGTGTTATTATGTCTACTTACAATTGTTATGGTTTCGTCGTTCCATCGATGGGCCCACAATGTTGAAGACAATAACCGATACATTGTTGTTGTAACTCTTTTAAATGTCTTGTTTGTTTTTTTTTCTTCTAAATAAAAGATATTTTTGATTCAAAACATTATAGTCTCAGACAATATATTAATTTTATACACTTAGCAAAATGTTAGTTTATTACTCTAGTAGGTTAATATAGAAAAAAAAATTTTCAAAATTATTATATTTTTATCCTAGTTAATTTATTGAATTAATGATTTAAAACAAATTATTTGAAATTATTTGTGTGAATTGTTAGGTATAAACAAATTGAATCAAATTTTAAATTAATTCATATATTATATGGATTTTAGTAGTATAGGTTGGAGTTAAAGTTCTTAATTATAGGTTTAATTCAAGATCTTTCATAAAATTCGATATTTTAGTATGCAAAATAGTTGAAATAGTATTCTATCAACGGACAATATACTAGAATTTAAAATTTGAGTAATTAGTGATAAGGCCGGTTTATGATACTTATTTTTCACGTGTGTGGTATTTGGCTGGTTGGTGAACAGGGGAAGGTTATGTAATCTGTATGTAGGCATGGATTTGTTCCACACAAAGTAATCGTCAGAATTCAATATTTGGCCAATTGGCGTGGATCTGTCTCACCATGAAGGAAAACAATGTCCTCTAAGAGAATATAAAATGGTACTTGTACTTATGTTTCAGACCATGTGGTAGAATATTGACTTACCCTCTCAAATGATATTTTTTTATTTCTACCACAAATCAACAAATGTGATTATGATTATTTCCTAATTCTTAAACTGGATATAGTTTTAAGTGGGAATGTCTGTTCCAAAAATATTAAATTTGTCTATACCAAAATGTCTCACTCACATCGAACAACACTTTCAAAGATAATGATCTTGATCAGTCAAAATTGCGTAGTAACAAGTACATTCCTATGAAAGGGTTAGTTACAAAACCAGTATTTTCTTTGCAAAAAAAAAATATATCAAAAGAAACAAAAAAGATCTGACCATATATGATAATAAAACGAAAATGTGCAGATTGTGTATTTTGATACACATTCAACCTCACATATACAATACATAAACGTATGTACGTATGTAAGTAATTGCACATTTTATTTTGTACAAATGAGAGAATGTAGATAAGAAAAAAAATGCTCTAGTGTGTTTGAACTAGAGGATGAATGCTCATTAACATATTCCGTATATTGTTCAAATAAGAATTTCTAAAATAACCAAAATAAGTTGTTGAAACATAAAATTCAATAATAAATAAAAAAAATCGTTACAAATCTGCTTCGATCTAATATATAATTTTTTTTAAATATATAGACGAACAGAAATTCGATTTTTCTATTTTAAACCTAATGTACAAAAAAAAAATGTTTGTTGGTGTGACACGACCCATGATAGCCGGGTATATTTATGGCTTAATATCGGAGGCATGATATCGACCGACATACTTGCCCTTTAGATCTTCAAGGTCATAAAGACATTTTATAAACTTATTCATAAATTTGGAATTGATGCTTTTTGCCGAATTACTAAGACCAAAGTTTCGACGGAAAACTATTTGTCCCTTTTGAAGCTTTATAGGTCTAGTGCGCAAATTATAAAATTTGCTGGCCTTTTCATGAGCTGTCTTAAGATTCTGTCGAATTTTTTCGCGAATGTTATTAATTTTATCTGTTCGCTCCAATATTACAGTATCCTCTTCATTCAAACTACCAATCTTTTGCAAAATATCGTAGGACTTTCCATGTTGCACCATATTTTGTCCAAACAGAGCATAATAGGGAGAACATTTAATAGTGGAATGAAAATCGCTTCTTAATACGGAATGTATCTGAGGAATATATCTATCCCAATCAGAATGGGTATCCTTATCTTCAATAAATATTCTAAGTTTGGTGATTATTTCCCTATTTGCTCGTTCCGAAGCGTTAGCTTGGGGCGAATAGAAGGCAGTCTTAATGTGTTTAATACTATATGTATAGTGAAAACAAATCTAGCATTTCTTTGGACACAAACTGTTTTTCATTGTCGCTGTGAATAATTCTGGGAACACCATATGTTGGGAAAATTTCCTGTTGATAAAAAAGGATAACATTTGAGGAAGTAGCGTTTCTTAGAGCCTTCAAAAATATAAATTTTGTAAGGTGGTCCAAACAAACGAAGACACATGTGTTTTTGGCCTTTGTCGCGGGGCAAGGACCGAGAAAGTCACAGTACAATCACTCGAATGGTCGACTAGTGACAAATTGGTTTCCCTTGGGTGGTTTTAAGAGTGTGTTGTTTGACTTTGCAGTTGTCCAAATAGGCCTTCACATCTTTAACCATAGATGGCCAATAGTATTTTTGACGTATGCGAGCCAAAGTTTTACTATAGCCACCGTGACAAGTCAAAACTCAGTCATGAGCAGATTGAATAGCCTTAAGTGCCAAAGATTTTGGAATCCAAAGCCTCCATAAGTTTTCCTCTTCATACGAAATGCCTTGTCTAAAATTTACTCTTTTATACACAAAATTATTTTCAACGGAAACATCAGGTAACGCGTTTTTGTTCTCTACTATATTTTTTGGAGCTTTTTATATTCCTCGTTATTGTATTCTGGAGCTGAAAGGTCTATCTCAATTGGTGTATCTTCTATTCGTATTTCCTCTACATTTTGCCTTGACAGGGCATCAGGAACTATGTGCAAGGAACCCTTTCGGTGTTTGATTTTAAAATCGAACCCTTGGTCAGAGGCCCTGCAAGATCAGCAAAATTGCATATAAATGTCCTGTACCAATTCGTCATTCCAATAAAGTGGCGGAGCTGTTTTGGAGATTTGGGAAGAGGAAAATTGGCTATTGATTCGACCTTTTCAGGGTCAACCTTAAGGTATCCATTCCCTACACGATAACCTAAGTACTTAATCTCTCTTTGACAAAATTTGCTTTTTGAAACATTTATTATGAGTTTAGCAGACTTTAAATACTCAGCGACCTCTTTTAGAAGTCTTATGTGTGACTCGAAACTAGGGCTGCAAACCAGAATATCGTCGAGATATACAAATACACTTTCTCTCAGACGAGATGGTATAACACGATCCATGAGTCTACTCATGGTCTGTGGACCATTACAAAGGCCGAATGGCATTACCTTGTATTGGTACAAGGGTTTCCCCGGGACCACGAATGCCGTTTCCTCTTTCGATGATTCGGTTAGCTTAATTTGAAGAAAAGCATCCTTCAAATTAATGCCACTTATGAAAAAAGTATCCTTAAGTCTACTTAGAAAGCCACCAATATGCGGTAAAGGATACGAATCCTTTTTAATTTTCGCGAGTCAATACATAATCTTACTTTTCCAGGTTTACGGACCAGAACCACCGGATCACACCATGGAGAATTAGATTCCTCTATAACTCCCATGGCTAAGAGTCTATCTATTTCTCTATATGCCTCTTCTTGTCTGGGAGGTGAAAGTGGATAATGCTTAAGTTTTATAGGGGCCGAATTACCAGTATCTATATGGTGTTCTAATAGATCTGTGCATCCCAACCAAAGTTTCAAGAATATAACAAATCTAACTCCAAATTTTCACTTTTGCATTTCGACTTAAAATGTAAAATGTCTATATAATTGTAAAATTTAATTAAAAAATATTCATAAACGAAAAAGCTATAGCAGTTTAAAAATTTTAAATTTTCAAAAAAAAAAATAAAAAAATAATTTTTTTTTACAAAAAGTCTTCTATGAAGTTTTTAATTTTTAATATAGTTAAAAATGTTTGAAAAGAAGATACAATTTCCAAAATATTGATGTATAATATGTCTACCTTGTTTTGTCCACGTGCCACAGTAATGAACGAATGATTAACATCTCTGGTGAAATTTCTTCACCAAGTTATTTTCTTCCGTAACAAGTTCAATGTTAGGTACCTATATAATACATACGTACAAACATAAACCGATTGCTACTCTTTTTTAACAATAAATCCCAGGTACAATATGAAATACCTGGAATATCCCCAAAACATATTTCATACCTAATACTATTTTTTTACTACAGGTAGATTTCATAACATACAGTTCATGTGAAATATTTGGTAAATGAACAAAAAACTAAAGAAACAAGTAATGTTTTTTTTTTGGAAAATATTTTTTTTTTAAATTTATAATTAGGTTAATTTAGTAAAATTATCAGAGAAACAGAGCAATCCATATCTTAAAGATAAAGCAAATCTTTAAAGTCATGACTATTTTCAAACGTCAAACTTCTGTAGCAAATCCAACTTTTCCTCATAGATGATAAGACTGGATCTGATGATAAAATTAGATTATTCAAAATGCCTTCATTTTGAGATTGTCGAGAACATTTTCTGGAGCTGAACTGCTGCACATACTTGAAGTCCCTATTTCTCGATTCTTGGGGTTCTTCTGTAAGTTCTCCTAAGGGCAAAATATTATGTTCAATTATGATTTTTCCATGACATAATACTTTATGTACTGTTGGTGTGATTTGTTTCCAAGGGTACAACGATAATAGAAGTTTTGAAATTTCTGTGGAATACTCGCCAAATTTTGTTGCATTCACTTTGTGCTTACTATTTATTGCCATTAAAATAATATTGACTTTTTTCAGTAATTCCATATTAATTCCCGTTATATCTGAGGTTGTTTCAAAATCGTTGAAAAATCGTCTAGCTGTGTTTCCATCATTTGTGCTTCCATATCCTACGAGTGGTTTAGCAATGTTTAATCCAATCTGCTTTTTGAATTCTTCCTGAATTTATTTTTCCCCGTGGCTCTCATTTCCATCAGTTCTTCTTTTTATTTACTGATTTATTGATATTTTCTGGTATGCTTCTATATTTTAAATCATATGCCAGATGTAGAAAATGTTCAAGAAATTTTATACGGGCATGTAGAGGAGATATTCCGAATTTGAGCACATCCTCGTTAATTGTTCTCTTCTTGGATATATTCGAAAATTCCGATTTTTTCACCACATATGGAACAGTTCCAAGTAGATGATGTTCCTGTTATGGCGTTGCTGACTTTTCCATCGGTCATCGTTAGTTTCATATTAAAAGAAATGTTGAAGGAATACTGAGCTATTTGGACTGTAACCTGTACCAAGTCTTTAATTTCAGATTCAATTAAGTTTATCAAATCTTGTGTCGTAATCTTTGTTTCTTTTGTATATTCGAAACATATGGGCCTACAAAAGGCTTTCTATCCAGGAGTTGAATTAATCCATATATCCTCAAAACTAGATGATGGATAATCACTGGCAGCATACTTCCGAATTCTTAATGGAACCAATGATGACATAAATATACTTTTATATTCTGATGTTGTTTGACTCGATGTAGTTTACATATATTCCGAAAGTGTGTAATGGTCGTTTTAAATATAATACAATTATATTTCATTATAATACTTACACAAAAAATATTTGCTCACTTTTATATGAAAAGAAAATAAAAAAAAAGAACAATTGCATATAAGTTTTTTTTTATTATAAATAAATTGTATTAGTATATCTTATATTATATTATTATATTATGATTTCGTGAAATATAGTTTGGCAATTTACCCACTAGAAAAGAAAAAAGAAAAAACAATTCGAATAAGCTTTTATACATATATGTTAGCAAATGAATCACTTACCTATAATAAGATTGGAAATGAATAATTAGGAAGATTTGTGAGTAACACAACAATATACTTTGTTCTCACGCAAATCATCCAGCCAGGCTGATATCTAGAACTGCAGAATCAAATCAAACAAAAAGTTAATAATCATTATAATTTGAGATATTAAATTTAACTTACATATTTCTACACCAACAATTCTCTTATACGCGTGTATATATATGGCTCAATCATTACCTTAAATAATTGAGTCAGATTTGAACTTTATTAATAAAAGTTCAATTGTGTCACAGAATTTTGTTTTATTAAATTAGTTTTAAATAAATAACTACAGCTGATAAGTTATTTTTCTTTGTTTACTTACTTCTCATTCACTGAGCGGATTACAAAGTTGTAAATATCAAAGAAGTATGATACTACTAATTACTAATACAGGTGTGTGGCTGAACTAAAACAAAAAAAAATCGCTTAAATAATTCTTGGGGTAAATAATACCCACAACACCAAGTAATTTTTTTATTATAATTCTGTTGATAATAACTAAAAATATCGTTCGTAAAAAATTTCGCAATGGTACGTTAATAGCAATGTTTTATTATATTATATAGTATCAGTGATATAAGTTTACCAACACTAAATTACACCTACTACACTACTACTTTTTATTACAACATTTTGTTTTGGGTAACTTCTGTTTTGCAAGTGTGGTTTTAATACCTAACGAGGTGTAATGGTCACGAAACTAGAAGCTAGGATTTCTTTTCTTATACACATCTGAACCATACATATCACTAAATTGAAACATATCTTAAACCTTAAAATTTATATAAAAAAAAAAGATTAACCCATATCGAACTATGGTTGCGAAAACGCAACACTCACTTTAGGGATGTGTGATTCTCAGTTTGGCTACCTTTTTCTTAAACCCGATATGCAATATGTAAATTTGATTAAATATCTAAGCAACAGGAATTGAGATTTTCCTCAGAAATGATTTTTTCATATTGAAATCAGATCACAAAACTTTTTTCGATTTTTTATGAATTGTTATAAAATTAGTAATAATATTTAATATATCGACGGACAGCTGTGATAGTATGAAGATTATACATATATCTATGCATTTATATAAAAACACAACGCCTATTGTCCTGGTACAGGATAATGTGGGTGTTGCGTTTTCGCAACAAGGGCTGGCGCCACGCCCAGTGATTCAATTTGGACCAAAAAAATTTTTTTTCTAAAACTCTCTTCATTGGAACTCGATGGAATCTTAGTTCAGTCCGATATGGGTTAAGTGCAGTATTTAACAAATTGGCTGCAAAATTAAAAAAGATAAAGGTGATATTGATTATATTTTTGGTTTTGGAAAAAAAAATTGATAATTATGGAAACTTTCCAAATAGGTGGATAATATATCTATATATCCACCTATTTGGAATATATCTATATATCCACCTATTTGGAAACTTTTATCACGAGTTATACGGCACCTAACCTCAGTTCGGCATCGTCCGGAAGTCACGTGGGCCGTATAACACAACTTTTTAGAAGACATCTTTAAATTTTTATAATCAAATGCATATAATGGCATAAGATTTGCGATGAAATCGACCAATTTGATTACCTGAATCATTGAAAATTGAAACAGTGCGTCAGCCTCAAGTCCATTAAACATCAGCAATGTATTTTCCACATATCCAACATTCAAAATCTCAACATGAAACGCCATTTTCGACATAGTCTTGCCAAAAGGTCATTTCAAATTTCTACAATCTAACAATTAATTAAAAGCTTATATGAAAACTAATTAAAACCATGATCTAAAACAGATTGTATAAGCAAAACAATATCCCTAAAATATTACCATTTGGATTCGCCTCATTATACATCTATGTTTTTAGTTAAAGCAAAATTTTCTACTTAACCTAGAATTTTACATAATCAAATCTTAATCTAATCTAATCTACCTAAGGTATATTACTACCTACTAATTAAAATCTAATATAAAATAATTATAAAATTATAATTTGAAATGATACAATATATAAGTTTTTGAAAAAAATGGTGAATTTTAAAATATTAAAACACAATATAACTATATCTTGTATCATGATTAAAAATATTCATAAAATCTAATTAAAAGGAAAAAAAAACAAAACATAATCAAAATTTTAAAACTAATCTAAAATTCTAATGTAATTTATTTAAATTTACTTACCACATACAAAAATTAAAATGCCTAATTAGCTATTTAACACTTATACTTAAACTTATATACATATATACTTATAAAACTAAATACTAACATTGGCAAAAATGCAAGAATAATTTAAACATCATTTTCATCATCTACAATACCTACATTATCAAGTTCCAGTTGGAGGCCTTCATCGGACACGTATGATGCGGTAAGTTTGATCAACACTTTTATTCATACCTAATTCTTGCATTCCCATTTTCAATTATAAAAAAAGCAACAACCAAATTAAAAAAAAATTAAAGGACCAACATATCTATAAAATCATGTTAAAGCATTTACAATGATAAGATAACAGCACATGTTAATGGTTCTCTTATTGAACATGATAAGTAATATTATATAGATATTGCTAATTAGCTCTTAAATATTTGTTTCACATTGATTTTCTCTTATCTCAGTTATCAGTACAAAAAAAAAATAACAAATTTATGATATTTAACATTATAGTAATTAAAGAGAGATAATGTACTGGTCTTGTTCTTTTACCTGAAGCTTTTTGGTTTTTTATGAAACTTTTAAGGAAATATGCTTTGTTAAATATTTCTCTAGTTTTTGCTTCTCTTATACACAATTTAAATTTGGTTTTATTGCCACATACTTACTCTATCAAGTGTTTATTATTAACTTATTTCTAAATTATTTGATATTATGATATTATTTTCACTTCGTGTCGCAAAAGAATGGTTAAGATATTTAGCGAATAATGAATATCTTTACGATTTTACCCCAAAATTATTATAAATTTTTAATATTGTTAAATAAATTTATTTGTTAAGCATTATGAATTGCTGATTAGAAAATTATAAGGGTGTTTTCCTTCGACATGAATAAGGGAATGGTGTGAGACATTTATTTACACTTTTCTGTGGGGTTTCAATAATAATTAGGCCTTGAAACTATGGTAGGTGCGGGTAATGAGGCTGAGTCTCTCTGGAACATCTGAGACAGATAATATTAAGGAGTTAAAACTGACACCATTAGAATTAACATATTTTTTTTTTCATTTATAATATTGACTAGATTGGGGCAACATAATATATAAAGTTTCTAGTCATTCTGGCCCTAACACCGTAACATTTAAATAGAGAGTCTAAAATAAAGATTTTGCAACATATCTGTGAGTATATAGGTTAGGACCGAACCCCCCACACCACTGAAGCTAGCATTCAAAGGCTCCCGCAGACCTATCCCTGTTACTTCATTGCTAATACGAACTACTACGAGACTTTTGAGTTTGGTATACCAGTTCCAACAGAATCGAGTATTAGTTCTTCTAGCACTCGAGTATGTATTTTACACTGTGTACCATACATAAATAATGGCGCCCAACGTGGGGCCGATAGGATAATGTTTTTCCTTCGGTGCCGCAAGCTTTTCCGATTTCTTTTAAAGTAAATTTCAATTTTTTTTGAGCGTAATTCTCATTTGAAGTGTTTTATATAGAAGTTTTTCGAGGATAATTCTTAAGATTTGGCTGGATTTTTATCAATTATTTGAGTATTAACATTTCGAATAGATTGACCGCTTAATGCTGAGGATTCTTCCAGAAAAAGTTGGTCTGTGTGTATTCATGGCAAATGTGAATAACGCAATATTGTTCAATGAACAGAATTATTGAAGATTTTTTTCCAAGCGAAGTTAGCTACCAATGAACATGTTGGATTTCATTTATTTTTGCTTGATGTGAGTAAATGACCAATGTGCATTGGGGAATACGAAATAAAAATATATCCAGCTATTGCATGAACAATTTTTAACATAATTATCTTTATTGAATAATAGACTATAGCCCGGTTTTATTAGCCAGTGTCAGTAATTTGAATCCTAAACTTTTGTCTTACACCTACCTGTTCTATTGTGATGGGAAACACCCATAAATTTATTTTACTGTTTTATCTGTATCAGAATAAAAATATTAAAATATTTTCTGATAAATATTGAAATGCGTACTGATAACCCAACTTTTAATTTCTTTCTAAATTTTTTTTTTGGATTTAATAAATTCTCTATTACATAAAGTGATGACGGTTAAAATTTTACTTTGAATTATATCATTCAAATTGTTAATTGCTACTACAGCTGGTAATATTTAACGATTTTTTTTAACACATAGAAATACCTTTTGTATTTACATAAGTGCACATTTTATTTGTTTAGCTTTACCTTCGGTTAATTCTACTTTATTTTCCACTTTTGTATAGTACATTTTTTTTTTTGAATTTTATTAAAATTAAATAATTACACACTTACATTTATATTTATATTCTACCTTTCCAGTTTCTAATATTTATGAAGTTGCTCGTCACCTAAATTTAAAAATCAATTTTAACTACAATTATTTGCAACTAGAAATATCTTCAAATATCAATGAATCCGGGAAATAAGCTAGTCTGTGAAAGAAAATATTTTTTTTTTGTCGTTTTGTATACTACATAGCCAACTATTAAAACATTGAGTTTTAAAAGTACTAGTAATTTCTTTTCTATATAAAAAAAATAGCCACTAATTCAAACCATAAATATTGCAAAGTTTTTTCTTACTTTCAAAATTTGTATTTTTTTTTTGATTAATTTCTGAAAGCAGCAAATTTAAATAACATCGTCTTTGTTTACGGAAAATTTAAGTTGGAAAATTGCTTTTGATTTAAGCATAAATCTATTAAAATTTGTAAAACGATTAACCAAAAATAACTAATTTAATTATATAACATATATTGGCACTAGACAGTTGGATAACTTTTTGAAAAAAATAAAATTTTTTTTCTCGAGACGTCGAGAAATAAATGCTTCATACGTTTCGAAGAACCATAATATTTTTGGTATAATATATAATAAGGTTTAGAGTAAAAATATGCATTCTTGAAAGTTTTAGGAAAATATACTCGGGTCAAAGAGAATGAAAAATTTAAATGTGTAGGGTTCTTAACGAATCATTAAATAAATCAAACCTGTTTATGAAAATTTTTAAAAAAATCTAAAGAGTAATAGTCAGAATACATTAATGTTATAATAGAAAAAATTCGACTTTTAAAGTCAGAATATTGATTTCCTGGTCTTTTTAATTAATTGGCAAAAATATTACCTGAGCTTTTCATCTTTCATTCGTATCTATCAGAATCTCTCGAAAGAACTTAGCAATTATTAACTAATTCATAATGTCGGTCGATAGAACATCTCCTGAGGCAAATTTACCACCACCACTTCCCTTAGCACCACTTCAAATCGAGACATCGGTTTGTCATGTCTGTCACGAGACTATGATTGAAGACTCAGATTGTTTGATAATAACTGTATGCTCGCATGCTTTCCATAGTAGTTGCATTGAGTCTCATTTGATGTCCTGCTCGTAATGTCCGGAATGTAAACGAAGTTGCCAACTATCTGAACTTAGGAAACTAGTTATTGCTCCCAGAGGCACGTCTGTTAGGGTAGGTTCAAAATCTAAGCCCAGAGGCGCAATGGCCAAACACTACAATACACGAAGTTCACAAAGAAATATATTTTCTGATATAAATAATCCTAACGAGGGTGGAAATTCAACATACAGATAATGATAATGTGTTAAATTCACCAGTTCAAAGTGCAAATCGAACACCACCACAAACGAATCTCAATTATACTGAAATTAATCGATTAATTGAGGCGAATGTGACACGTTTATTAAGAAATTTAAATGTTGTTCCACCAGCCGGCAATAATGTCTTGGCAAATAATGTATCTAATAACGTCTACAACTGTCAAAATCAAACAAATTTTAACGAACCTCCTAGGCAGCCATCTCGTTTGAACGCAAGTAATCCATACACTTTTTCACCGATGGCAATGTCAAATTTCAGTGGTAGTTCGATACATGCTGACAAGATTACCTCAGTGATCCAGAACTGGAACCCGAAATTTGATGGTTCTACAACAGGATTGCATGTTGAAGAATTCCTATACCGTATTAGGTCCCTTACAAATGACAATTTCAATGGTGATTTCGGTGTAATTTGTATGAATTTGCATATTTTACTTACTGGAAAAGCACGCGACTGGTACTGGCGTTACCATAAACAAGTCCAGTCGATTTAGTGGGAAGAATTTTGTGATGCAATTAGATGCCAAGACAAAGAATATAAATCCTCATTCGACATTAGAGAGGAAGTGCGTAATCGCAAACAAAGGACAGGGGAAACGTTCGATACATTCTTTGAAGCTATATTATCTATTATGGATCGCCTCCCAACACCAATGTCAGACATAGAGTTGATAGTGATTCTGGCAAGAAATTTAAGACCCGAGATACGTCAAGACTTGTTATATGTACCCATTCACTCTATTTCTCATTTAAGAAAACTTGTTCAAATGCGTGAGCATTTCTTAAATGAAGAATCTGTGCGAAAGAATCACTCTTTACGTAACCAAAACCCAATGATAACTCGTCGTTATATTACAGAGATTGATTCTGCCGCAGAAAACATTGTCAATAATGCTGACTTCGATTTCTCCATTGATGCAATTCAAAACATCGAAACAACTACAAAATGTTGGAACTGCGACGAAGTGGGTCATCATTGGCAAAACTGTCTAATAGATCGAACGGTTTTTTGCTATGGGTTTGGTTTAAAAAACACCCAATTGCCATCATTGCATAAGAAAACAAAATAACCTTCCAAAAAACTTCAGAACTTCAGGTTCCCCGAAGGACAAAAACTAAATCCCGACACTACTTTTAATACCGAATATGATAAATTTCTGAATACCAAAATCGACAAATCTGTAAGTACCGAATGTGACACTAATATAACTGACTTGCAAAATGCTAGAGATCTAGGAAACTTAAATATAACAATACTAAAGCGCCCTGAAACAAACAAACATATAAATACTGATATAGATATTTCCAATCTAATAACTCCCAAACTCCCTTATCACAAACGTTGGGAAGTATATCTACGAAGACGAGATGAAATTTTTAATGTAGCAACATTGTCCAGAACACTGCTCAATAAACCTAAACGTTCTACAATGCGGTTAAGAAAATTTTATAAAATGAAGAAACTTTGTCGAAAACTTCTTATTTCGGCTATAATATCGAATCCAAAGGATTTAAGGTATTATGCTAGAATGAAGTTTTTAGATTTTGACGAATTAGGATTACTCGATACAGGGGCTAATGTAAGCTGTGTAGGTGCTGATCTAGCGTTATTTGACTTTTCGAAATTTTCTTGTTATACGAAGTGCAAATTCAATGTGAAAACGGCTGATGGCAAGTTACAACCAGTTTGTGGTTGGCTTGATATCGAAATTTTCTTCAGAAACGAGTGCAAAAGAATTAAATTATTTGTGATACCAACAATATCATAAAGACTGATTCTGGGGATTGACTTCTGAAACAAGTTTGCATTGTTTCCAGATATTGTTGGGTCTGATGACAATATTTTTTTTACTAAAACGTCCAACTTGTCCATACCCGATATATCTGTTCCCACACAGAAGTCGGAAAACTTGTCTGATCTTGAAACATCATCAAAAACTCCATTAGATGAAAATCTATATCCTTTATCCGATAGCTAACGGCAACAGCTAAACGCTGTTATCAATCTCTTTCCGAATTTTGAAAAACAAGGGTTAGGGAGAACCAGTCTCATTAGACACTCGATTGATGTAGGTAATACTACACCCATCAAGTCACGGTTCTATCCAGTTTCTCCCGCGGTTAAGAGACTGATGTTTGGTGAACTTGACCGTATGTTGGCGCTAGGGGTGATTGAGCCATCCACATCCCCCTGGAGTTCACCAATGCGTTTGGTTGTGAAACCAAACAAGGTCCGTTTATGTTTAGATGCTCGTAAGGTTAATTCCGTAACCAAAAAGGATGCTTATCCTCTACCAAACCTTGAGGGAATATTCGCAAGACTTCCACAGATGCCTACTGGCAGATTGCTTTAGACGAAAAATCAAAACCCCTGACAGCATTCACAGTTCCTGGAAGGCCCCTCTACCAAATCGTAGTAATGCCTTTCGGACTGTGCAATGCTCCTCAGACCATGTGTAGACTTATGGATGAGATAATTCCACCAGATCTGAGGCATTCTGTTTTTGGGTATCTTGATGATCTAGTTATTGTTTCAGAAGATTTCACATCACACATTGAAGTTTTAATTCGTATAGCTTCACAATTTCGAAAAGCCAATTTGACGTTAAATGTGTCGAAATCAAAATTCTGCGTGACAAAAGTGAACTACCTAGGATACGTGATAGGAAACGGGGGTATCACAACTGATCCCGAAAAAGTAGTAGCAATAAATAACTGGCCCGTTCCAAAAATTTTAAAACAAGTAAGAGGATTTCTGGGATTGGAGGGGTGGTCTAGACGCTTTATTGAGAACTTTTCGTCAGTTGTATACCCCATAACAGAAGCATTTGAGAAGGTAAAGACGTTGCTCACCTCGGCTCCTGTGTTGACAAATCCAAATTTGAGGAAGAAATTCTTTTTGCACTGTGACGCAAGTGATTTCGGAATTGGCGCAGTTCTGGTGCAATTGGACGAAAAAGGTGAAGAACGCAACGAAATTACAGTGTCACAGAGAGAGAATGTCTTGCTGCAGTTGAAGCCATCAACAGATTTCGCTGTTATTTAGAGATGCAGGAGTTCGAGGTGATTACGGATCACTCCAGTCTGTTATGGCTCATGCGACAGCCAGATCTAAGCGGAATGCTAGCCAGATGGGGTTTTAAGTTACAATCTTATAATTTTATTATCAGCCACCGAAAAGGTAAACCCCACATAATACCAGATGCTCTTTCTAGAATCCCAAATGATGATGTTGCAGCCCTGGAAATTGTCGAGCCTGAAATTAATTTAGATTCTCCACACTTTGAAGATTCGGATTATGCTGAGTTAAAAAAAAAGGTTTCTAGCCAACCAGAAAAATACCCTGACATTAAAATTATTGATAAATATATCTATTACCGCAACGAACACTACATTGGCAATGAGAATCAAGAAAATCTGTGTTGGAAATTATGGGTACCATTCAAGTTGCGCAAAGATACCATTTCAAAATCACATGATACACCTGTCAAAGCTCATGGTGGTATGGCCCAGACATTGGAGTTATTAAGAAGACACTTTTTCTGGCCTGGAATGGTTCGTGACGTGAGAAATTATATACGTGAGTGTGATATTTGTAAAACTACAAAAGCTCCTAACTTTGTGATGAAACCACCCATGGGAAACGCTAATATGTCAGTTCGTCCATTCCAGCGCCTTCATATCGACTTACTTGGTCCTTACCCCCGCAGCAAATCTGGATATACTGGTCTCCTAATAGTGTTGGATCAATTAACAATTTCACTGGTTGTGTCCGTTACAAAAATTTACGTCAGCTGCCATTCAAGAATTTCTTAAGAAACATATTTTTCATATCTATGGAGTTCCAAAAACAATTGCTAGTGATAATGGCAGTCAGTTTCGTGCTAATGAATTGAATGCGGGTTTTACCTCCTACGGAATTAAACATCTATACACCGCATTATACTTCCCTCAATCCAACGCCTCCGAACGTGTAAACCGGTCGCTTATTGCTGGTATAAGAGCTTACCTCAAGTCTGATCATCGTTTATGGGATGATAAACTTAGCGAGATCAGTTGTGCTCTCCGTAATTCTTATCACCAGTCTATTAATAGTTCACCTTTTCATGCACTATTTGGATTCGACATGATCACACATGCCACATCTTATGAGTTTTTGCGTAAACTGAACTTACTAAATGAACCTACAGCTAGGATTTCTAGGGATGACAGTCTACAATTGCTACGTCAAGATATACAGAATTGTATTAAACGAGCACAAGACACCAATCAACATCAATATAATCTTCGAACAAGGTCGCAAAACTTTCAAGTGGGACAAGAAGTTTTTCGTAGGAACTTTGCGCAAAGTAGTTTCGAAAAATATTTTAATGCGAAACTTTCCCCTTTATTTCTTAAAGCCAAAATCAAAGAGAAAATAGGTAACCACTATTATATACTAGAAGACCTAGAGGGAAAGCAAATTGGTACTTTTCATGGAGAAGACATTCGAAAATAACTCCCTTTTTCCATTCAATTTTCATTCGCAAAGCTCGAAAATAGTCTGGTTTTGTCATGGTCGTTTTAAATATAATACATTTATATTTCATTATAATACTTACACAAAAAATATTTGCTCACTTTTATATAAAAAGAAAATAAAAAAAAGAACAATTGCATATAAGTTTTTTTTATTATAAATAAATTGTATTAGTATATCTTATATTACTTTATTATATTATGATTTCGTGAAATATAGTTTGGCAATTTACCCACTAGAAAAGAAAAAAGAAAAAACAATTCCAATAAGCTTTTATACATAAATGTTAGCCAATGAATCACTTACCTATAATAAGATTGGAAATGAATAATTAGGAAGATTTGTGAGTAACACAACAATATACTTTGTTCTCACGCAAATCATCCAGCCAGGCTGATATCTAGAACTGCAGAATCAAATCAAACAAAAAGTTAATGATCATTATAATTTGAGATATTAAATTTAACTTACATATTTCTACACCAACAATTCTCTTATACGCGTGTATATATATGGCTCAATCATTACCTTAAATAATTGAGTCAGATTTAAACTTTATTAATAAAAGTTCAATTGTGTCACAGAATTTTGTTTTATTAAATTAGTTTTAAATAAATTACTACAGCTGATAAGCTATTTTTCTTTGTTTACTTACTTCTCATTCACTGAGCGGATTACAAAGTTGTAAATATCAAAGAAGTATGATACTACTAATTACTAATACAGGTGTGTGGCTGAACTAAAACAAAAAAAATCGGTTAAATAATTCTTGGGGTAAATAATACCCACAACACCAAGTAATTTTTTATTATAATTCTGTTGATAATAACTAAAAATATCGTTCGTAATAAATTTCGCAATGGTACGTCAATAGCAATGTTTTATTATATTATATAGTATCAGTGATATAAGTTTACCAACACTAAATTACACCTACTACACTACTACTTTTTATTACAACATTTTGTTTTGGGTAACTTCTGTTTTGCAAGTGTGGTTTTAATACATAACGAGGTGTAATGGTCACGAAACTAGAAGCTAGGAATTCTTTTCTTATACACATCTGAATCATAAATATCACTAAATTGAAACATATCTTAAACCTTAAAATTTACATAAAAAAAAGATTAAGTGCAGTATTTAACAAATTGGCTGCAAACTTGTGTAAAAACATTAAACGTATTTATTACAAAATTGAAAAAGATAAAGGTAATATTGATTATATTTTTGGTTTTGGAAATAAAAATTGATAATTATGGAAACTTTCTATAGATATATTATCTACCTATTTCGAAACTTTTCTCACGAGTTATACAGCACCTAACCTCAGTTCGGCATCGTCCGGAAGTCACGTGGGCCGTATAACACAACTTTTTAGAAGACATCTTTAAATTTTTATAATCAAATTCATATAATGGCATAAGATTTGCAATGAAATCGACCTAATTTTATTACCTGATTCATTGAAAATTGAAACAATGCGTCAGCCTCAAGTCCATTAAACATCAGCGATGTATTTCCCACATATCCAACATTCAAATTCTCAACATGAAACGCCATTTTCGACATAGTCTTGCCAAAAGGTCATTTCAAATTTCTACAAACTAACAATTAATTAAAAGCATATATGAAAACCAATTAAAACCATGATCTAAAACAGATTGTATAAGCAAAACAATATCACCAACATATTACCATTTGAATTCGCCTCATTATACATCTATGTTTTTAGTTAAAGCAAAATTTTCTACTTAACCTAGAATTTTACATAATCATATCTTAATCTAATCTAATCTACCTAAGGTATATTACTACCTACTAATTAAAATCTAATATAAAATAATTATAATTTGAAATGATACAATATATAAGTTTTTGAAAAAAAAAATGGTGAATTTTAAAATATTAAAACACAATATAACTATATCTTGTATCATGATTAAAAATATTCATAAAATCTAATTAAAATGAAAAAAAAACAAAACATAATCAAAATTTTAAAACTAATCTAAAATTCTAATGTAATTTATTTAAATTTACTTACCACATACAAAAATTAAAATGCCTAATTAGCTATTTAACACTTATACACTTATACTTACTAACATTGGCAAAAATGCAAGAATAATTTAAACATCATTTTCATCATCTGCAATACCTACATCATCAAGTTCCAGTTGGAGGCCTTCATCGGAAACGTATGATGCGGTAAGTTTGATCAACACTTTTATTCATACCTAATTCTTGCATTCCCATTTTCAATTATAAAAAAAGCAACAACCAAATTAAAAAAACATTAAATGACAACATATCTATAAAATCATGTTAAAGCAGTTACAATGATAAGATAATAGCACATGTTAATGGTTCTCCTATTTAACATGATAAGTAATATTATATAGATATTGCTAATTGGCTCTTAAATATTTGTTTCACATTGATTTTCTCTTATCTCAGTTATCAGTACAAAAAAAAAAAATAACAAATTTATGATATTTAACATTATAGTAATTAAAGAGAGATAATGTACTGGTCTTGTTCTTTTACCTGAAGCTTTTTGTTTTTTTATGAAACTTTTAAGGAAATATGCTTTGTTAAATATTTCTCTAGTTTTTGCTTCTCTTATACACAATTTAAATTTGGTTTTATTGCCACATACTTACTCTATGCTTAAGAATAATAATGAATATCTTTACGATTTTACCCCAAAATTATTATAAATTTTTAATATTGTTAAATAAATTTATTTGTTAAGCATTATGAATTGCTGATTAGAAAATTATAAGGGTGTTTTCCTTCGACATGAATAAGGGAATGGTGTGAGACATTTATTTACACTTTTCTGTGGGGTTTCAATAATAATTAGGCCTTGAAACTATGGTAGGTGCGGGTAATGAGGCTGAGTCTCTCTGGAACATCTGAGACAGATAATATTAAGGAGTTAAAACTGACACCATTAGAATTAACATATTTTTTTTTTCATTTATAATATTGACTAGATTGGGGCAACATAATATATAAAGTTTCTAGTCATTCTGGCCCTAACACCGTAACATTTAAATAGGGAGTCTAAATAAAGATTTTGTAACATATCTGTGATTATATAGGTTAGGACCGAACCCCCCCACACCACTGAAGCTAGCATTCAAAGGCTCCCGCAGTCCTATCCCTGTTACTTCATTGCTAATACGAACTACTACGAGACTTTTGAGTTTGGTATACCAGTTCCAACAGAATCGAGTATTAGTTCTTCTAGCACTCGAGTATGTATTTTACACTGTGTACGTTACAAGTGATGATAAGCCATCACATCCCCACTTAAAGATTAGTTGCAGATCATAAGTCTTTATTTTGTTTAGCTGTTCTATAGAAAAGTCGCAAGCAATCCTTAATGCTGTATTTTCGAGTTGAGTGGAGAGTCCAATTCTAGCTTTCCGATCAGTAACTTCAATAGGTGATGGTATAATACTCTTTTTCTTTTCCTGAATTGAGCCATATGATGGTAACACTTCAACTGCTTTTCCCAACAATGCCTTTCTTAAAGTTATATAATTATCACGGCTTAGTCCCAGCTGCAGCATAAGCGCAATAGCCTCTTCTTCTTTAGTAAAAGCAGTATTAGATGATGGTGTAGGTATGCTCTTAACAATTCGTTTTAATCGTCTAGGCGATACATTTGGAAGAATATCAGCGATTTTAACAGCTTCCAATGGCTGTTTTTCTTGCTTTAACATAGCCTTAAATGTATCCGAAACTTCCTCAGTAGACAGGGTTGCTAGGGAATCCGATAACCGTTTTTTCTTGGATTTTGAGCACAATTCCAAGTATTGCTTACGGGAAGCACCAAAAGCAGACGTGGACACATAAAATTCTATATTGTCAGCCAACCAATCACAATATTTGGATTCAAATTTTGTAGCAGAAAATTTTACGGTTTTCCATTTTATGTCAAAGGATTTAACAAACTTTTCGATTTTACATACTTCCGTTTTATCCACTTTATTATTATGCGTACTTTCGATAAATTTCAATATGAGGTTGACTTTATCTTGAAATTGATCAGTTTTATGTTTAAGTAAAATGGAGGACAAAGTTTTTGTTTTAGTGTGATCGTGATCTTTAGCTAATTATTGTAGTGTGTTTGTCACAACACATGCCAAAATTCATGAAAACAATTAAACACAAATAATCAGGCATGTCACAGAACTCAATTCCGATCGAAAGTGGTTTTGATTCCGTAAATTGAGTCTTTAGGAAACGAAAAACGAATTTTTTTTTTCGGAATGAAACCACTTTAGATTTCTAAAGTGGAATTGTTATTTTTTATTATATTATACTGAAAGAAAAACTCGTATTACATACAATTTGTAATAACAATTAAACAATTACTTTTATTATTTCATTGTTGTTTTAGTTATCTCATTGATATTTAAATAAAATGTTAAAAATTTCAAATTTAGTGTCAGTAACAAGAAAACTTTTGTCGTTTTCAGATGCATCCCTTAAATTTCTTCTTTGTAGCTTTTCAATTGCGTTTTGATGTCTTTGTTCATTTAAAACAGCAACATTTTAAATTTCGGGCATTTTTGAACAATTTTGTTCACTTTTATTTAAAATTTCTTTGGTAGCGCTCTTTCTGTTCGCTTTTGTTATACTTTTTATTACAAAAATCATATTTTTTTTGTTTTGGTTACACAACGTTACCATATTTAAGTTAAAAAACGAGAATTAAAATTTTTTTGGGATAAACAAAATCGATCGGAATCTACAGAACGCAAAGTAAAAATGATCGATTTGCGAATACGGAATTGAAACCATTCCGATCGATTTCTGTGACATGCCTGAATATTCTTTCTTCGTAACATAAATAGTGACACACTTTGAACATTTTTCCAAAGTAATAACACATTCAACAGCACTAGTAATACCACACACAAACTACAGCTAAAGCATTGTATGACACACTTAAAGCGGTACTTGTTATAATACTCCATACCACACATGAACACAAACAGTGTGAATTAACAAGGGTCAAAGCACTTGAAATATTACTATGCACATAATTCCATATGTTACTCAATTACAACTCAAACAATGTATTGAGTAACATTTGAGTCAAATGCTGACCAATGAAATCAAGTATAGTAAGTTAAGTAGGTCAAATAATGTAATAGAAAGAGGTAAACAGATATATGAATTAATAATTGTAAATAGAAAAATTTAGTATAAATAGCACAGAATAATTTAATAAAAATCAGAATACTTTTTAATCTTAACAAATTAACTTGTCTTCTCAATATTCTACCCGAGCACTCAAAAGGTGCTTAGAAGAATTAAAACGTGTTGCAGCTAGATGCAACATGCATAAATTCTAGCAACAATCTAAAGACCTTCTACGCTGACACATTTGACAATTTTTACACATACATTATATGGCGATCCTGCCATAATGTACACATATGGCGATCCTGCACATTACGTACCAGCAAATTTCGATCTTGCAGATTTAGATCCTGACAAAATTCCTTTTTAATTTCCTTTAAAAATAAATTATTTCTTGATGTCGTGCGAAACAAATCCATCGCAATAAGAAATAGATAATAGGTGGAGAAAAGCTGCGTTTAAAAAACGAAAAAAGGGAAATCCGACGACAAATGGGAATAATGTCTGGCGAAAAGAAAAGACAGTTATATAAGAAACTCCATAAAATTGACAAATGGGCAAAACACAATCCAGGGAACCAGAAACCATAAATATCAACGAAAACATCAATGGTGGTACAATCAGCAACAACCAAAACATGGAGCTAGGCAGTTATATTAAAATAGATTAAACAAATATTTCAAAAGTTATGTTAACAAGAAAGGCGTGGTACAAGTTTAAAATAAGAATAAAATATTTTAAAATACAAAAGTAAGAAATAAAACTAAGACCAAAAATAATTTTATGGAATCTATCTTAAGTAGGATAGAAAGAATAATTATAAATTTTAAAAAAGCAGGGCCTAAAGGTTAACAAAAATCGACATTACTCATTAAATTAGAAGAGTTAGAATTGTTAAACAAAGAATTTATTGACTTAATAGAAATAAAAACAATAACGCATGACATAAAAGGAAGTACAGAAAGATTTGACAAATATTATAATAAGGCAAAAACGCTAGAACAGGCTCTTAATACACAAAAACCCCATAATCAAACACAAAATTTAACAAATATGGTACCTCAAAATTTTAATTTAGAACTCGCTTTAAAAACTATTCCAGAATTCACAGGAAATTACAAAGATATTAACTCATTCCTTGCAATAGTTGAATTGCTCAACAATAGTTTAGCAGAAGACCAAAGGTAATATTATTAAATTTCGTGTACAACGTAAAATGAACTACAGTAATAAGAACAGCGTTAGGTACGTCCGCACCAACAACATTCGATAATTTAAAAACCATACTTAGAAATAGATACAAAAATACAAAAACAGTATCTCAGTTACAAGCTTCACTAAGCAATTTTTCTCAAAAAAGTATAAACATACATGCCTATCACGAAAAACTTTTAAATTTAATAGCGGAACTAAATGAGCTACAAATTAGGGAAATACCAAATTGCAGTGCAATTCAGTCAGATACCATTAACCTAATAAATGAGAATTATGCCTTAAATGTCTTTAAAACTGGTTTAAATGAGGAACTTAAACCAACCATATTTGCATCTAGACCAAAAGAACTTATTAAAGCAGTACAATTAGCCTTATAGTTAGAAACATAAATTTCTAATAAAGATCAAATCCTCTATTTTTCAAATAGGCAAAATAAAAACAATATGACAAGAAACAAAAATCATAGAAACAATAACAATAGGAATAATTATCAGAACAATAATTACAATAGGAGAAATAATTATAATCAGAATAACACGTCTAATAGACAAGCGAATTATAACAATAGCTCGTCTAACAACAACGGACAAATAAATAATAACAATCGTAATAACAATAACAACAGCAGTTATGAACCAAATAATTACAACAATAATAATAATAATCGTAACAGCAATGTTAATCGGAACAATAGAAATTTTCAAAACAACCGACGAAATGTACACATCGTACAGGAAAACTACCAGATCCCGGTGTGAGTCGAGGAACTGCACAAACCCACCATCCGTAGGAGCAACTGGAAGATTAAATAATGTTTTCCAAATATCAAATAATTTAACCAATTTCATAAGCTTAAACATAGGTAAAGATGTAATACTTACATTCTTAATAGACACGGGAGCAGACATCTCCTTGTGCAAATTAAACAAACTAAATGAGGATTCAATAAATTTGGATAGGGAACAATCAAGTAGTTTCACAGGCATAACATCAGAAAAAATTAAATCTATTGGAACATCAGAACTAGGGTTTATTATAAATAACATAAACGAAAACCATACATTTCATATCATAGACGAAAATTTTCCAATACCAACAGACGGAATTTTAGGAAGAGATTTTTTACGAAATTCTTATGCAAGCTTGACTATGAAACATTCACGATAACACTTACTTTACAAAATGAAGAAATTACAATACCTATGAAATCATGGATAAACAAAAATTATTGCATAAAAGTAGAAAAACGATCCGAAAGTATTCATCCTATAAATCTGGATATACAGGAAGATAGCATTATTCTTAACAAGGAAATTCAGCCGGGTATATTTATTAGTAACACTATAATACCAGGAAACGGCAATCGACATGTCAAAATACTGAACACAACAGAAAAGGATGTAATTTTAGAGAACATCAATTTTGAAATAGAGCCCTTACGAAATTACACTATATTACAAAGACAAAGAAAAACGAATTTCGACAAAGACAGATTCAGTAAATTAATAGACACTTTAAAGTTTGACGTTAAGAACGAAAAAGCTAACACAGAATTAATACAAATTTTCAAGGACTATCAGGATATTTTTCATTTAAAAGGAGAAACATTAACTTCAAATAATTTCTATACACAAAATTTAAAAGTTTTGGACAATACACCCGTCTATATAAAGAATTATAGATTACCACATACACAACATGATGAGATCAATACACAAGTACAACAGTTATTGGATAACGATATTATCGAACCATCAAATAGTGCATACAATTCGCCTTTATTGGTAGTACCAAAAAAGGATAAGAACGGAAAAGCAAAATGGAGACTAGTTGTAGATTTTCGACAACTAAACAAAAAGATTGTGAATGATAAATTTCCATTAACAAGGTTAGAAGATTTCTTAGATCGTCTTGAAAGAGCCAAATATTTTTCTACTTTGGATATAACTAACTCATTCCATCAAATAAATTTAGACGAAGACTCCAGAAATATAACTGCATTTTCAACTAGTAATGGTCATTAACAATTCAAAAGATTACCATTTGGTTTGAAAATCTCTTCAAATAGTTTCCAAAGATGCTAACAATAGCACTTAGTGGACTAGATTCCAAAGCATTTTTGTACGTTGACGATATTATTGTATTTGGTTGTAGTTTGAAACACCACAATGAAAATCTAGTAAGAGTATTTGAGCGCTTATCAAAATCTAACCTAAAATTAAATGCATCAAAATGTGTATTTTTGAAATCAGAGGTAATTTATTTAGGACATTAAATAACGAAAGACGGCATACGGACAGATCCTTCGAAACACAAAGTAATAGAACAGTATCCAATTCCTAAAGACAAAGACGAGACTAAAAGATTCGTAGCATTCTGTAATTATTATAGACGCTTCATAAAAAATTTTGCAGAAACCACAAAAAGTCTAAACGACCAAATTAAAAAAGGAAAAGAATTTGAATGGACTGAAGATTGGCAACAGGCTTTTGAGTTATTAAAAAATAAATTAATTAATGCACCAATATTAAGATACCCAGATTTTGAACAACCTTTTATA
This sequence comes from Bellardia bayeri, assembly GCA_950370525.1. Lineage (NCBI taxonomy): Eukaryota > Metazoa > Arthropoda > Insecta > Diptera > Calliphoridae > Bellardia > Bellardia bayeri. Next base: position 53,063 of record CATNUC010000012.1, read on the forward strand.
TTGACTACTGACGCATCAAACTATGCATAGAGAGCTATATTATCACAAGGAAATATAGGAGAAGATTTACCGATCTCATATGCAAGCAAAACATTAGGAAAACATGATTTAAACAAACCGGTAATTGAAAAGGAACTTCTTGCCATACACTGGGGTATAGAGTTCTTTAGACCTTATTTATTTGGTAAAAAGTTTATTGTAGTAACAGATCATAAACCACTTGTTTCACTTTTTTCTCATAAAAATCCTTCGTCAAAATTAACTCGTATAAGAATAGATTTGTCAGATTATGATTTCGAAATTATTTATAAAAAGAGAAAGATAAATACCAACGCAGATGCTTTATCTGGAATAAAATTAGATTCAGATATGTTAAAGAATATGATTCCTATAGTAGATGATAGTAGTAAACAATCTAAAATTTTAATAACAACACGCGGAATGAAAGCAAAGGAAATTTCCAACAATTTAATAGTAAATAATGATAGTAACATATCCCAAGGCCAACATAAAAATCATATGTGGGAATGTACATCTTTACAAGATATAAAGAACATTCGCGAATTAAAATTCAATATTATAAAAACAGGTAATATAAATACAAAAAATGGACCTAAAAATGGTACTATAGAAAATAAAGAAAACAGCTTTGTAATGAATATTAATGAAGATCTAGCAAAATACGTTTTGTCTCTAGAGAAATTGATTATTTATATGCATAAGCAGAATATAAAAAATCTCGCTTTATCATGCAAATATAAAATTTTTGAGCTCATATCAATCGAATATTTGAATAAAACTTATAATGAGGAATACCAAAAAATATTGAAATCAAATAAATATAGAAATTTCGAATTAAACATCATACTATATAAACCTTAGCAGTACGTTACAAATAAAAATTCACAAATGAATATCATAAAACAATTCCACAATTCGCCAATATCAGGACATTTCGGTATTAGAAAGACAGTAGGTATTGAAATTAAAACAACGATATGTATGGAAAAATATTCGAAAAATGGTTAGAGACTACATCAATAAATGCGACAAACGCCTGCGAAATAAACAAACAAAACATATTAAAGAGAAAATGATTACAACGGATACACCCAATACTAGTTTTGAAACAATAGAAATAGATTACAGTAGGACCTTTAAGAATGTCAAATGGTTACAAATATATACTTACGCTACAATGCGAATTAACTAAATATGTAATAGCACACCCTATTGAAACAAAAGATGCTAAAAGTATTGCCAAAACATTAGTTGAACAGTTTATCTTAAAGCTTGGATGTTTTAAAGTTTTAAAATCTGATAGAGGTACTGAATTTAACAATGAATTGTTAAAAGAAGTTTGCGGTTTACTAAACATAAACCAAAAATTTTCAGCGCCATATCACCACCAATCTATAGGTTCTATAGAACGCAATCATCGAGAATTAAATGAATATTTATTAAAATTTGTAGATGATTATGAATGGGATAAATGGATACCATACTATACATTTGCTTACAACACAACACCACATGTTAGCACTAACTACTCACCTTTTGAAGTAATTTATGGCAAACTTGCAACATTACCTACAGACAATATAAACAACATTACAAAAATTTATGACATTGAAAATTACGCAAATGAAGTTAAATTAAGATTGAAAAAATCCTTGGAAAACGCAAGGAAACTAATAAAAATATCTAAAAATAAGTCAAAAGAAATATATGATAAGAAAGTAAACATTAGTAATTTTAAAGTAGTACTAATAAAGGTAAAATCTAGAAAAAAAAAATCAAAGTCCATACAAAGGCCCGTATAAGATAATAAAAAGACTAGGAGTAAATTCTCTATTAGAAATAGATAATCTAGAAAAATATTACCATAACAATACATGTTGCGTCAGGAAATAATAATAAAACAAATATTTTAAAACGATTGCATTAACAAATGCTTTTATTTTTTGGCAGGCTTAGTTTTATAATTGTATCTTCCTTCTATCTGTTCTATATCTATCTTAAAATGTCTGCTTCTCTCCTTTATATATGCGAAAAAAATTTTATGTCTTCTTTTTAAATAAAGATGGCGAGCGAATATTTTGCGCCATTACGATTATGTATGACAAAATGCAAATAGATAAAATAACCGAATAGTCATATTGACTGGGTTTAAATAAACAACACGTCAAACAAATATCAACACTAATTTTATAACATAAAAATAACGAATTACATAAATTTAAATTATTAGTTCACAACATCCCGGCCCCCGTGAGTCTACCGTAGAGGCTCACCACCAACGTCTAGTACTGCCAGCTTCGATGCTGGTCGTCTTAGTTTACCAATTGCCGTTTTCACCACCGCTGATCGTACTTGCCCATCAGCCGCCGCAAAAACTTCCACCACTAAGCCTCGCTTCCACTGCCCTCGTGATTCGTTGTCATCACATATAATGACTACATCGCCTATTTTTATTGGTTTAACTGGGCTATGCCATTTAGCCCTGCGTGTTAATTCCGGTAGAAACTCTAAGACCCATCTCTTCCAAAAGGTTTGCTTCAGTTGTTGTAGTATATGGCATTGCTTTCAAAGACAAATGTTCTCCGGCACGGCAGGCGTTTGCATTAAATTTGGGCATCCCATTAAAAAATGGTTAGGAGTCAAAGGCTCGGAGTCACAGTTGTCAACTGGAAGGTGAGTCAATGGCCGCGAATTTATTAAATGTTCGGCCTCTATAAGCAGACTATTAAAAGTTTCTATTTGTGGAGCTTTTTCCTTCAAGGTGAAGTTCATGACGTTTTTCACTGATCTTACCATCCGCTCCCAAGCTCCTCCGGCAGATGGATTTGCTGGCGTATTAAATAACCATTGTATACCACGCTTTGAACATTCGTCCGCTTAGCTTGTTTCATCAAAACTAAAGTCCACCTTACTTGCCCCCACAAAGTTTGTACCCCTATCACACCTTATACGCACTAGACACCCTCTTCGGTTAACAAAATTTCGTATGCACATTATGACAGCGTCTGTTGAGAGATCCCTGGAAATTTCAAGATGAATGGCTCTTGTTGACAGGCAGGTAAAGAGAGCAACCCATCTTTTTTCATGGCGCCGCCCTATCGTTATTAAAAAAGGGCCCATATAGTCCAATCCGGTGTAGGAGAATGGCCTCACGCATGGAGTTAGTCTGTCTTCAGGGTGTTGTCCCATTAACGGCGGTTTTGGCATGGCATAAGTGCTTTTACATATTTGGCAGTTTCTTTTTATAGACCTAACTACTTGTCTCAGGCAAGGTACCCAATATTTTATTCTGATTGCCGCGCATACGGATTCCTGGTTTTGGTGTTGAAATTTCTCGTGATATTGTTTCACTATAAGCCTTGTCAATATGTGTTGTTTTGGCAATATAGTTTGTTCTTTAGTACATCGATCGACACAGGTGGCGTTATAAATTCGACCGTATAGGCGTATTAAACCATCTTCACATAAAAATGGATTCAGCTTAAAAATATGGCTGGACTTAGATATTGGCTTATTAAATTTCAGTCTATTATATTCTTCAAAAAATACGTCCTGTTGAGCAACTCTGCATAAGTATTTCTCTGTCTCGTCAATTTCTTGTGAGCTCAATTATTTCTCATTCATTACTTTATCATTGCAGCCTTTCTTAGTGAATGACTTCAAAATTTTCACAGCACGTCGAAACCAAGTCATAACCCGGGCTAGCTTTAAAAAACTTGAATATTGTTCAAACGGAATAAACGTCTTTTGATTTATTAAGAAAACAAAGGCGGATCGCTTTTCTGAGTGAACCTCATGATCATTAATATCGCTTGGTATTTTGGGCCAAATTTCTGAATCGTCTTTTAGGAATGATGAACCATTAAGCCACCTGGAGGTTGAAAATGCATATGAAAAATTCTGGGGTCTTGTCGCATCGTCTGCGGGATTAAGTGCTCCAGGTAACCAACGCCAATTTTTTTCATCAGATGACTCTAGTATTTCCGCAACACGGTGTGCAACAAATTGCTTGTAGGATCTGCAGTCGGACTGAATCCATTTGATGACGGTTTTGGAGTCAGACCAGAAAATAATTTCACTTGGCTTAATATCGTGTGAAGTGACTATCGACTCTTTAAGTCTTATACCTAGAACTGCAGCCTGGAGCTCAAGACGTGGGATGGATAGTGGTTTCAACGGTGCACTTCTTGACTTCCCCATAACAAAAACCACATTAATTTCCTCAGAATGGCGTATCCTCCAATATGCAACTGATGAAAATGCCAGCTCAATTGCGTCCACAAAGACGTGAAGCTATATTCTTGTGGTTGGCAAAAATAGAGACTGGGCATAACACCTATTTATCTTTACGTGCCTTAGTTCATATAAACGTTTGTACCAAGCATACCATTTACCGTAAATTTCATCTGGAATTGTTGAATTCCAATCGGTTTTACTTCTCCACAACTCCTGTAGAAGTATTTTGGATTTGATCACTATATTCGCCAGTAAACCAAAAGGGTCAAATATAGACATAGTCAGGCTTAACATTTCAGCCTTTGTTGGTTTTCGATTCCCTTTTAAAACGGCTTCTGGCACTCGTAAAAATTTTAAATTATAGCAAAAACTATCATCGGATGGACGCCAATGCATTCCCAAAATCTTCTCAGTACTTTCATTTTCAGAATTCTCATTATTCATCTCAACCAAAAATTCTCGTGAGTTCGACTGAAGCGAAACAAAACTGACAATAATGATTTCGGCTGATATTTACTGGGTCCTTTCATTAGCCTTGAATTGAAAGATTCACCGTTCACACACGCAGCGGCATCGAATACGAGACGTCTTTTACTTTGTTTATTTAAGTTTGTTACGGCAAAATGTGGAAGATACGATTATTTTTGACAGCAGCTTCTTCTGGTGATATTTTTCTGGCGTAGGTTTTCAATAGGTAGTCATTTATTTTATCGATGTACCAATCGGTAAATTCTTTATCTCTGTTCATTTTGGCCTCCATATTATATAAACGTTTAAGTGCCATCGAATAACTGTCGTTATATTCAAAATTATCGCGTCTCCACAAAAGACCAGTTTCATAATGCTTGCCGGTTTTTATTGTTGTACTTGAAAGAATTTCTTCAGCACGAATATCATCTTGCGATACAACAGGCTCTAAAGTTTTCACCCCCATATTTTCCAATGTGAAGTAATCTAAAACTTGTTTCTGAATATCCTCCAGAATATCTGCATCAACTTTGCACACTATGGCCTCTGGTGAATCCTCGTTCGACCCAAGCAAAACATTTCCCAAAATTGTTTTGTGCACAGCAAAGGATTTGTCCAAGTTCAACACCTTAATCGGGCGTGTGAGCATTATATGCGACAAACCAATCAATAACCTTGGCCGTACGTCAAAATAATCATCAATGGAAATGTCCTTTAAAATTGGAAAGCGCTCTTTACAATGTTCAAGTCTTAAATTCTGGGGCAACAATTTCAGATTTTTTGTGTTCCACACATTTTTCAATTGATAACAAAAATGTTTTTCACCTAGGGTACTTATTTCCAGATTAACCTTTCTTGATATTTCAGTAGTCGTTTTTCCACATATCCAGCCCAGACACAAATTACTTAATGACCTTTGTAATCCTATTTCATTGGCGACTTCATCTTCTAAAAGAGTTATCTTAGATCCTTCATCAATAAACGCCACAACTTTTATTTTACCTTTTGGACCAATCAATTCTACAGGCAAGTACTTAAATAGAGTTTTTTTTATCAAATTCATTATTGTCTTTACAGAATTATTTTCTACTCTTTGGTAGTTCATTTCACCATCAGCCAATTCGCTGGTATTTCCACTAGAATTTGTTATTACGTTGTTACTTACACATGCATCGGTGTTGCCATTACAATTATTACCACTCCTGTAGCTTTGTTTGACATCTTCGTGTAATAAACGATTGTGGTATTTTATACAGCTTGACAATCCACATTGACGTCTATATTTACATTTAAAAGAATTATGTCCAGTGTGAAAACAGGCAAAACAAAGATGCTTATCTTTGACAAAATTCCATCTATCCTGTACTGAAGCCTTTTTAAATTCATCGCAATGATAAAGCTGGTGTTTTTTTTGGCACATAATACACTTAGTAATTTTATTCTCATTTGTTGTGATCGCGAATGAGGGATTTATTTTATCCTTTTTGTTATAGGCAGCATCTTTGTCGGATTCTAGAGAAATGGAAATATATGTTGCAACTTCTTGGAGGCACAAACTAAAGTCTGTGACACTTGGGTATGGTCCAAGGTTGTTCACCGAATGCCTTGACCATTCCTCACGTTTACGAAGAGGTAATTTATTTACCATTTCATCGAGCAATGTTGGATTATAAAGCTGAGCCGTTGCGTTGGTATTTGTCAAAAATGCTGAAAGATTAAAAACCATTGTGCTAAAGTCTATTTCATGTATTCTTTTCTTATAAATAGGAGGAAAGGCACGAACCTTTGCAATTTGGCTGCGTATTAAGACTTGAGGGCGACCATAGTAAAACTCAAGCGTGCTGACAACCTGGTTTACGCTATCGGGATGCATCAAAAATGATTCCACTTTAGTTCTTGCATCACCTTTTATTGCCTTTTGCAAGCGAATTAAATTCTCTAAATTCGAATAATTATAATTCCTTGTTGTTTCCTTGTAAGTGACTATAAACATTGGCCACTGTTCGGGTTGGCCACAAAATAGGAGTAAGTCGTGCAGCTTACGGAGTTGTCGGTTATCATTAGCTGCTGCCATTGGATACGAATTCAAAGATCCAATTGGCATACTCTCAGTTTGATACGCTGTTGTTGTTGGTGCCATACGAGGCTGCGCCGATGTGTAGTGCATTTGTGATGAACGTTGTTGCAAAAAATCGAGTGAAGTCGGTACAGTGTTTAAAGGGGTTGTAGTGGTCAAGGGGGTCGTTGAATTTAAAGGGAAACTATATTTCAGAGACGTTGTGGCTTGCGCATATGTGTGCGCGTTTGTATAAGGCAAAGAAGTTGTTGGGTGGAACGTTTGCGGGGCAGAATAGGGAGTTTTATATTTTAATGGTAAATGGTACTCACTTATTTTACTTGTGCAATACTGCACCGGTTTTGTTGCTGGCAAAGTATACCTATTTGGCATAAAGGCATCTTCGTATGTTACGGCAGGCGGTTCAATGGCAGTACTTGATGAGCTTCTCGGCATGGTCTCCATAACAGACGGATGACATCCTGTTGACGTTGAAGCTGATGACCCAGAATTGGCAATGTGCAGCATGCTGTTGATGGCTTTCTTTAAATCGGCAATTGTTGGCTCATTTGTCTTTAGAATGGTCTTCTCATTGTCACTTTCATCTGCGGAAGCAACAAGAGCTTCCTTCTCATCTGCAGACATGTTTTTCTTTAACAGTCGTTTGCTACGACGGGGCATTAATTTCGCAAATACAAATTATAAAAAATGTTGCGGCAGCAACTTAAAACGTCAGGAAATAATAATAAAACAATTATTATTTCATAATCGAACTGTTAATTTTTACTTTTTGATAATTTTTTTTCATTAAATTTAATTTTCATTAAATTATTTTTACTGAAGTTAGGAATTACAACTTGAAAAATTTATTATTAAAAATTTTGATAATTTTTTTTGACTGGGGATCGAACCTGGGTTGTTGAATTTACATATGTTTCGAGAAATCCCACTTTCTCTCATCAGAATTCTTTGCGTTCTACCACCTGCACCACTGCGGTGTCGGTCAGCCAACAGACAAACATCAATCCTTTAACCAGTGTTAGTTCTGGTAGTTCGAAGTTTTTGCTGTAATTATCATTCTTAATGAACTCGAGCCTAACTAAAATTATCAAAAAATAATAAAACAAATATTTTAAAACAATTGCATTAACAAATGCTTTTATTTTTTGGCAGGCTTAGTTTTATAATTGTATCTTCCTTCTATCTATCTTAAAATGTCTGCTTCTCTCCTTGCGAAAAAATTTTTATGTCTTCTTTTTAAATAAAGATGGCGAGCGAATATTTTGCGCCATTAAGATTATGTATGACAAAATGCAAATAGATAAAATAACCGAATAGTCATATTGACTGCGTTTAAATAAACAAAACGTCAAACAAATATTAACACTAATTTGTATAACATAAAAATAACGAATTACATAAATCTAAATTATTAGTTCACAACAATACACTTAAGTTATATAAACCTAATGTAACAAATAGACAATAAGAAAAATAATTATAAAATAATAATAAGACATTTTTACATTTAACTATTAAGTATATTCAAAATCATTACAAACACAAATATTTTTAGATTTAATTCATTTCTTTTTAATCATAAATTGAATCTTAAGGCCAGAGGTGTAGTGTGTTTGTCACAACACATGCCAACTACCCAAAATGCATGAAAACAATTAAACACAAATAATATTCTTTCTTCGTAACATAAAACTTTAAATACAATAGTGACACTCTTTGAACATTCTTCCAAAGTAATAACACATTCAACAGCACTAATAATACCACACACAAACTACAGCTAAAGCATTGCATGACACACTTAAAGCATTAAACACATTCGAGACAGCAGGCTACACGAGTGAGTATATAGGTTAGGACCGAACCCCCCCACACCACTGAAGCTAGCATTCAAAGGCTCCCGCAGTCCTATCCCTGTTACTTCATTGCTAATACGAACTACTACGAGACTTTTGAGTTTGGTATACCAGTTCCAACAGAATCGAGTATTAGTTCTTCTAGCACTCGAGTATGTATTTTACACTGTGTACGTTACAAGTGATGATAAGCCATCACATCCCCACTTAAAGATTAGTTGCAGATCATAAGTCTTTATTTTGTTTAGCTGTTCTATAGAAAAGTCGCAAGCAATCCTTAATGCTGTATTTTCGAGTTGAGTGGAGAGTCCAATTCTAGCTTTCCGATCAGTAACTTCAATAGGTGATGGTATAATACTCTTTTTCTTTTCCTGAATTGAGCCATATGATGGTAACACTTCAACTGCTTTTCCCAACAATGCCTTTCTTAAAGTTATATAATTATCACGGCTTAGTCCCAGCTGCAGCATAAGCGCAATAGCCTCTTCTTCTTTAGTAAAAGCAGTATTAGATGATGGTGTAGGTATGCTCTTAACAATTCGTTTTAATCGTCTAGGCGATACATTTGGAAGAATATCAGCGATTTTAACAGCTTCCAATGGCTGTTTTTCTTGCTTTAACATAGCCTTAAATGTATCCGAAACTTCCTCAGTAGACAGGGTTGCTAGGGAATCCGATAACCGTTTTTTCTTGGATTTTGAGCACAATTCCAAGTATTGCTTACGGGAAGCACCAAAAGCAGACGTGGACACATAAAATTCTATATTGTCAGCCAACCAATCACAATATTTGGATTCAAATTTTGTAGCAGAAAATTTTACGGTTTTCCATTTTATGTCAAAGGATTTAACAAACTTTTCGATTTTACATACTTCCGTTTTATCCACTTTATTATTATGCGTACTTTCGATAAATTTCAATATGAGGTTGACTTTATCTTGAAATTGATCAGTTTTATGTTTAAGTAAAATGGAGGACAAAGTTTTTGTTTTAGTGTGATCGTGATCTTTAGCTAATTATTGTAGTGTGTTTGTCACAACACATGCCAAAATTCATGAAAACAATTAAACACAAATAATCAGGCATGTCACAGAACTCAATTCCGATCGAAAGTGGTTTTGATTCCGTAAATTGAGTCTTTAGGAAACGAAAAACGAATTTTTTTTTTCGGAATGAAACCACTTTAGATTTCTAAAGTGGAATTGTTATTTTTTATTATATTATACTGAAAGAAAAACTCGTATTACATACAATTTGTAATAACAATTAAACAATTACTTTTATTATTTCATTGTTGTTTTAGTTATCTCATTGATATTTAAATAAAATGTTAAAAATTTCAAATTTAGTGTCAGTAACAAGAAAACTTTTGTCGTTTTCAGATGCATCCCTTAAATTTCTTCTTTGTAGCTTTTCAATTGCGTTTTGATGTCTTTGTTCATTTAAAACAGCAACATTTTAAATTTCGGGCATTTTTGAACAATTTTGTTCACTTTTATTTAAAATTTCTTTGGTAGCGCTCTTTCTGTTCGCTTTTGTTATACTTTTTATTACAAAAATCATATTTTTTTTGTTTTGGTTACACAACGTTACCATATTTAAGTTAAAAAACGAGAATTAAAATTTTTTTGGGATAAACAAAATCGATCGGAATCTACAGAACGCAAAGTAAAAATGATCGATTTGCGAATACGGAATTGAAACCATTCCGATCGATTTCTGTGACATGCCTGAATATTCTTTCTTCGTAACATAAATAGTGACACACTTTGAACATTTTTCCAAAGTAATAACACATTCAACAGCACTAGTAATACCACACACAAACTACAGCTAAAGCATTGTATGACACACTTAAAGCGGTACTTGTTATAATACTCCATACCACACATGAACACAAACAGTGTGAATTAACAAGGGTCAAAGCACTTGAAATATTACTATGCACATAATTCCATATGTTACTCAATTACAACTCAAACAATGTATTGAGTAACATTTGAGTCAAATGCTGACCAATGAAATCAAGTATAGTAAGTTAAGTAGGTCAAATAATGTAATAGAAAGAGGTAAACAGATATATGAATTAATAATTGTAAATAGAAAAATTTAGTATAAATAGCACAGAATAATTTAATAAAAATCAGAATACTTTTTAATCTTAACAAATTAACTTGTCTTCTCAATATTCTACCCGAGCACTCAAAAGGTGCTTAGAAGAATTAAAACGTGTTGCAGCTAGATGCAACATGCATAAATTCTAGCAACAATCTAAAGACCTTCTACGCTGACACATTTGACAATTTTTACACATACATTATATGGCGATCCTGCCATAATTTACACATACATTATATTATAAATAATGTCAATTGTGGATTGAGTATGATTATATATTAATTATTCTTCGTGAGTTTCATATAATAGGTTACCTGTAGTCAACGTTTATATAGGTAAAAGTATATTAGGAAATCTACCTGTTATATTACCTGGAGTAAAAAAATAGTATTAGGTATGACATATGTTTTAATGGATATCCCATAAATTTCGTATACATTTTTTTCATATTGTTTTATTTGCAATCTATTTTACAAAAATTAAAAATAATGAGCAAATTTTATAACATTTTTTAAAAATAACTTATATTGAGCTCCAATTGAACTCAAAAAAAAATAAATACAAAAATTGTACTTAATTAATTAGTTGAAATAAAATAGTACTTTAGTTGCTTTCCATTTTTCTATTTCCTAAAGGGTAGGTCAAGTACATGAAACCGTTAAAGTCTTTTGATTTCATCACTATCATCTAAAAGATTAATGGCTAATATATTGGAATCATTAATGAGTCATTTAGGTATCTCTCACTGAACTTTTGATTGTTGGAATTTGTAGATCATTATGTATGTTCTTGTTATTGATAATAGTCTGAGAGTTTTTGATTGATACCTCTGCAATATCTAAATGTTAGAATTACTAGTTGTTCCCCAAAGTTGAATACCATATGTCCAAATCGGTTTAAGGACTGATTTATATAATAGGATTTTGTTTTCTAAACTTATGCTTGATCGTGGCCCCAAAAGCCAATACATTTTTCTTGTTTTTATATTAAGTTGTAGTCGTTTCATTTTAACATGTTGTTTCCATGTGAGTCTTCGATCAAGATGAAGGCCTAGGTATTTCACATGATTGGTGTTTTGTGTATTTGTGCCGTTTAAATATACTAGCGAGCAATCGTTTTTCCTTAGTGTAAATGTGACATGAATAGATTTTGTATTATTTACTTTTATATTCCATTTTTGTAGCCAATCTTGAAGAAGATTCAATTGATTTTGTACCAGCTCAGAAGCCATGACTGGCGACTCGTTTGTAGCTAATATTGCAGTATCGTCCGCAAACGTAGCAAAGGTTGAATCGTTAATTGTAGGCATATCTGCTGTAAAAATGGTATACAATACTGGTCCTAGCACACTTCCTTGTGGAATACCTGCGTTTATGCCACCAAAATCTGAAAATTTTTCATTGACGCTGACAAAAAAGTATCTGTTACGAAGATATGCTCTTAGCACAAAATAAAATGGGGCTGGGATAAGTTTTTTTAATTTGTGCAAAAGTCCAATATGCCACACTCTATCAAATGCCTGTTCAACATCTAAAAACACTGCAGGAGAGTATAGTTTTCTTTCTAAGGCGTTAGAGATAGTATTGACTATTCTATGACATTGTTCAGGTGTGCCATGTTTATGTCTGAATCCGAACTGATAATCAGGTATAATTTGTTGTTTTTCTAAAATTGGCAGTACTCTCTTTAGAAATAGTCGTTCAAAAATCTTTGAAAAGCTGGACAATAAACTAATTGGTCTATAGGAGGTAACATTATTTTCTGGTTTATTAGGTTTTAATATCATTATTATTTTCGCATATTACCATTGCAATGGAAAGTGATGTAACCTTAATATAGAGTTATCTATTGTTGTTAGACAAATTATAGCTTTTTTTGGCAATAATTTTAACGCAATAGAGTCAATACTGTCGTATCCTGGAGTTTTAGTGTTATTTAATTTATCAATTGTTTTGCCTACTTCGGCTGGTGTTCTTGGTCTTATGGGTCGATCCATTTGACAAGGAACATCTAAAAAGTTTTCAATTTCAGCCCTTACAATTGGATTGTTGAAAGAAAATGAGTTAAATGTTGATTCTAGATGTTCCTTAAAAGCATTAGCTTTGTTGGTATCTGATGTACACCATTCGTTATTTATGTTCTTAATTGGAATATTCCTCTTGATTGGACGTTTTAAATATTTTGTTACGTTCCACAATTTATGTTTATTTTCATTTGCATGAGCGTCCAGATTTCTTAAGTAATCTTTTAGCAAGTCATTTTTGTAATCTTTTATTCGCTTTTTTAAATGTTTCGATGCTCTGTTAAAGTTTGTTTTATCTAATACACTTCTGGTGTTTTGGTAGATTCTTCTTAATATTCTTCTATTTGCTATAAGTTGTCGTATTTCAGCCGATAATCGAACACTATTATCATTAAACTGGTTTTGCTGTGGTGTAGCTATGAATGCTGCAATATCGGTAATATCAAAATAAGATCTTGGTATTCCTTTAAACACAAAAAAATCCATAAGATCTGGGATTTTATTTGTGTCGCTGGGCCAGTATGTTGGATTTCCTGTTGATAATGCAGAATAATTATTCCCTTAGGATTTGTCAAACGAGATCCCCACCAGGGGACCATTATAGTCTTCTCCAACAATAAATTTTGAACCAAGTTTTTTAAAAAAAAGTTCGTATTGTGTACATGTGACATTATGCCTTGGAGGAACATAAATGGAAAAAATACTAATATTATTATTATCGCATAATATGTTTACACCAGCAGCTTGCAAAAAAGTTTCTTCAACGGGAGGAAGTTTTTCATATTTAATATTAGATTTTATTAAAATTGCTGCACCTGCATGGGCTCTATTATGAGGATGGTTAGCAGCACCTAGATCATAGTCTTTAATTTTAACAAATGTTTTATTTGTAAAGTGAGTTTCTGAGATTAAAAAATATCAATAAAATTAGTTTTAATAAAAATTTCAATTTCATTTGTGTGATTTTGCATTCCATATTGCTATCCTTAAATTTACTTGCATATTTTGGCCATTAACATTCATATTCAAGTAAGTTTTCGACCATTTTTTCGAGTCTATCTAAGCGACTGTTTTCATTTTCATTAGCTGATTTACTTATATCTCCAAAAGACACATTAAATTTATGATTACTGGGCCCGATGTTTGTAAAATTGTTTAATTGTGTATTTTCTAGTTCTGTTAGAAAGAAGGTTTTGGTAAACTCTGCAGCATTTGTAATTGGCAGTGTGATTTAACATGGTAGCGTGATCCATGCCACACTTAACACATCTGAATGGTTTTTTACAATATGCTTTTGTATGTCCAAATTGTTGACATCGATGACACTGTACTATTTCATTTGTTTTCAGGGGAGGTTCAATTTTGAGTAGGGCATGATTTATGTATTTTATTTCATAAATAGTTTTATTGTTAAGATCTGGATCTAGAACTACGAAAAACATTGAAAGAGGCTCTTTTGTTTTACGACTTCTGACGTTAAATACTGATCTAACTGGGTGTCCTAATGCTGTGAGTTCGGCTTTGATATCTTCAGTAGGAATAGTAGGATGAAGATCTTTTACAACTACACTATATGACCTTTCTTGTTTTAATTGGAAAGTATTAAAGTGAATGTTTGATTTTTCTAAATACTTAATTACTTTTCTATAAGGTTCAATAGACTTTATCATTAATCTTATTTGACCTTCCCTTATTGACTTATAAGTAAACTCTTCAGGAGAAATAACATCACTTAATTTATTTATTATTAAATTAATATTTTGAACATTTTGAATATAAATTGGTGGAGGTTTTGGTGTTGTAATTTGTTCATTATTTTCTTCATCGTCTTGTGTATCAAACACTGAATATTTGTTTTGGTTAGATGATGTTGTTGGAATATCATGTGAACTTATTCTTTTTGTTTTTTTAGGTGATTCAATTCGTTTCCGTTTTTTTGTTGTTATACATTGCCAAATTGGTTCAACATTATTATTGTTTTTTAATTTTTCTCATTCATTGCTGCATCGTCACTGCTATCGTCACTTAAGTTTACCATTGTTATAATGCAATGTTGTTGTTTTTTTAAAGAATGCACATGTGTTGTGACAAACACACTACAATAATTAGCTAAAGATGACGATCACAATAAAAAAAAACTTTGTCCTCCATTTTACTTAAACATAAAACTGATCAATTCCAAGATAAAGTCAACCTCATATTGAAATTTATCGAAAGTACGCATAATAATAAAGTGGATAAAACGGAAGTATGTAAAATCGAAAAGTTTGTTAAATCCTTTGACATAAAATGGAAAACCGTAAAATTTTCTGCTACGAAATTTGAATCCAAATATTGTGATTGGTTGGATGAAAATATAGAATTTTATGTGTCCACGGTTGCTTTTGGTGCTCCCCGTAAGCAATACTTGGAATTGTGCCCATAATCCAAGAAAAAACGGTTATCGGATTCACTATCAACCCTGTCTACTGAGGAAGTTTCGGATACATTTAAGGCTATGTTAAAGCAAGAAAAACAGCCATTGGAAGCTGTTAAAATCGCTGATATTCTTCCAAATGCATCGCCTAGACGATTAAAACGAATTGTTAAGAGCATACCTGCACCATCATCTAATACTGCTTTTACCGAAGAAGAGGCTGTTGCGCTTATGCTGCAGCTGGGACTAAGCCGTGATAATTATATAACTTTAAGAAAGGCATTGTTGGGAAAAGGAGTTGAAGTATTACCATCATATGGCTCAATTTATGTCATCATTGGTTCCATTAAGAATTCGGAAGTATTCTGCCAGTGATTCTCCATCAACTAGTTTTGAGGATATATGGATTAATTCAACTCCTGGATCGAAAGCCTTTTGTAGGCCAATATGTTTCGAATATACAAAAGAAACAAAGATTACGACACCAGATTTGATAAACTTAATTGAATCTGAAATTAAAGACTTGGTACAGGTTACAGTCCAAATAGCTCAGTATTCCTTCAACATTTCTTTTAATATGAAACTAACGATGACCGATGGAAAAGTCAGCAACGCCATAACAGGAACATCATCTACTTGGAACTGTTCCATATGTGGTGAAAAAAATCGGAATTTTCGAATATATCCAAGAAGAGAACAATTAACGAGGAAGTGCTCAAATTCGGAATATCTCCTCTACATGCCCGTATAAGATTTCTTGAACATTTTCTACATCTGGCATATGATTTTAAATATAGAAGCATACCAGAAAATATCAATAAATCAGTAAATAAAAATGAAGAACTGATGGAAATGAGAGCCACGGAGAAAAGAAGAATTCAAAAAGCAGATCGGATTAAACATTGATAAACCACTCGTAGGATATGGAAGCACAAATGATGGAAACACAGCTAGACGATTTTTCAACGATTTTGAAACAACCTCAGATATAACGGGAATTAATATGGAATTACTGAAAAAAGTCAATATTATTTTAATGGCAATAAATAGTAAGCACAAAGTGAATGCAACAAAATTTGGCGAGTATTCCACAGAAATTTCAAAACTTCTATTATCGTTGTACCCTTGGAAACAAATGACACCAACAGTACATAAAGTATTATGTCATGGAACAATCATAATTGAACATAATATTTTGCCCTTAGGAGAACTTACAGAAGAACCCCAAGAATCGAGAAATAGGGACTTCAAGTATGTTCAGCAGTTCAGCTCCAGAAAGTGTTCTCGACAATCTCAAAATGAAGACATTTTGAATAATCTAATTTTATCATCAGATCCAGTCTTATCATCTATGAGGAAAAGTTGGATTTGCTACAGAAGTTTGACGTTTGAAAATAGTCATGACTTTAAAGATTTGCTTTATCTTTAAGATATGGATTGCTCTGTTTCTCTGATAATTTTACTAAATTAACCTAATTATAAATTTAAAAAAAAAATATTTTCCAAAAAAAAACATTACTTGTTTCTTAAGTTTTTTGTTCATTTACCAATGTTCATTTACCAATATTGAGGAACAGATTGGGACATACAAAACAGGTCTTATTTTTTTGAAAGCAGCTATGCGATTTTAGAATATGTTGTCTAAAGTTGAAATTTTCATAAAAAAAAGGTATAATTCGGAAGCCTCTGGACCACGCAATAATAAAAATTTTGATATTATTTTGATTTGAGCCCAATGTTTGTAAAATTGTTTAATTGACCTTTTCCTTATTTTATTATAGTAGTATGTTTATGTACCTTCGGGACCACTTTTTCCATACAAATTTGGGAGCATGCAGTGACGTGGAAGCAAGTGGGGGTTTTGGATTTGACATGAATGGTATGTGTGGGTTGGATATGTTGTTTTATGATAGAGTGGTAATGTGTGAGGAGGGGAGGCGTGAAATGTTATTTGATATGTGAGTGTTTGTTTTGTTTGGTTTTTTTGTAGTAATTTATAATAGAGTTATAATAGGGAGGTTAATATTATTTCATTTAGTATGCATTAGGAGGAATACAATTTTGTAAACTTTGAGTATTAGTAGAGAAAATTAATTTGTGTTTCCATGCCTGTATATTTGGAGTTAGTGTTGGATGTTAGTAGTGGGGTGTGAGTAGGGGTGTGTAAGTACGGTGTTTGAGGAGGGCCCCCCCCCTGTTGCGTTTTCCATCGTTGGAGTAAAATGTTTGTTTTATTTTGTTTATTGAATTGGTTTAATTTTTTTATTTGCTTTAGTTGCAGTTTTTGTTTTTTTCATTGTTTTGTTTATTGAATTAATTTGATTTTTTTATTGCGCGAGTTACGTCACCCTAACATAAGTAAACAAGTATACCCCTAATATAAGAACACTAACAACCACACATATTTATAAACACTAAACATATAAACATTTAATATGTAAATGCTCAGCTATTAACCCAACAAAGGAATTCTACTAACAAACACTACACACTAACATACACATAAGTATAAACATATTCCGATTTTATTTACTAATTGTTCCACTTGAACAAAATGTAATGTTAGCATTAAGTACAAAATGAATATGACATATTATTTAATATAAAATTTTGATTGTTGTGTTTGAGTAGGGGGGTGTGAGTAGGTAAAAAAAGTAGTAGTAAAAAAGAAAAAAATATATATTTTTTTTGTTTTATTTAAATTTTATTAAATATACAGTTTTTACATTTTATTAAATAGTAAAACAGTAGGAGGGGTGTGAGTAGGGTGTTTGAATAAGGTAATGTGTTTGAGTAGGGTGTTTGTTGTATGGGAGTATGTGATTGTTAAATGATGAGTAGGGGGGTTGTGAGTAGGGTGTTTGAGTAGGAGGGGTGTGAGTAGGAGAGGTGTTTGTTGGATGGGAGTATGTGATTGTTAAATGATTAGTAGGGGGAGTGTGAGTAGGGTGTTTGAAGATGGGTGGTGTGATGAGGGGGGGTGTTATGTTTTCCATCGTTGAGGTAAATGTTTTTTAAATAAGAAAGCGTTAAAAGTGAGTGTTGCGTTTTCCATCGTTGGTGCAAAATGTTTTGTGAATGTGGTATTGTGTTGGTGTTTGATTGTTTGTTTTGTTTATTAGATAATGTATACAATATACCACTTCTTAATAAAAAAGAAGTGAGTGTTGGTTTTGTTTAGTTTTTTTATTTGCTTTAGTTGCATTTTTGGGCTTCTTTTTCCATTGTATTGTTTATGGGATAATGTATACAATATTTTGATTTTTTTTAATATTATGATGATGTTGCCCATTTGATTTATCAACTAAATCCCAATTTGTACTCATAACAATATATGTTTTGGGTTTGTTTTAAGAAATATTCAAATAAACATTCTGATAAGAAAGGCAAGAACTATTATTTTACAATAAGAAAAAATATACCTAATATAAAAGGGATAGATTTAAAAATATTTTTTATTAGTCTTTCTTGAAACATTTAATAATGAGCAGAAATATGTTTGCCTTGACTGATGATGAGGAGACTCAGCTTTTGGAACCGGGTCAACTAGTTGAAGTTTTACCCAACATTCCGTTGAACGGTGACTCAATTGTAAATAATACACCAATTGTTCTCAACGATGATAGTGATGGTGATGACGATGAATGAGAAATAGAAGCAATCAATATTAATTCAGATTCCGATTCTACTTCAGGCATGGAGACTAATATAAATGGGGAATATACAAAACTTCAGAATGAGTTTTGTAGTGTACTACAAACTCAAATAGATATAGCAAAATCACGAGTACATGAGTTAGAACAAAAACGTGAGGAATATTTAATTTCCTTAGAAAAGGAGAGAAAACTGAAAATAATAATACAAAAGGCAAAGCAAATATACAAAGAATACAAAAAGCATAGAGTATCAGTATATGAAAAAATTAAACCAAAAAACGAATTCGAAGAGTAGTATGTTTATGTACCTTCGGGACCACTTTTTCCATACAAATTTGGGATCATGCGGGGAAGTTATGCCAAGTAGAGTATTTCGATTTGACATGAATGGTATGTGTGTGTGTGTGTGTGTTGATCGGTAATGTGTGAGTAGGGGAGGCGTGAAATGTTGTTTGATATGTGAGTAGTATTGGTTGGTGACTGTGGTATTGTGTTGGTGTTTCCATCCCTAGATATAGTTGTGGTTAATATAAGTGTGTGTTTCTTTTGTTTATTGGATAATTGATTCTTAATAAAAAAAAGAAGCGCGTGTTTGTTTTGTGTTGACTGTTTGTTTTGTTTATTGGATAATGTAAACAATATTTTAAATTTTTAATACTCTAACATAAGTACACTAACAACCACACATATTTATAAACATTAAACATACAAACATACATATTAAATGCTATTAACCTAACAAAGGAATGCTACTAACAAACACTACACACTAACATATAATAAGATCACACAGATAAGTATAAACATATTCCGATTTTATTTACTAATTGTTCCACTTGAACAAAAATGCAATGTTAGCATTAAGTATACAAATGAATATGACATATTATTTAATATACAATTTTGATTGTTGGAGTTAGTGTGTGTTGTAGGAGTAGGGGGGTGAGTAGGGGAGGCATGAAATGTTGTTTGATATGTGAGTAGTATTGGTTGGTAACTGTAGTATTGCGTTGATGTTTCCATTTGATTTATCAAATAAATTTTTATAATAAAAAATATATATTTTTTTGGCATTTTATTTAAATTTTATTAAATATACAATTTTTACATTTTATTAAATAGTAAAAATTCATAATTTTTTTAGCTTCTTCTTCTGCTTCCCTCTTTCTATGTTTATAGTTGTTACATCGACAAGTGTCCGGTCCACATGTTATAGTTTCATCAGCCCATGCACAATCTTCAAAATGTTCACCATGTT
Organism: Bellardia bayeri; assembly: GCA_950370525.1. Taxonomy (NCBI): domain Eukaryota; kingdom Metazoa; phylum Arthropoda; class Insecta; order Diptera; family Calliphoridae; genus Bellardia; species Bellardia bayeri. Next base: position 73,192 of record CATNUC010000012.1, read on the forward strand.
TGTTAGTTATTATTAACAAATTTTGTATATATTCTAGTTGTGATTGAATGTTTAGAAGTTTAGTTTTATCCTGCTCCGAAATTAAATAATAAAATGTTTTTAAGAACTTGTGTATATCTTTTAGTAGCATGTTGATGACTATACGTTTTATTACTGTATACTCATGTGTAATGTTTGCGAATAAACTTTAATGTTAATTGTTCTAATATTTATATCATTTGATAATAGTTTAAATAAGGGGCTTGTTTCATCTTCAAATATAAAATAATGTAAAATGAATAGTATAAGATTCTTTTATGTTTAGAAACAGTTTTTTTCTCTTAATTTCACAATATTGCGTAATAAAAATTAATAACTTACCACTACTAAAAAATTAAAGATAAATAGAAAAACAATATATTTTATTTAAAGAAAAAAATTAATATTTTATTGAAACAAAATTTATATATATATATATATATATGGTGCATTTCATGTCAAGTAACCCAATTTTAAAATCGATGTCTTCCGATTTGGATGAAATTTGCACCAAGGTTAGTACTATTAGATAGTAGGCCAGACACAAATTTTTAGATCTATCATTCAAGAATTGCCGGGGTTAGAGGGGGTCAAAGTTGGACATTTTGGTCATGCAGGGTTTTTTTTAAATGAGTGTAACTTTTCACCTATTGGTCCTAGCAAAAATTGTCCAAAGGACTTTGGATAGCTATTTCTTCAATCATTCCAAAAATATTTTTTTTTAATTTTTAAAAAATTTTTTTTTTAAATTTATTTTTTTTTTACATTTTTTTTCAATTTCGGCCCTTTTTTTTTTTTTTCTCAAAAGAAAGCTTATACAATTTACTTTAAGGCCAAAAAGAAGTAATCATTTCCTTTTTGGAAGAGGAAGCCATTGTAAGGATTAATTATGTAAGTAATTAGTAAATAACGCACGTCCAAACTTTAACACTGTTTGTAAAAACCTAATTTCCGAATGTCCTTAGAATGAAAATAAATACTTTTTTAAGATCATTTAGGTAGTACGTTTTTATGAAAGAGTCTAAAATCCTTTATTAGGGCCTATGTATAATGGCCAAATAACAAAGTACAAATCAGGTAGCATTATAATAAATTACCTGTTAACTTCTACCTACGTAGTTTTCCACTTTATTCAAAAAGGGTCTCAGGGGTCTAACCTACCTATAGAATTGACAAAAAAGCCTCAATGAAAAGATGTGTGACTTAGAAAATTGCAGGTAGAAATTAATAACGGTTGGTCTCACACAGCACCATTTCACGGGCGTTTCTAGGCTATTATTGGAGTTTTTATTTTTATCATTTTAATGAAACTTACACACAAATAGGAAAAAAAATGAAAATAGTGCATATGGTAAAAATTTAAATAATTTCTTCTTTGAGTTGCAATTTTTTTATAGATACCCCATTTACATCCCATTAAGTGACCACAAAGCTCTTAAAGGAAATGGTATAAAGTTACTTTTGAGGAAAAATAAAAAAAAACTCCAGTTTGAAAAAAAAAATAAAAAAAGGGGGGAAAATGAAAATTATACATGTGCCAAATGTTGAAAAATCCTATTCTTGAGTTAAAAAATAATTTTTTTGATAGATATCCCACTCGCATCCCATTATGGGACTATATGGGCCTTAAAGTAAATTGTATAAGCTTTCTTTTGAGAAAAAAAAAAAAAAGGGCCGAAATTGAAAAAAAATTTAAAAAAAAAATAAATTTAAAAAAAAAATTAAAAAAAAATTTTTTTAAAAATTAAAAAAAAATATTTTTGGAATGATTGAAGAAATAGCTATCCAAAGTCCTTTGGACAATTTTTGCTAGGACCAATAGGTGAAAAGTTACACTCATTTAAAAAAAACCCTGCATGACCAAAATGTCCAACTTTGACCCCCTCTAACCCCGACAATTCTTGAATGATAGATCTAAAAATTTGTGTCTGGCCTACTATCCAATAGTACTAACCTTGGTGCAAATTTCATCCAAATCGGAAGACATCGATTTTAAAATTGGGTCACTTGACATGAAATGCACCATATATATATATATATATTAGAGTTTTTACAATAGTTTTTTTACTTCATTTGTGAGAGGAATGTATTGAAACATTTTATCATGTATAATTAGACAATATGCAGATGTATCAGCTGATACATTTTTTAGAGTTTTAATCTCAATACGTATATCTATTGGTCCTGTTTTAACCGTTTCATTTTGATGAGTCACATCCAGAACTATTAATGGCGCCAAAGTTTTAAATTTTTCACGTGTCAACAATGGTTGAGGATTACGAAAATAATAGCCTTGTTGAAATTTTAAATACATATCGTATAATAGAGCAAACCGATTTCTATCAAATTTAAGATTTAGATCATCATATGGATAAGTTTCTGAATTTAGATATACTTTTATGTCAGACAGATCACAATGTATGAATTTGTTTTCACTATTTCGAAAACCTAAAATCAGAAAACGTGGTCTTTCGTTTTCGTTTAACAAGCCCCTTATTTTAGTTTAACATTCCACAAGACAGTTGTATTTCTTGGAAGTGTAGGATAATAGTGTATATCCCAACTTCTAAATGATATATTTAATGGTTGACGATTGTTGATTATTTTAAACATTTGTAGTTTGTGAGTGTCATCAAGTTGAACATGTGGAACTTTCCATGTTATATTTAGAATAGATAACTGAGGCTTTTCGGTTGTAACGCTGGACTTTAAAACTTGTTTATCATCTTTGGCACGTAAAAGTATTAATTCATGTTTGGAATTGACTATTATCTTATTGAAATCTTCTGCAAACCCAAGTAAATGTTTTAGTGGTATACAAAAATTGAAATATCCGCTTACAAGAGATAGATCATCTTCATTCAATGGTGCCCAACCGGCATTTAAAAGATTATCACTTTCTAGTTTATTTAGCGAGACATAGTTTTTTATTTCTGTTGCGATTCCCAAATGTCGTGTACGATCAATTTCTATACCATTAAGCTCGTATCGAATTTCATCAAATAGATGTGCTACACAATTGTTTAAGAGTTGTATATTTGTTGATATTGTAGAATCTTCTTTCGTTGTATATCCCTCAATGTATAGAAGGCTTTCGTGTGGAAGAACGTATAAATCTTGATTCTGAATTGATATACGAATTTCATCATTATTTTTAAAAGATTGTAAATATGATGCATAACTATGATATTCTTTTTTAATAATATAATTATCAATATGTGGTTTTTGTAAAACGTTTATAATATCACTCATTTTAATCGAAATCCTAATTTTTCTAAAAACTCTTGATTACTTTTAGTTAGTGATGATGGTGTTAAAGCTGATGTTCTTGATGGTGATGTTGATTTTTCTCTTACTTTCAATGTTGATGGTGCAAGACTGAATGATGATTCACTATTCAAGTTGTTTATATATCTATTTGCTATATTGTTGTTGTTGGTATTGTAGACAATCATTTTATTAATATGGTTTTAAATGTAGTTTTATTGTTATTTTCTCTCCATGAAAATTTATTAAATTACTATCCTGATCGGTAACTTTTAAAACTACTGAATGTATTGTTCTAATATTAACTGGTAAATATATTACATTAGACGGTGTCTCCGTTATTTTATATCCTGGAGGGACAACAAGTGTGAACTGATGAAGAGTATGCGATGACACGTTATTTATAAAAGATCCGCTAATAATATTACAATGAATTAGTATTGTATTTATTTTAGTTATTTCTATAGTTTTATCAGAATAATGGTCTTCACCCTGTTTTAAAATTCTGTCACTAAATCCCAACAGCGAACCGATTGATCGTTCCTTATTAAAATATACTGGATCTATAGAACTTCTTATATATGTTTGTATAGTATTATAGTTAGCCTTAATGATAAGATTTCCATTTGAATTTATTTTTTTATATTTTGTTGTAAGCAAATCATTAATATCAGAAAATTCATATGAACCCACAGGAATTTCAATTTCATGACTTCCTATATGAAAGAGATTGTTTCCTATATCAACATTTGGTATTGAGTGATATGTATCAAAGCTTATTAATCCACATACATAATTTTCACTTAGTTGAATCGGTGGAAAGTAGTTTGCTGATAATATTGAACTATTACCGTTTATTGTTAATGTAATTGACATAGTTGCAGTTGCTTTAATAATAACTAGATTTATAAATGTTCTAGTGTATTTTATACAGATGAACTGTTAATCCAAGAGTTGTGTTCTGATGCAAATCCTAACCACTTCACATATAACATATTACCTCTCTTTCTTATTACTTTTTCAATTAAATATATATCAGGATATTTAGTTTTCATGAGTTCGTAATCATAAAAGCCACCCTTAATTTCATGACCTTGATAATCTTGTAATATATATGTGTTGGGATTTGTATTTCTTACAATCTTAACTTTAAAGACTTCCGTAGTCCAATTTGGGGTGTAACCCTTTTCAAATATATGTTTATATTTACTTATTCGAACATTGTCGCCAACTTTAAACTTGGGCTTTTGAAAAACTTTTAATTTGCTGTATACTGTATTCAATAGTGATTTTTCGTTTGATGAATTTACTTGATTTGGTGTCATCTTTATAGTTCTATGATAGGTGTTATTATATATATCTAAAAGATTTTTATATATATGAATCCATTTATATGTTCCCTGATAGCTAAACTCTTTCCACATTAATCCTTTTAGTGTTCTATTAAAACGTTCAACAATGGACGCTTTTAAGACACTATATGTTGAATAGTGATTAATTTCTTTCGATTGCATCAGTTGACGAAATTGACTATTGAAAAATTCTTTACCGTCATCAGTTTGTAGGTTTTTTGGTTTTCTATGACTCTCATTAAATATTGTTTTCATAGCGTTTGTAATGCTTTGAGCAGTTTTATTTTTTACTGCAAGTGCCCACGCATTTTTCGAAAATGTATCTATTACAGTTAAAAGATATCGATAACCATTATTATAATCAGCATAATTATTCATTTCCACTAAATCTGCTTGCCATAAATCATCAATTCCCTTGACAACAACTCTCCTTCTCTTAAAATTTTTTCTCACTTGTCTATGTAGCTCATTAACAATTTCTCTTTTGTCTACACTTGAATTCATTATTGTTTCTCGGGTCTTCCAATAATATTTTTGTAAAGGTAATCTTCAATATTATTTAATCTTTCTTCGGCTGCAACCCATTTAAAAATATATTCTTCAATTTTTTTAAATCTTTCTTCGATTTTATTCGTATATTCCTTATTTGCGTTCAGTATATGTTTTTTAATAGTTTGTTCAATTGTTTTATCTTGTTTACTTATATGATTTTGAACAGATTTGCTAACATTTTCTATATCCGTATGAGCCTTTCTAAGATTATTATTTAATAATTCACTGACATCATTTTTCAATTGTTTTATATCAGTTGTATGTATAGTATTTATATTTTCTATTTCGTTATGCAACTCTTTTAACTGTATAATGGAAGTTTGATGATCTTTAAGATGCTTGTATACGTTTTGTTGATTATTAGTTAATGTGTTATTAACTGTATGCTGAACCTCTTCTATATCAGCTGGATGTGTATTATTTATGATATTAATTGTACTATTTAAATACGCTTTTGTAACGGCATCTTTAGGATCAATAGGTTCTAACAAATTACAAATTCTTTTTTTATTAAGATCAAAACATTCATTATTTATACTAACATCAAGTACTTTAAATAGATCAATATTTAATTTATCATTAACGATTTCTTTTCGACGTTCATTTAAACTTTCTCCAAATTTATTAATATAAATCATTTTCCGTTTGTTATTAGCAAATTATATTAGCTTCTTTTAGTTCCTCAATAATGGAAATTATTTCGTTTTTATGATTATTATGACCAGCACCCGTCGATGCAATAAGTAAACGTAGTCTGTTGACTAATTCATTAGGATCATCCCAATATATATAGTTTGATTTTCTATTGTCTACTGATTTTAATAATCCACTACCTTTTGTTAGAATATTGAACTTTTCATTAAGTAATTTTTTTATAACACGTTGATATTTAAATGCTTTTGTACCTTTAATTTGTTTATTTGATTGATAGTTACGTTTGTGTACATTTGTATTAGTTATAATATTTTTATAGTTTTTTAAATCGATTTTAGTATAATGTAAAGGTTTAGAGTGAAATAATAATTCAAATAATCCTGGTGTAATTCTTATTCTTTCATCTCCTATATATAAAGCGTTGTTATTTTTACTAAATTTTAATTTATTTGATCCATATCGGCAGTTTCCAGTTTGATCTATATTAAATCCATAAACTTTATCTAACATTCCATTTTTCATTAATAATTTTATGTTATTAATAAGTGAAGATTTATTTGTATTACTATTATTGATTTTAATTCTTTTTTTATCCTTATTTAGTTGTGATTGACTCTTTCGTTTTGAAAATAAATGTGTGTTTTTATTTTTTTTAATATTATTTTCATCGAACCCGCTTAATGAGCTAGAAGAGTTTTTTCGTTTTGATTGTCTTAACATCTTTACTGAATCATTCATATTATGGTTTGTAAGATTTTGATTTTGAAAATTAGAATCATTTTGAATTAAATGTGATGAAGTTAAAGGTTTTATATATGAGGACGATTTTAGTTTAATTTTATTCTTTCTATTAGATTTATATCTTTGTTTTGCTTGTGATGAAGTTGAAGGTTTTTCGTTTATATACGATGATGATGATTTTAGTATATGCTGGGTTTTGTTATTATATGTAGGACTATTCAGTATTAATCTATTTCTTTTAAGGTTTCCTCTTCCATCATCATCATCAATACTCTCATAATCCATAATATCATCATCAGAATCAATATTCTCATAATCCCTAGCATTATAAGATTTAATTTTATTAATTAGTAGGACCACCAATATGAAATGATAATGGAAGAGCTGTATTTTGATCTGAATTTACATTTAAGGGTGTTGAAGTTGTTAACATATGATTTTTAGGATTAGAAAAACTAGATATTTTTTCATCATAATCCATATCGCTATTTACACCAATAAAATCGGTTTTATCGTTAATACTATCATTATATGTTGTTGGTGTTATTGATTGTTGTGAAGATAAAGATGGATATGATAAATTTAAAGTTGATTTGAATTTATTATTTTTCATTAAGGGTTGATAATCATCTAGTTTATTAATTATATTTTTTAAAGGTTTAGTTATAGGTTGAAATGTATCTTCTAACAGATTAACTTTTTCAATTTCATTTAATTTTATATTTTTTAGTTTTTCCTTTAATACTGCTCTAGTATTTATAAGTTCTTTCATTAGATTTTTGTCCATGATTATGATTTTATTGGCTTCTGATCTGCCTTTTATCTGCTTCTGATCTGCCTTTTATCTGCTTTTGATCAGCTTTATATCTGCTTTTGATCAGCTTTATCAGCTTTTTATCTGCTTTTGATCTGCTTTTTATCTGCTTTTGATCTGCTTTTATCTGCTTTTGATCTGCTTTATATCTGCTTTTGATCAGCTTTATATCTGCTTTTATCTGCTTTTGATCTGCTTTATATCTGCTTTTGATCAGCTTTATATCTGTTTTTGATCAGCTTTTGATCTGTTTTTATCGGCTTTTAATCAGTTTTATCTGCTTTTTATATGCTTTTGATCAGTTTTATCTGCTTTTGATCAGCTTTATCTGCTTCTGATCAGCTTTATAACTGTTTCTGATCTGCTTTTGATCAGCTTTATAACTGTTTCTGATCTGCTTTTGATCAGCTTTATATCTAGCATCACCTTACAATTGAATAAAACTATCAAAACCCTTTCTATAACGTCCTTTATTAACTGAATCATCCTTACTTATAGTTAGAAAATCATATTTATCTTTCCAACATTCACTACAAATCATTGTAAATTTATTAAATGACATATCACCGATAACATGATCATTATAGATATGCCGTAAATTCATTTCATCTTGTTTAAATGCAATAATCATATTTGCATTATCACGTATTAAATGTTTTGGAATTTTCGTATATGTTTGACTCAGGTAAAAACAAATTGATTTGTTTATGTCTACCCATACAAAAATAATCTCGTATATTATCTTGTTTACCACAAATTACATCATCGAATATTATTATTGAATATGGTTTTGCTTTTTCTGGACTTAAAACTTTATCATTTTCCGAGAATGTAAATAGATTTATATCTTTGATTGGTTCAATCAATCTCTTAAGATAACAATATTTTGGTTGATATAATGATTTTGAATATATGTATATATTTTTAAAGCAAAGTCCATTAGGACTCTCTATGAGACTAATCATAACATTAGTCTTGCCACAATTTGATGGTCCCACAATTAATGCTCGTATTGAATTAGGTAATAGAGTACTATGTCGACTTCTATCTATTTTTTTCTCTTCATTATCAACATTTCTAATTACGATTTGTTTAGATTGTTTAATTAACCGCATTTTAATGACTGATGAATTTTAAGTAAAACTAACCTTATATATCATGTATATATATAAGAGATAAACACTTTTAGCTTTTTATTAATCGGTTAACATTCATAGACGAAGAATGCTAATAAAAAACTATAAAAACAAAAATAGTAATCAGTCTATAACTGGAAGTGGTTTGGTAAACACGTTAATAAATAAATTACCTTTTGAATTACACTTACCGGGATATCAGTTTTGTGGACCTGGTACAAAACTTCAAGAACGCTTGGCAAGAGGAGATAAAGGAATAAATTTATTAGACGCTGCATGCAAGAATCACGATATTGCTTACTCACAATCAAAAGATTTAAATGAAAGACATAAAGCTGATAAAATATTAGCTGAAAAAGCCTGGCAACGAGTAAAATCTAAAGATAGTAATTTTAAAGAACGAGCAAACGCTTGGTTTGTTACGAATGCAATGAAGACAAAGGTTAAATTTGGTTTAGGTATGAATCAAACGCAAACAACTAAAACTAAAAAAAGTAAATCGAAGAAGAAAAATGTAAAAAGAAATAGTCGAAAGGTGTGTAATAAAAAACTATTTTCAAACACCGTTAAAAATACATTAAAACATTTGAAAAAAGAAAATCCTAATAATATTCATGATGCTATTAAAATTGCGAAGAAAGCTGTTCATACTAATTTCAAGGGCAAGAGGAGATCTACTATTAGTGTACCGAGAGTAATTCCATTACCTAAAATTGGTGGATTTCTGCCATTAATTCCTGTCTTGACAGCATTATCAGCACTAGGTGGATCAGCTATAGTAAAAGCTATAAATAACGTAAAAAATGGAAAAGAACAGCTAGCAGAAGCTAATCGTCATAATAGACATATGGAATCAATTGCTATGGGAAAAGGACTCTATCTAAAACCATATAAAACTGGATATGGATTATATTATAGTCCGGCTCCAAAAAACTTTTAAAAAGTCTACCCAATCGCCCCCTAACGGATATAGATGTAAAAAAATACTGTAAACAATTTAAACATTTTAGAGGTGTTTTCATGCGAGATTCTTTACCTAAAATTCCATTAAAACAAGAATGTGGTATTGTTAATTTAGATAACGTAAAAGGTGATGGAACACATTGGGTAGCATATTATAAAAATCATAATTATAAAGAATATTTTGACAGCTTTGGAGACTTGCAACCACCACTTGAAATCGTCAACTATTTAAAATTACCCATTGAATATAATTATGAAAGAAAACAACAATTCAATACATTTAATTGTGGTCACTTGTGTTTAAAGTTTTTGTATAATAAATATAATTTAAAATGAAATAATTGTTCAATTGTAGACACTTGTCGTTAAAATGTTTGTATAATAAATATAATTTAAAATTAAATAAAAAAAAGAAAAAATTGTTTAGTTTATATATAAGTATATATTTTTATTAATTCATATTATTTTTTTACATTACATTCTTATAAACTACTTAATCTATATTTACATTTAAAAAAATGTCATCATCATCATCATTCATAATTTCATTATATAAATTTGATGGAGAATTTATTTTATAATGTCCCCATGCATATGTGTTAATACCATTTTCTCTTATATATCTCTTATCATCTAAATAACTTAATGTTAGTTTACTTATATTTTGAGTATAAATTTGATGTACCTTAGATTTAAATATATACATTTGCTCATAATACAATTTTTTTTCTAATAAACATTTTCTAAAGTCACTTATTCTTAATTTATTAGTTACACATTGTTTAACTCCTTTAATTCTTTTAATTTCTTTATCACTTTGATCAATTTTAACAGAATACATTTTAGCTCTTAAACCAATGAATTCCTTAATAAGTTTACCATTACACTCATCCTTCATCATCCCTAAAACTTTTTTATTAACAAGTGGTATATTGTATACATTATCTCTCGGATATGCAGATGTATCAAAATGTGTGTTAATATCATTTTTAATATCATCATACAGATCATTTGTTTTAATATCATAAATAAAAGAATCAGTATCCATATAATTGAGTCTAATGTTTTCTCGATATTTAGGTTTTATGTAATCACAATGAAAACTATACATTTTCCATTTTGATATTTCTAAAACTGAAAATCCTATATAAATAGGTTTATTATATTCAGTTTTAACTCTAGTCATTTGAATAGCATGCATATTTTCATGAATTTTTAATGAACTATGAAAATTTGGTTTAGCAATCAGAGCTCGAGCTCCTAAACGTTTACCTCTATTCTCCCATTGACATACTATTTTAATGTCTTTCCTCTTGTCAACATTTTCCATAGTTTTCCCGTATACAGCATTATTCAACAATTTAAAAAAATTTTGTTCAAATGAATTTTTAGCTAGTGTTCTGTGATGGTTATTTAAATCAATATATTTTTGAAGCCAATTTGATTGATCGAATTGAAGAATTCTATGTATTTTCTTTAAAATTAATCCATGCTGAATACATTGCTGTAGATTGCGATAATGTATTATATAATTAGATTTCTTATTGAAATCAGTTATAAGTTTTTTCTGTTTCATAGTTTCAATTTTCTTATTTTCTGCACAAAAAGGAAAATTATTGTGATAATCATGTAATGTATATGGATATTCTAAATCCACTTCCAATATATAACCTAATGGAGAATCTGCCTTTATATTATTAACATTGAATTGTTCACAATTTTCAACCCATTTAAAATTTTTATAGGGGAGGTATTGGGACATTGCATAGCCATATAAGTTATTTACATCTAAATATATTAAATAATTTGATTCCTTGTTAGAATCATAATCACTAATATATTTATTATTAGCTACCGAATGTCTGTTAGAACATTGAACAATACCTCCCCTAATACCACGAACAACAAAATTATATATGTTAATGTCAGTCAACAACTCTAATTCTATTTCAGTTGTTTTCAACATTGCGTCCCAAGACAGACCGGGAACTGTATAATACTGACAGGGATCTAAATTGTAAATATTTTTGCAAACTTTTCTAAAATTTTCAAAGATATCACAAAGTAAAAGAACATCAACTTTTAGATATAAAAGTAAATAGTCCTTAGGTTATACATTTAAAAGTGATCCATACTTTTTGAGCATGTTCATAATCATCTTCACTACATGATACATTAACAAGTTTATTAAAAAAGTTAACACGAGGTGGTAACTGTGTTTCTTCAAGACGACTCGCTGAATCTAAATAGTCATATGGAAAGACACCTTTACGTCTCATTAAATTAAATTCTTCGTCATTTGGATAAGATAATCGTACTACCGTTAAATCACTATCGGATAAATAACTTGCTAATTTTTCTAAACTCGATGACATAAATCGAAATGAATCGAGAAAACGTAATTCAATAGTATGTTTTTCATTTACTAAAATTTTCTTACATATTGATACATATAATTCTTTATTTAAAGGAATTATGTTTATATCACCTTCAATAGAGGAAAGTTCTTTTACAAACAAATGACAATCATATGATGAAAAATTATGGAAAAATATAGGAATGAAGTTTGCAAGTTGATATTCTAAATTACAATTGTTGTGAGCAGGACCTCTATATTCACCTGTCAAATGACAATGATCAGCCACTCGATTATTAAAATCTAACAATTTCTTGCAAATATGACATGCTGGTTCTTCATTTTGTATCTTTTTTTGATTTGGTGTTAAGGAATTCATTGGTTTAACTATACTTAAATAATTATTATAAATATCTAAACTATCATCTACTAAACTTTTAAAGAAATGTTTTGCAGCATCATTACCGTTATATATTCTAAATTTATCTAAACTAGAGTTAAATGAACATTTAATATAATAACTATATGCAAATGGAATATGTTTCTGTACGGAGGGACATTTGAAGAATTTTGTAGACTCACTGGCTCCAGAATACATTCAAAATCAGCATATACTACAAATGGTACGTCCATTTGTTTTTTGTAATTTTTATAACTCAGCTTATTTTTTTCTATAGTAGGCATTCTGGTTACAATCTTATTACATTCGCTCTTATGATTTTGTAAAGATGATTCATTATGGAAGTGTATTAAACATGTGTTACACGCATATATCTTACGACGGTGATTGGTTAATTGGCTTTTGATTAATCTGGATATATTTTTAATCCATATATAATGAAATCTTTCACCATCTTCCAACATCAACAAGTTAATGTGCTTAGATTTTTCTTGTTGAGAAAAGTAATATGGACCGACTATATTATTGCCATCATCTAATCCAAATACATTAACACTTATTTCCTTATTATTAGCTTCAAATATTTTTATCTCATTAATTGGAAGCGGGAAGTTTAATTTTATAAAATTTATAACAATGTTATTATTCAACGTTATAATTTCATCTTTAATGTTTCCAACATTATATGAAGTACATCTATTACTGTGTAGATCAGCTGGATATAATGCTGATATTATAGCCCACTTGAAACAATACTCATCATCATTTTTTACGTTAACACATGCAAATTTTCTCTGTATTGCAGATGGTAAGGGAATGTATGCAGAACCTTTTATACAATTATATTGATTAATGTTCATCTCTAAACGTAATATCTCAATTAATGCCCAGCCACTATCACGCTCTTGAAATTCGCTCATCTTTTTAATTATGATATTACAATGGTCATTATAGATATCAATTATTTCTTCGCGCGTTGAATGCATGTTTAGAATTCTCATTTTAGTCTGATGAGACTTTTCATCGATCTTGCATGAATCTTCATCTTCCTTTACCAACACATATTCACAAAACAGCTCCATATTAAATTTTATGTTTTCATGTTTTTGTATGACGTCATTTAATAATTTAAATAATTTCTCCCTGATTTCCGTTAAAAAGTTTTCCGGTATTAAATTACTTTTATTTTTATTTTCAATTAAATATGTAACAATTCTGCTGTTGAACGATGAATTTATACATTTTACATCATCGTCAACACTATTTATTTTTTCAGCACTGTTCAGTTTATGTTTATTGGTTCTTTTATGATAACACCAATTTTTTTTTTCAATATATTCTTTACAATCGTCGCAATAAACTTTGATTTCACCATTATCGTCATTTTCTGTATTGGAGTGCGAGTGTTGATGACGATTCGAAAAATGTTTATTATATTTTGCACATTTAAACGATGAGGAAGGTCCATCGTGATACAATCGAATGTGTCTTCTTAAATTTGTATTGTGAGTAAATACTTTTTGACAAAATTCACAAACAAATCTGCTAGCCATTTTTTCAACCGAGTTTATGTTTACTGAAAGATTTCTTTAACAAGAATGACTCTATTAAATCAAACATGTTATATTTATACTGAAATGTATATTTTTAATTTACTCACATTGAGTTGTTTTATTTTCTTTTATAACACATCCTAAGACATTGAGTGGTTTTATTTTATTTTATAACACTTTTCAATACATTGAGTTGTTTTATTTTCTTTTATAATAACACTTCCTAATACATTGAGTCGTTTTATTGAATTTTATAACACTTTCTATCTTAATAACACTTCCTAATACATTGTGAGTTTTTGTTTAAACTGTACTTTAAAAAAATAATTTTTTTTGCGGTTTTTATTAATACCCCTCTATAGTTTGTACTTTATTACCTCTTCGCCATCACTTTTCAGTATAAATAGTTAAATCGACAGAGAAAAAGAATTAGTTGAATCTTAAAGTTTGTTAAATCAAGTACATAATTAAAAAATAATATTAAAATGAATGTAATCAATTATCTTAATACGATTGGAGATAAAAAGTTTCAGAAGAGTATATTACCCTTAAAAGAAGTTCCGGCAAATGAATCATTGAAAATACTAAAATGTGAAAGAAAAATCACCACATTTGGCGTTAAAACCATGTTGGAGTTAGAGGAACATGTAATTTTTCTTCCTGAGAAATATAGTTTTCTTCCTGATGAGATCATGGATCAGTTGTCTACTGGAACATTTTATGTTAAAAAAGTTTTAAATGGATTTTATTATAAGTTTATATTTGAGATAAAATAAACAATATTATTATATTTTCATTTGTATATGAAATAATAAATAAAAATTATATATATATATATATGTATATATATATATATATATATATACAAAATATAAAAGAAATTTATTTATGTATTTTAATTTCAGTTGTTTGAGGATAATGTATCGAGATAGATTCATAGTAGTAGATGTTCAAGGATTTTATATTGCTGATAAATTCTATGTAAAAGAATTTAGCATTTTAGAAGATGATAATTATAATTTTAAAATTAAAACTTTTCTTATAAAATCTCCCTACAAATATTCTGAATTAACAAATAAAGAAAAGAGAACAAATAAATGGCTGCATTATAATTTACATGGACTATGTTGGGATGATGGGAATTCTTCTCTAAAAGAAATTAAAGAATACTTATTATTATTAATTATGAAAACTGAAAACTATCCTCTTATATACGTTAAAGGATGTGAAAAAGAAAAATGGTTAAGTGAACTATTTGAAACGGAAAAAGTAAAAAAATGTATATTTAATTTAGAGTCTTGTACAAGTATAAAAATGTTATATAAAAATGAATATGTATTTTTATTCGACCTTTATTATTTCAATTATTACTAATTTTTCGAGCTTGAGATCTTTTTTTAAATATAAAAAACTTTTTATCTTTTATTTAAAACCAATATTTCGGCACTTCCTTGAGTGCCTTCGTCAGGGTTTTTTTTTTTTTTTTTTTTTTTTTTTTTTTTTTTCTCTTAATTTTACAATTTTTAACAAATTAACAATTTTTTTATTTTTTTTTTGTCAGTTATTATTTAATTTGTTATAATTTGTTAAAAATTGTAAAATTAAGAAAAAAAAAAAAAAACCCTGCCGAAGGCACTCAAGGAAGTGCCGAAATATTGGTTTTAAATAAAAGATAAAAAGTTTTTTATATTTAAGCTCGAAAAATTAGTAATAATTGTTATATAAAAATAATATTCATATAAATATATGTAATTATCATAAGAATAATATAAATAATTGTTATATAATGTGTGCTGAAAAAAATGTTATTTTAATTCGAGATTTTGTTCATTTATGTTTAAATGAGGAAAAAATTAATGAACTCTATTAATTTGTAATCAGTTATTAATTGTTCGTTATATGGAAAACATTAAGTCTCTCTAATAATTTCATTTTTATAAAGATAAATTAAAAATGGTGACATCATCTGAACTAAAGGAGCTGTTGGATAAATATAGTAACCGTATAGATCATAATCATATAATATTCTTTCTGAAAATGATCAATGAATTGTGAATGTATAATAACATTAGTATACCATTTATATATTTCAATAACAATATTCACAAATATGACTGTAAAAATATTCAAATGGAATCGTTTAATATATGTGCTTGTAAATCATATTATAATCAATATATATTAACAATAAAGCTTTATAATTTATACAAACGTATTTTTAATTTTTCTCCAGAAAAAAAATAAAAAGACAATATAATTTTTAGTTTTAAGATTTATTGTATTTTATTTCTCTTGTGTATATAGTAATAAAATAAACAATAAAAATAAATAAAAACATATCCATATTTTTTATTTCTCAGTTTATATTGTAATCTTTAAAAAGTATGTTATAAACAAAAAAAGATCTTTACTTAAAACAAAACATTAACCCACGACAATAACAACAACATACAAATGCTCTTCAACAAAGAATTCTTATTAATATTTACCAAAAAACACACATACACACACTCCAACGCATAAATCAAACTCAAATTAATGATCAACAAATTTCATTCAATAAACAAATCAATGAAAAAACATAAAACTGCAACTAAAGCAAATAAAAACAAACAAAAATAAACACTCACTTACGCTAACCACAACTATATCCAGGCATGGTAACACCAATACAATATCACATTCATAAAACAGAAACACATTTTACACTAACTATTTCATTTAGAAAACGTAATACCACCCTACTCTCACACCCTACTCTAACCCTCTCCTCAAACACCCTACTCGCACCCTCCTACTCAAACATCCTACTCAAACACATTTTACACTAACTATTTCATTTTAACAAACACATACTCCCATCCAACAAACACTCACTTATACTTGGTTGAGGGTTGTAAGACTATGCTAAAAAAATTATGAATTTTTACTATTAAATAAAATGTAAAAATTGTATATTTAATAAAATTTAAATAAAATGCCAAAAAAATATATATTTTTTATTATAAAAATTTATTTGATAAATCAAATGGAAACATCAGCGCAATACTACAGTTACCAACCAATACTACTCACATATCAAACAACATTTCATGCCTCCCCTACTCACCCCCCTACTCCTACAACACACACTAACTCCAACAATCAAAATTGTATATTAAATAATATGTCATATTCATTTGTATACTTAATGCTAACATTGCATTTTTTGTTCAAGTGGAACAATTAGTAAATAAAATCGGAATATGTTTTATACTTATCTGTGTGATCTTATTATATGTTAGTGTGTAGTGTTTGTTAGTAGCATTCCTTTGTTAGGTTAATAGCTGAGCATTTAATATGTATGTTTGTATGTTTAATGTTTATAAATATGTGTGGTTGTTAGTGTACTTATGTTAGAGTATTAAAAATTTAAAATATTGTTTACATTATCCAATAAACAAAACAAACAGTCAACACAAAACAAACACGCGCTTCTTTTTTTATGAAGAATCAATTATCCAATAAACAAAAGAAACACACACTTATATTAACCACAACTATATCTAGGGAAGGAAACACCAACACAATACCACAGTCACCAACCAATACTACTCACATATCAAACAACATTTCACGCCTCCCCTACTCACACATTACCGATCAACACACACACATACCATTCATGTCAAATCGAAATACTCTACTTGGCATAACTTCCCCGCATGATCCCAAATTTGTATGGAAAAAGTGGTCCCGAAGGTACATAAACATACTACTCTTCGAATTCGTTTTTTGGTTTAATTTTTTCATATACTGATACTCTATGCTTTTTGTATTCTTTGTATATTTGCTTTGCCTTTTGTATTATTATTTTCAGTTTTCTCTCCTTTTCTAAGGAAATTAAATATTCCTCACGTTTTTGTTCTAACTCATGTACTCGTGATTTTGCTATATCTATTTGAGTTTGTAGTACACTACAAAACTCATTCTGAAGTTTTGTATATTCCCCATTTATATTAGTCTCCATGCCTGAAGTAGAATCGGAATCTGAATTAATATTGATTGCTTCTATTTCTCATTCATCGTCATCACCATCACTATCATCGTTGAGAACAATTGGTGTATTATTTACAATTGAGTCACCGTTCAACGGAATGTTGGGTAAAACTTCAACTAGTTGACCCGGTTCCAAAAGCTGAGTCTCCTCATCATCAGTCAAGGCAAACATATTTCTGCTCATTATTAAATGTTTCAAGAAAGACTAATAAAAAATATTTTTAAATCTATCCCTTTTATATTAGGTATATTTTTTCTTATTGTAAAATAATAGTTCTTGCCTTTCTTATCAGAATGTTTATTTGAATATTTCTTAAAACAAACCCAAAACATATATTGTTATGAGTACAAATTGGGATTTAGTTGATAAATCAAATGGGCAACATCATCATAATATTAAAAAAAATCAAAATATTGTATACATTATCCCATAAACAATACAATGGAAAAAGAAGCCCAAAAATGCAACTAAAGCAAATAAAAAACTAAACAAAACAAACACTCACTTCTTTTTTATTAAGAAGTGGTATATTGTATACATTATCTAATAAACAAAACAAACAATCAAACACCAACACAATACCACATTCACAAAACATTTTGCACCAACGATGGAAAACGCAACACTCACTTTTAACGCTTTCTTATTTAAAAAACATTTACCTCAACGATGGAAAACATAACACCCCCCCTCATCACACCACCCATCTTCAAACACCCTACTCACACTCCCCCTACTAATCATTTAACAATCACATACTCCCATCCAACAAACACCTCTCCTACTCACACCCCTCCTACTCAAACACCCTACTCACAACCCCCCTACTCATCATTTAACAATCACATACTCCCATACAACAAACACCCTACTCAAACACATTACCTTATTCAAACACCCTACTCACACCCCTCCTACTGTTTTACTATTTAATAAAATGTAAAAACTGTATATTTAATAAAATTTAAATAAAACAAAAAAAATATATATTTTTTTCTTTTTTACTACTACTTTTTTTACCTACTCACACCCCCCTACTCAAACACAACAATCAAAATTTTATATTAAATAATATGTCATATTCATTTTGTACTTAATGCTAACATTACATTTTGTTCAAGTGGAACAATTAGTAAATAAAATCGGAATATGTTTATACTTATGTGTATGTTAGTGTGTAGTGTTTGTTAGTAGAATTCCTTTGTTGGGTTAATAGCTGAGCATTTACATATTAAATGTTTATATGTTTAGTGTTTATAAATATGTGTGGTTGTTAGTGTTCTTATATTAGGGGTATACTTGTTTACTTATGTTAGGGTGACGTAACTCGCGCAATAAAAAAATCAAATTAATTCAATAAACAAAACAATGAAAAAAACAAAAACTGCAACTAAAGCAAATAAAAAAATTAAACCAATTCAATAAACAAAATAAAACAAACATTTTACTCCAACGATGGAAAACGCAACAGGGGGGGGGGCCCTCCTCAAACACCGTACTTACACACCCCTACTCACACCCCACTACTAACATCCAACACTAACTCCAAATATACAGGCATGGAAACACAAATTAATTTTCTCTACTAATACTCAAAGTTTACAAAATTGTATTCCTCCTAATGCATACTAAATGAAATAATATTAACCTCCCTATTATAACTCTATTATAAATTACTACAAAAAAACCAAACAAAACAAACACTCACATATCAAATAACATTTCACGCCTCCCCTCCTCACACATTACCTCTCTATCATAAAACAACATATCCAACCCACACATACCATTCATGTCAAATCCAAAACCCCCACTTGCTTCCACGTCACTGCATGCTCCCAAATTTGTATGGAAAAAGTGGTCCCGAAGGTACATAAACATACTACTTATTATTGATTTGTTTAGAAAATTCTAAATCGGGCTTATTCGAATTTTCTAAACAAATCAATCTTTAATTGTAGATTTTGGTTGGTGTTGAAATAATTTTTCTGACCATTTGTATATTGTCTCTGTATCCTAATTCTGTTAGAAAGAAGGTTTTGGTAAGCTCTGCAGCATTTGTAATTGGCAGTGTGATTTAACATGGTAGCGTGATCCATGCCACACTTAACACATCTGAATGGTTTTTTACAATATGCTTTTGTATGTCCAAATTGTTGACATCGATGACACTGTACTATTTCATTTGTTTTCAGGGGAGGTTCAATTTTGAGTAGGGCATGATTTATGTATTTTATTTCATAAATAGTTTTATTGTTAAGGTCTGGATCTAGAACTACGAAAAACATTGAAAGAGGCTCTTTTGTTTTACGACTTCTGACGTTAAATACTGATCTAACTGAGTATCCTAACGCTGTGAGTTCGGCTTTGATATCTTCAGTAGGAATAGTAGGATGAAGATCTTTTACAACTACTCTATATGACCTTTCTTGTTTTAATTGGAAAGTATTAAAGTGAATGTTTGATTTTTCTAAATACTTAATTACTTTTCTATAAGGTTCAATAGACTTTATCATTAATCTTATTTGACCTTCCCTTATTGACTTATAAGTAAACTCTTCAGGAGAAATAACATCACTTAATTTATTTATTATTAAATTAATATTTTGAACATTTTGAATATAAATTGGTGGAGGTTTTGGTGTTGTAATTTGTTCATTATTTTCTTCATCGTCTTGTGTATCAAACACTGAATATTTGTTTTGGTTAGATGATGTTGTTGGAATATCATGTGAACTTATTCTTTTTGTTTTTTTAGGTGATTCAATTCGTTTCCGTTTTTTTGTTGTTATACATTGCCAAATTGGTTCAACATTATTATTGTTTTTTAATTTTTCTCATTCATTGCTGCATCGTCACTGCTATCGTCACTTAAGTTTACCATTGTTATAATGCAATGTTGTTGTTTTTTTAAAGAATGCACATGTGTTGTGACAAACACACTACAATAATTAGCTAAAGATGACGATCACACTAAAAAAAACTTTGTCCTCCATTTTACTTAAACATAAAACTGATCAATTCCAAGATAAAGTCAACCTCATATTGAAATTTATCGAAAGTACGCATAATAATAAAGTGGATAAAACGGAAGTATGTAAAATCGAAAAGTTTGTTAAATCCTTTGACATAAAATGGAAAACCGTAAAATTTTCTGCTACGAAATTTGAATCCAAATATTGTGATTGGTTGGATGAAAATATAGAATTTTATGTGTCCACGGTTGCTTTTGGTGCTCCCCGTAAGCAATACTTGGAATTGTGCCCATAATCCAAGAAAAAACGGTTATCGGATTCACTATCAACCCTGTCTACTGAGGAAGTTTCGGATACATTTAAGGCTATGTTAAAGCAAGAAAAACAGCCATTGGAAGCTGTTAAAATCGCTGATATTCTTCCAAATGCATCGCCTAGACGATTAAAACGAATTGTTAAGAGCATACCTGCACCATCATCTAATACTGCTTTTACCGAAGAAGAGGCTGTTGCGCTTATGCTGCAGCTGGGAATAAGCCGTGATAATTATATAACTTTAAGAAAGGCATTGTTGGGAAAAGGAGTTGAAGTATTACCATCATATGGCTCAATTTATGTCATCATTGGTTCCATTAAGAATTCGGAAGTATTCTGCCAGTGATTCTCCATCAACTAGTTTTGAGGATATATGGATTAATTCAACTCCTGGATCGAAAGCCTTTTGTAGGCCAATATATTTCGAATATACAAAAGAAACAAAGATTACGACACAAGATTTGATAAACTTAATTGAATCTGAAATTAAAGACTTGGTACAGGTTACAGTCCAAATAGCTCAGTATTCCTTCAACATTTCTTTTAATATGAAACTAACGATGACCGATGGAAAAGTCAGCAACGCCATAACAGGAACATCATCTACTTGGAACCGTTCCATATGTGGTGAAAAAAATCGGAATTTTCGAATATATCCAAGAAGAGAACAATTAACGAGGAAGTGCTCAAATTCGGAATATCTCCTCTACATGCCCGTATAAGATTTCTTGAACATTTTCTACATCTGGCATATGACTTAAAATATAGAAGCATACCAGAAAATATCAATAAATCAGTAAATAAAAATGAAGAACTGATGGAAATGAGAGCCACGGAGAAAAATGAATTCAGGAAGAATTCAAAGAGCAGATTGGATTAAACATTGATAAACCACTCGTAGGATATGAAAGCACAAATGATGGATACACAGCTAGACGATTTTGAAACAACCTCAGATATAACGGGAATTAATATGGAATTACTGAAAAAAGTCAATATTATTTTAATGGCAATAAATAGTAAGCACAAAGTGAATGCAACAAAATTTGGCGAGTATTCCACAGAAATTTCATAACTTCTATTATCGTTGTACCCATGGAAACAATTGACACCAACAGTACATAAAGTATTATGTCATGTAAAAATCATAATTGAACATAATATTTTGCCCTTAGGAGGACTTACAGAAGAACCCCAAGAATCGAGAAATAGGGACTTCAAGTATGTTCAGCCCCAGAAAGTGTTCTCGACAATCTCAAAATGAAGACATTTTGAATAATCCAGTCTTATCATCTATGAGGAAACGTTGGATTTGCTACAGAAGTTTGACGTTTATAAATAGTCATGACTTTAAAGATTTGCTTTATCTTTAAGATATGGATTGCTCTGTTTCTCTGATAATTTTACTAAATTAACCTAATTATAAATTTAAAAAAAAATATTTTCCAAAAAAAAAACATTACTTGTTTCTTTAGTTTTTTGTTTATTTACCAAATATTTCACATGAACTGTATGTTATGAAATCTACCTGTAGTAAAAAAATAGTATTAGGTATGAAATATGTTTTGGGGATATCCCAGGTATTTCTTATTGCATCTGGGATTCATTGTTAAAAAAGAGTTGCAATCGTTTTATGTTTGTACTTATGTATTATATAGGTACCTAACATTGAACTTGTTATGGAAGAAAATAACTTGGTGAAGAAATTTCACTAGAGATGTTAATCATTCGTTCATTACTGTGGCACGTGGACAAAATAAGGTAGACATATTATACATCAATATTTTGAAAATTGTATCTTCTTTTCAAAAATGTTTAAATATAGTAAAAATTAAAAACTTCATAGAAGACTTTTTGCAAAAAAAAAAGGTAATTTTTTTTGAAAATTTATATATAGACATTATATAGACATTTTTTGTCGAAATGCAAAAGTGAAAATTTGGATTTAGATTTGTTATTGAGAATCCCACAATTCCCAAAAAACTTTTCAAAAATCCCAAAATTGGGATTTTTTTGATTTTTGGATCTTTTGAAAGCACCAAGCTTGGGGCTATGAAATCCCTTTGCATAATATTGAAGAACAGATTGGGACATACAAAACAGGTCTTAGTTTTTTCAAAGCAGCTTTGCGATTTTAGAATATGTTGTCTAAAGTTGAAATTTACATAAAAAAAAGGTCTACTTCGGAAGGCTCTGGACCACGCAATAATAAAAATTTTGATATAATTTTGCTTTTATAATATTTCCCAAAATGTTGCCTTTCAGAAAAATATAAACACATTATTTATGTTTTTCTCATTTTCTGTATAATTTAAAATTAATGTAGTTACTTTTTTCGAAAAAAAAAAATGGCGGAAAAACGACTTTTTTATTTTTTTAAGTTTGAATGCATATAACTTTTGACTCAGTAAATATTTTTAAACATTTTTTTTAAGATTATTAATAAATTGTTAATTGTTAATTCATTAATTCAAAAAAAGAAACTTCAAGAAAATCGGGAAAGAATTGGATCGGTTATTAGCAAAACAGCAGACCAATGTAGGCAAAAAAAATAAAATTTTACTTTTCAAATGCGAAAACTCGTAAACTATAAGAGATAATATATGGCTTTCTTTCAAATCGGATCGCAAACAAAAATTTGGCATCATTTTTAATTTTTGGTATACCACTTTGGGGCATTGTGGCTTGTTTAAGCCCAAATTCAAAACTTAAACTTATCAACACCTCCTCTATAGCCATGGGAAATTTTATTAAAATCGAGCTATTCGTTTAGAAGTTACAGATTTATTTCCACTTTTTTTCAGATCCCCCACTGTGCGACATCTGCAGAGTATATTTTGTTATATCTAGTTAGATGGGGAGTTTGAGCAGCAAGTTGTGCAGCCAGTTTAAGATCATTATTCAAATTGATAAGAGAGTAATTAATATTTTCTGGTGTTCTTAGCGGTATGTTTTCTGAACAATATGTAGAGATGCATTTCTCTATATTTAACCCAGTTTATTTATCGCTAAAAATAAAGCACCGATAGTTGTGATAGATGTCAGTCACCAAAATGAATCTATCAATATTACAATATCCCAATATTACATCAGCATACTTCATTATTATTCATGATCGTTTAATTGAATACATAACATTGAAAGAACAAGTTCGAAAGGTCTTATAAATCAAATAAAAATCCACACCAAAATTGTTTTTAAATCACAAAATTGTATAGTAAAAGAAGTTGCAATAGTTTTAAATTTTAAGGACTATATTACTTTCATCATAAAACCACCATATAATTTATGTGTTTGTCAGTGAATCAACAATAAGAAGAAAATTGGTTAATAAACAATTTCCATAATCTTAATTGGAATGATGGGTTCATATCATTTAATAGTGTTTGCAATTTTTTTAAAAACAAATCTAAAGTTTTCTAAAGTATATGATGAAGGTGCTGAAAAAGTGATTTGGTTGGAGAAAATGTAAAATGTTTTTAATATAGAAAAGAGTGTTTCCTTAATTTGAGGCAACGGTCGTTCATTTCAGTGACCGGTCATTTTCGTTCATTTACCCAAAACTGATTCGTTCATTCAATTCGTTCAATCGTTCACTTTGAACGAATGAATCCAACCCTTATTGAATGTGATTTTCTTCTTGTCTTTTGAACGAAATTGATCCGTACACTATTGAACGAAAACCGTTCAGTTAAAAGACCGGCTCATTCTGTTCAATGAAGTGATCCGTTCATTTTAACCCGTTCGTTCATGACGACACAGCTCTAAAATGAAGTATACGAACCATATTTATTGTAGTTATGACAACTATGGAGTTTGCGCCTTACGCAATGCTATATTACTAGAAAAAGAACATTCTACTTTAAATTTAAAGACAATAATTTATTAAATTTGTTTTATTATTATTTTTTTTTTTATTATAATTATTATTATCATAACTTATATATTACAATTTTTTATCTTAAAACTAGGAAAAGTAACTTTTAATAAATTTTATAACTTACAATGTTAAACATTTTTGTTGAATTTTTAAATTTTAGCCGTGTGTATTATCAATATCAAACTAAAAATTTGTAACCACCTTTTACAACTTTATTTTTGAATGAAAAACACATTTCTACTAAAAATGCGTACACAAAACAGATTTGTGATTCACTATGCAGCGGATTGATCAACAAAATTTGTCTGTCATGTCTCATTAAATACTCTTTACATATTGATTTGGTTTTTGTTTTTTTGTTCCTTTTTTTCTCACATAATTATTACTGCCTTCGTCTACATATTACGTATATAGCGAGTGTCACAATTCGTCAGATCGCATTAAAGTGCGAGTATGGGATGAGGATAATGATCTCAAATCGAAATTGCGTCAAAAGTTAACGCGGGAATCCGATGATTTTCTCGGCCAAACCATAATTGAAGTTCGTACGCTGTCTGGTGAAATGGACGTGTGGTATAATTTAGAAAAACGTACCGATAAATCGGCCGTGTCTGGAGCCATACGACTGCACATATCGGTAGAAATAAAGGGCGAAGAAAAGGTGGCACCTTACCACGTTCAATATACCTGTTTGCATGAGAATCTATTTCATTATCTCTGCGAAGATAACTCGGGCATGGTAAGTAATATACATTTTAAAACAAAAACTGTTGACATATTTTATAGAAGAAAATTAGAGCGTCCACACTCAGGATGTTGACCTTTGTCTCTATCCCCAACTAACTATTTTAAGTCAGTTATTCAATCCTATATACATATATAAAAATGAAATGGTTCATGTCTGTAATGTCATCACGTGAAAACGGTTGGAGCGATTTGGCTGATTTTTTTTCATTCGATTCGAAATTCTCAGGAGATGGTTTGTAAAGAAAATAATTCAAAAATTCCGCCCCTATACTTAATTCTGACAATCGATTTCCACGTCAGAACTGTTTCGGTATTCCATCATGGTTTCCCCTGCAACCTGATCACGTACAGTTCACCATCTTTCGGGTTGAATACGGAACCAGTTCTTGACGAGTACGGACGAGTATCACTGAGTAAAAAAAAAAAAAAAAGTTCATAGTGAAAAAAAAACATTTGTAATAGGTAAAAAAGAAAAAATAAAAACAAATACATATTTGTAATAGGTAAAAAAGAAAAGAACAATAACTAAGGTGCCCGAAGAGATTTGTGAATGAGCCTCACAAATACTCCAAACAAGGAGAGTAGGCCCAGCACGAATAATAGAAATGCGTATATTGTGGTAAGCTCTCCGAGCGTGAGCAATGAAAATATTCGATACCCAGAATTAAATAAAAAGTATTTAAGTGCAAAAATTGCCAGCGCAACTGGTTTTCCATACAGTAAATTAAGTGCAAGTGTGCCCAACCTGAGTAAGTGTGTTGATCCGACCGTAAATGTGGTTCAAAGTGTGAAGTCGTCCGATCAGAGGAATAATAACGAAAACGATTAGCATTATTAAATACAGGAGCTGTGCCAAAAAGTGAAAGGCTAGCCCTAGGTCCACGCATGGCCAAACAATACAAAGGCTCTAACGTAGTCTCTTTGCCAACAAGTGGTAACAGATTCTCTAAACTATCCATACCTGACGACGAAGAAGCAGAATCAGCCTATGCAACAGCCACTAAAGTTAAACCGCCACCTATCTATCTGCGGGAGCAAACATCAAATAGCATAGTCAACATGTTGACTCAACTTGTAGGTAAGAATAATTTCTATGTCGTTTCTATACGACGCGGGCAAATTCAAGAGACCAAAATTCAAGGCAGAACAGAAACGAACTTTCGTATTATATCAAGACACCTGGACGCAGAAAATAAAAGTTACTATACATATCAATTAAAAAGTTCTAAGGGTTTGATTATTATCATAAAAGGCATAGATAGTTCTGTTCCTACAGAGGAAATAAAATCTGCCGTAGCGCAAGAGGGGTATGAGGTAAAATCTGTTCATAACATTTTGAACAGGAATAAGGTTCCTCAACCAATGCACTGCACTGAGATATCGTTTGATTCATCGGTTCTCAAAACCAAAAATTCAGTTCATCCAATATACAACTTGCGTTACCTACTCAACAGAAGAATAAGTGTTGAGTAACCAATAAAACGAAAGGGTCCCTCCCAATGCACAAACTGTCAGGAGTATGGGCATACAAAATCATATTGTAAATTGCCTCACGTATGTGTGGTTTGTGGCGACGCTCATAAAACCGCCGAATGTAATCGTTCTAAAGCTGATCAGAATGTTAAGAAATGCAGCAACTGTGGCGAAAATCACACGGCAAACTATAGGGGTTGTAAAGTCTTCTTGCATTTAAAAAAAACCCGCTTTAGTTCAATAATATACTAACTCCCAATATGGTCCGTCGTATGCGCCGCTGGCTCTATTGCTAGTCTACACAAACAAACAAACAAAACCAATCATATGCCCAAGTCTTAAAAGGAAACCCAAATGCGAAAAATTCCCCGAGTAGTTCCAACGCAAAGAAACCTCCATACGCTAATGTTCCTAGGGAAGGTCTACAAATGCCTTTCGGAAATATGTCAACTCCATTGAAAATATAATTCAAACTATGAATAACTTCATGACCACTATGCAGAACATGTTTCAGGAAATGATGCGAAACCAGAACATGCTGCTGCAAGTTCTACTCAACAATAAATGAACCAGTTAAAAATATGTTTCTGGAATGCAAACGGGTTATCCCAACATAAACACGAAGTTGCAAGCTTTCTTCATAGGCATGAAATAGACGTACTTCTTGTCTCTGAAACACACTTTAGTCATAAAAACTGATTTAGGGTAAATGGATACCTTACGTATCCCAGCGGACGGGCTTGTGGTGGCCAGAGTTCGAAGATGATTGTAGTTAGGCCACATCTATAAATCTTACTGATTTCAAACTTGCCTTGTCATCCGCTTATTGTCCCCCGAGGCACAAAATTGTATACGGTAAATTTCTCAATTTCTTCTCCACATTGGGCCAGAAATTCATTGGTGCTGGCGATTACAACGCTAAACATACATATTGGGGCTCCAGACTTATTAATCCTAGAGGTAATCAGCTATACAATACCGTACCTGCAAATAATTTTAATGCCGTATCGAGTGGTGAGCCTACCTATTGACTTTGCTGTAATTAAAAACATCACGCGCGATCAGCTACTAGTTAGTTCCTCATATAATCTATTGTCCGATCATTCACCTTCAATCCTCATTTTAAAAGACAACTCTGACGCGGCAGCTGAAAATTTTATTTCCTATCCAAACAGAAACACAAATTGGTTAAAGTATAAAATGTATGTGAGCTCTCACCTATCACAGTGCATTCCCCTAAAAAATTCATCTGACATCCAAATAGCTGTCTACCGATTTACAGTAGTCTTGGATTCTGCATCAAGAAATGCAACCCCAATCAAGCGGACAATTAAACGTGCTCCTTATCAGAGAAAAAAGGAAGTTAAGAAGACAATGGCAAAACAGTCGTTCGCCAACCACTAAGGCCCCAACTATAATTATGCTTGACAACTCTTCGCAACAAATTGAGACAGAATCACAAGTCTGCAATAGAAGGCTATCTAAACAGCCTAGAAGCCACAAAAAATTCCAAGTACAGCTTATGGAAGGCTGTACGGTATATGAAATGCCCTATAACCCAAGAATCTCCATTAAGACTGGAAAACCGCACTTGGGCCAAAAACACAAATGAAAAATTAAACGCTTTCGCGGGCCACCTTAAGAAAGTTTTTACGCCACATTATGCACATACATGTTTCTGTCGTTAAATCATTCCTGATAAGGTAAACCATCCAATATAATTTAACATAAATCAAGTAAAATCTGCAATAGAAAAAGTGAATATTGGAAAATCTCCCGGACCTGACCGTATCACAGGGTCAGCGAAACATGGTAATATAGACAAGTGCATAGAATTGTCACCCTAATTAGATCGGCGTTTGAGAAAAAACAATACTGCTCAGCCCTGTTTCAAGACATTTCCCAAGCATTTGACAAAGTTTGGCATGATGGGCTACTCATCAAAATAACACGAATGTTTCCTCAAAACACTCACAAGCTTTTGGAGATCTATCTAACAGGCAGAACATTCATAGTAAGGTCGCAAGATAAATACTCCCCCCTCAAGAAAATTACTGCTGGTGACCCCTAAGGCAGCATATTAGGACCGCTTCTATATATAGTATACACAGCGGATATGCCAACAAACCTGAGCACGCATACCTCTACATTTGCAGACGACACAGCATTTATTAGCGTCAACCATGACCCAAAAGTCGCATCGCAAAATCTGCAGTCCCACATCAATGAACTAGAGGCCTGGCTAGAAAAATGGAGAATAAAGGTTAACCCAGCTAAATGTGCTCTCTTAACCTTCACGCTCAGAAGACAAACGTGCTCAGCTGTAAAAATAAATAACATCACTGTTCCGGTAGAAAACCATGTTAAGTACTTGGGAATTCATATAGATAGACACTTGACCTGGTCTCGTCATACTGAAGCGAAAATAACGTCTATGAAACTTAAAGCAGCTCAACTACATTGGCTTCTCGGTCGAAACTCAAACTTGTCGTTAGACAACAAAATTCTCTTACACAAGTCCATCATAAAACCAATATGGACATATGGCATCCAATTATGGGGTACTGCATGCTCATCTAACATCCAAAAGCTTCTAAGAAGACAGTTCAGAATATTACGACAAATTGTCTGCGCCCCATGGTATATACGTAATGATATTATCCACAGAGATCTCAACGTCCCCACTATCCAGAAGGAAATTAAAAAATATTCAAGTAGCTACATCGATAAACTAATGGCCCACCCTAACTACCTCGCTCGGGGTCTGCTTCAGTTCGAAGGTCACCAGAGGCTAAAAAGAACGGATACTTTGAGCCTAACTAGAAAACATTTTTAAAATTTGAAAACAGCAGTTAGTGGTTACATTCGTAACAACTAATAAACAACAAGTAGAATTAAGATTTGAATACATATTGTAAATTTCGATAAGAAAGATTCAATAATAAAAAAAATATATTTAAAAAAAAATCTTTACGCTCTATACATTAAGGAAGAAGAAATATTATCTGAATTGAAGAACCAAAACGTCTGTGCTGTAAAAAATATAATGACAAAAGTCAACGATGTGTTACAAGAGACTGGTCTTATTATAATCACTTTCGCATCAATTTCACTACCATCAGAATTATTTTTTGGTTATGAAAAGCTTAGAATCAGACCTTATATCCCTCTCCCACTCAAATGTAATAAATGCTTCCAATACGGTCACGTCTCTAAAGTGTGCAAAAATGATCATATTTGCTATAATTGCGCACAAACCTACCTCCTAAATTCTAAACTTAAAGAGAAATGCAATCATCCCCCTCAATGCACCAACTGCAGAAGCTTAAATTACGATAATTGCGACCACTCATCGGTAAATAGAACTTGCCGTGTCTTTCTCAAAGAGAAGGAAATACAGGCACCTTAGAAAAAGTCAGCAAAGACCATGCAATAAAATTATACCAACAACGCCATAACAATCCTACTACAACTTACTCTTCCATAGTTACAAACAAAAACAACTTTTCGACATCAAATAACAACACGGCTATCAACAGCTCTTCACATACAGTACCACCAAATCTGCATTCAATTTCACGTACTATCAAAGATTATGGGGACATAGCAAGCGAAGACACCACTGACTTCTCTGATATCAATAAAAAAAAAAGCACATCAAAAAAAAAAATTCTCCTCGCAAAAAAACACTTATACTCCCCAAAACTTCTTCAAAGAGAACCAGATCACAAATAAAAAAACAAGTAGAAGAGTTGCTCGACTCAAAGAGGATAAAAAATTAACATCAAGTCAATAATAGTCGCTCATTTAAAAAAGTATAATTCATACACATCAACTACTACATATTTTAATTTGACTCTCTATATTGTTTTCATTTATCACTGTTATTTATATTTAGTATTATACACACTGTTTAACATTATGTTTATTCTACACATGCTATTTTATTATTGTTACACATTTATTAATTTTATACATATATTTTACATTTCCATTATTCCAAATATTCATAACAAAAGCTTACATTACTCAATTATTTAACAAACATTTTCTACAGACCTCTCACCATGATGTGCAGCCTTTACGGTTAGGCCCTAGCTTACCACTGCAAACGAACTTAATATTTATCAAATTATTACATATATTACACATTCTGACTATAAGCGTAACTATATGACCTTGAAAATTCTTCAATGGAATATGAACGGCCTTAGGAACAATTATAATGCACTTCAAATTCTGTTAAAAACATATTCACCGAAAATCATATGTATCCAGGAAACACATATTCATGATTTGACTCTTTTATGTATACCAATTAATTTAAAATTCTACTTAAAAAACACATACAATACAAGATTTGGTGGTGTAGCTATACTAGTGCATGATTCACTACAGCACAAACAAATAAATTTAGGACGAGACTTACAAATTGACACTATTTGTATTGAAATAACCTCAAAAAATAAATTCAACATTTTTTCTTCATATATCAGACCAGATCAACATTTCACAAGAGATAGTCTCAATAATAAATTTAGGGAATCATCATATCCTAATATTATCACGGGAGGTTTTAATTCCTGGCACACCAATTGGGGATCGCCTACAAACAACAGTAGAGGAAGAACTATATCTAATTTTATTAATGATTCTTAATATGCCATTTTTAATGATAACTCTCCGACACACTTTAGCACACGAGGAACGTTTTCACATATAGATCTCTCCTTCTGCAGTTCTTCCATTGCACTTTATTCAGAATGGCAAATTTTGGATTATTTGCATGGAAGTGACCACTACCCGCGTATCATTTCCCTCTTTCACAACACAAACTCTATTTCTC
Organism: Bellardia bayeri; assembly: GCA_950370525.1. Classification (NCBI taxonomy): domain Eukaryota; kingdom Metazoa; phylum Arthropoda; class Insecta; order Diptera; family Calliphoridae; genus Bellardia; species Bellardia bayeri. Next base: position 105,273 of record CATNUC010000012.1, read on the forward strand.
CCACTACAAACTACTTACCCAAGTTTAAGATTGGGTTAGCAAATTGGGACACATTTAATAGAAAATGTTTAGATTTTGAATCGAATCGCCAAATTAGCGATAATATCAATAAGGAAGCTGCCAACAATATTCTACAATCTGTAAATATTGCAATACCTCAAACTAACAAAATTTGTAATAAAAAAGTCCCTTGGTGGAACAATAAGCTGCAAACAATTAAGAGCCAAAAAAAAAAAAAAAAATAGGGCATGGAGTACCTACAAACGTGACATGAGTATTTCTAATCTTATCAACTTTAAAAAAAAATTAGAGCACGATTCAAAAGGGAAATCAAGCTAGCGAAATCTAAATCTACTAACGAATTTGGATCTACTATCAACCCATCTACACCTATAGCTAAAATCTGGTCGAATATTAGTAACTTCACTGGTTTCAAATCTGAAACCACGATACATTGCATTTCCAAATTAAATAACCCGAATATTATGTTGACATATAAATTAGATATAGCTCAAGAATTTGCAGCCTTCTGGTCCAATAATTCCTCAGATACGAATTTCACCGACAATTTTATAACAAACAAAAACAGAACTTTAAGTAATCCCATCTTGACTACCCCGTCTTCCAATGCAATAATGATCGAAACCATGCTGGAACTTACATCAGTCGCAAGGAAGCTAAAAGGTAAAACGCCAGGTATGGATAGAGTATCATACCCAATGGTTAAAAATCTACCATTACCTATGAAACAAAGACTTTTACAACTGTATAACAAGATTTGTATTTCTTATATCCCCCAACAATATAAAAACAGCCTTATAGTACCAATATTCAAGACAGGGTCAGATAAGACTCTTATTAATTCATATAGGCGAATTTCTCTTAACTCCTGCCTCTCAAAAATTCTAGACAAAATAGTAGCCAATAGGCTATGGTGGTTTTTGGAAACTCACAAACTCTTGGATAGACGACAATTTGGGTTTAGAAGAGGAAAATCCACAATTGACCCACTTCTATATATTGATTACCAAATATCTAACTCTCTTACATCACGAAAACACATTTCAATCATATCATTAGATTTCGTGAGAGCTTTTGATAGAACTGGTATACATGCCATTATCGATCAACTTACTTCCTGGATGATGGGGTCTAATATTATAAATTACATCAAAAACTTTATGACTAATAGAAAAATCTCGGTGCGAATTGGTAACTGCAACTCGTCCTTACGCCCATTATGTAACGGTATTCCTCAGGGATCACCCCTTTCAGTTATTCTATTTTTGATCGCTTATATTGTGTACTATTATGTCCTTTTATAAGGAAATCGATTTTATTGCTTATGCAGATGATTTCAATCTAATTATCAGGTCCGATAGAGGAAAAAATCCAATAATTGATCTGAATCAATTGTTGTGCGATATAGATGATTGGACTTCCTCGTCGGGGGCAATCCTTTCAGTATCCAAATCGAAATATATTCACATATGCCGCAAGAATAATTGCAACTGTATTATAAACTCTTCCCATACAAATCTATTTAAAGCCACTACTATGAGAATACTTGGCTTACATATAATTTCCAGATATATCTGGAACAATCACATGATGAACCTTCCTACCCCCCCAACTTTGTGACTGTACATATCCTATCCAGAATCCGTCACACCTGCTGGTTAACTGCCCTAAATTTACTAATGAAAGAAGGAACATATTTAACGAAACTAACCCAGTTAGAGCCCTATCTAACCCTTCCCCTGAAAGTATTAAACAAATTATTAATTTTCTAAAAACAACAAATATTTAAAACTATATATAAATATTAATTATTTAATAGTTTACTTAGAAGTTTTTAATATTAATTTTATTATATTGAGCTGAAGGCCTTAGTCGCTATTGGTCTTATCCTTATATTATCTTATAATTTGTAATTATGAACTAATAAAATAATAAATAAATAAAAACGTAAGATAATACTATTAAGATTTTCTATATATAATACTTTTATAAAAAAAAATTACTTTTTACTTTAAGATTTTTTTTTAAATGTAATACTACTTATAGAAATTAATCTTATACATACATTTTCTATAGAAAATACCGTTATATTTGTTTTCTGTATGAAATACGTTACATACAAAATTTACTATATAAAGCACTTTAGTAATAACCAGGGTAACCAGAAATATGCTCTAAAAAATTTGTTTTAAGACCATAAAATATGCCGTAAAAACGAAATGCTGTACAAATTTTAAAAATATGCTAAAAAAAACTAATAATTTTTTTGACAATTTTTTATTAAAAACAAAATAATTAACTACAACAATTAACAAAAGTTAATACATACACAAAGGGTATATTTTGTAAACTAAAGCACCCTTAAGTTAAAAAACAGAAATATTTTAAATTCATATTAAAGTACTTAGGTAAATAAAGCAAGGCTGCAAAAAAATAATATGTATTTATTAAAAAAGTATTATTTTTATTTTAAAAAATAGAACACTTGTCAATTTTTCAAGTCAATTATTGAAATTTACTTAAATTCAAGCTTCCACTTGAAAAATATACTAAAGTATAACTTGATTTAATCTTGAGTATCAGTTTAGTTTACTGGAGTTTAATATAAAAATCTATAGTATAAATTAATGTTATTATTGCAATAAACTATAAAGTATTGACTTAAATTCGCAAATAAAACATTCTGTCTATTACATGTTAGAATATTTTTATACATTGAAAAACTTCTTTCTACGTCAACTGAAGTAATGGGCGCAAATTTAAACGCTAACAGCCTTATGCAAAAAAAATTCTTATTTGAGGATTGAAGTTCACGTTAGTTAACAGACACTTTAAGGCTAACACACCTATGTTACAAATTCATATGCAAAAACAGTACGTTAACTATTATATACATCAATTTTCTTTATATGTTGATACTGGCAACACTATCACTCTCTTTTGTCTCTTTATAGTTAATGTAGTTAATGTAAAACAACGATTATTAGTTCATTCGGATAGTCGGATATCTTAAAATATTTTGTATATTTTTAATATAAATGGAAATTTTATTCTTATTTTAATATGTAAAATAATATTTATACTGTATAAAAACATAAACAAACCACATTTATAATAATTTAGAATAATAAATACGCTAATTGTTCCTAACTTAAAAGCGATTATTTTAAGAACGTGCTTTATTTACATTGGTTGATTGTATGTACATTATGCAAATACAAATTGGAACAAGTCGGTTTTAGTGGCATTGCCCAAAATAAAAAATGGCATCAAATAGGGCTTTTATAGAAGATAAAAGCAGGATAAAAATTCTTTGTCGGTCACGCTTATTTTCGAGTGGGCGGGTCTTTAAAGTTGCAAATATATGAGCCTATATCTCGGAAACTAGTCGGTGTCTGATAATTTATGATACTTTAAATAAATGGTATAAAAAATATCTTTCCAACGATTATAACATATGGACCCACTATGGGTTAAATTCGAGATATATATTTTTTTACCCAAAATTTGTTTTAATATCTAAAAAATCTTCAAAAAAGTCTATATAAGTGTTATTTTAGATTACTAATATAAATAGCCAAGACATTTAGCTTTAATTTAAGGTAGAATGTGTGTCTGTATATTATATTATTAATACAGTTTATAAGTTCTGAAAAATTAAAAACAAAAGAATTATTTTTCTGTAAATTATAATTTCCAACAGCCTTATGCAAAAAATTTTAAACAGGCTGATAAACCTCTGTTAAGAAAAATTCCTTAAAGTATCATGCAAAAACAACTTTTAGCTTGACATACGTCTGGTAAAGCAATGATAACATCGAATAATTTAAAGCAGCTACATACCTACTTTAAAGTGTCGTTAAAATATTTTATTGTTTTAACAAATAACGTTTTGTGAATTTTTGTGTAGATTTTTACATAAAAATTGGATACATGGCTATATTTTTAAATGAATATATGTTTTTAATGTAAAAATAAATTTTTTTGAAAGCATTCAATGAAAATAATTGAAATTGTATGAATTTTTTACATCAAAGGGCTTTAGTGAGTTTCAAAGAGTGGATGGGACTCCAAAGTGTGTAATATGTTTAGCTATATCTTGAAAACTGTTTCTTAGACAATATATATATCAAATGATAGGCATTTTAAAGACCTTTTCAACAATTTATAACATGACCTACTTATATGAAACATCTAGAGGTGAATTTCGATAAAATATTTTTTGATCCGAAATTTTTTAAAAATCAGGGAAAAATACATGCATATATGGGCATGTATGTATATAAAGTAAAAAATTTAAAAGTCAAGAACACGGTTATATTCAAAGTATAATATAACCTTGTAGGTAGTATAGATCCGGAGATATTAAAGAAAGATGATGATATTTCACCACAAAAATAACAATAAAAATACAATAAATCTGTACTATGCGAAGCCAGTGTTCTGTATACCATAGAGCAAAACATCTTCTGCCGTATTTATAAAAAATTAAAGTAGACTTCAAGTGTACTTTAAGAAAATATTGTTTGAAAATTTTATATTTAACTAATTAAACATAGCTTATATACATATGACATTAATATTAAAAGTATGAAATTTGATTTCAAAGTATTTATACTAAAGTTTGGAAATTATAATTTAAAGAAAAATAAATCTTTTTTTTAATTTTTCAGAACTAATAAATCTGTAATTATAATACCTACAGACACATATTCTACCTTAAATTAAAGCTAACCCTGCCAGCAATTGGAAGTTTCTTTCATCGTCCATCGTCAAAGGCGTTACGTCTTACTCACTTCCAGACGTTAATTGGAAGATAACAATACCAATTTACATTGCAGTCGTCATTTAATCATCCAGACGACGTTTGGAAGATTGTTTGTTGTTTACAACACCAGCCAAAAATGACATGTCCCGTTATAAAAGAAATGAAAAGAATGCAAAAAAGAAATTTTCGACATCATCGAAATTAGTTTTATTCTGTCATTTGCTGTGATCGGTCAGTGGTAAAGAGTGGTTCTGTTTTGTTATTGTTGTAGTTTTTACATATTTGTTATCCCAAAGTCAATATGAGTATATTATCTGTAAAGGCAAAAAAAAAAATCAAAAGCAAAAGAGTATTAAGCAGAAGCTACTTCCGGGGAGTACAACTTCTCAATACAGAAGCCGCTTCTACGATGAGAAAATGGTATCGCAGAAGATGAGTTTTAACTTCTTAGCGTCACTTCTGAGTCACTTCCGCAATAGAAAATGTTGGCTTGGCTATTTATATTAATAATCTAAAATAACACTTATATAGACTTTTTAGATATTAAAATAAAATTTGGGTAAAAAATATATATCTCGAATTTAACCCATAATGGGTCCATATGTTATAATCGTTGGAAAGATATTTTTTATACCATTTATTTAAAGTATATGTATATATATAGTTTGGAAAATGCAGTAATTATGAAAATTTTGTTACTTTCCAAGGTTTTTCCAAGGTTTATTATTTTTTTTTAATTCAATTCATACTGGAGAACATTTCCTTCTTTATGTTTTAAAGTAAAAGTAAAATTGAATATTCTGATTTCTTTATATATATTTTCCTATGTTTTTTTTACAAAATTTTTCATTTATAAGAAATATTTTCTAAGTTGTATTATTTATTGGATTAAAATTCACATAAATGTTTGGATGCTAAGAAGAACCGGCAATGGTACTTACGACGAAATTTTTGTAAATAAAAGAGATTCGTAATACTAGTAATAGAAAAATGTGCGTAAAAAGGCTAGGATATTGTACATATCCTGTCTCTTCCTACTCCGTTGGCTATTCAATCTGTTGCTATGACAGAATGTAATATCTCAACATTTTTTTATTTTCTAAAACTATTTTTCCCCTGTAAACATTATTATGTGTGGTGTCAAATATGTAATTTCAAACCCGAATTATCTAGCATCATGCCTACAATTTTTAAAGGAGATAGTCAGGACTTAGATAATTCAGGCTTGTGCTGCATTTTGTTCTATGAGTATAGTATTATCGCCGCGATGGTACTGACCAATACTCGGAATCAGTCCCAGACTTATATATAATTCCTATACTCAAAAACAAAATTTAGATGGAAAAAACACAGTGCAAAAATTTGTCTAGCGCGTATCAAGATTTGCATTGCATTTCAAACTAGATTATAAAACTCCAGGATTCACGACTAATGCAACCGATAGCACTGAATTAAATGTTTACAAAACAAAATTTACTTTTACAAAACAAAAGTTAAATTAAATTATGCGTAATTATGTCCTTCCTAGCATCCATTTAAAAAAATTTTAGCAACACATTTTAATTTTATAATTCAATTGTTATTAATTTTTTTATTCAAATCCATTGGTCCTTAGATGTGATTTATTTTCTAATTTATCCTAATTAGAACTTTCCTTCAAAGGTAAGGTAAACAAAGATGTATATACGGGTTTCATCTAAATAATTACAATATGGATTTGTTTCTCTTAAATAATTTTGTTAGGTTACAATTAATTTATCTTTGTTCGTATTTGATTTGTTGTTTTACATGAATTTGTTTAATTGCTTACTACAAAAATAATATAGAGAAGTTTGTAAATATGTAATCATAAAAACTAGTACATAATACTACTATATTTATGTTGTTACGATCTAATTAAATCTTATTACTTATTTGTTTCGTCACATAGACATTAATTAAAATAATTTTTAAAGGAAAACCCTAGCTTCATAATTTTTCGTTTTTACAATTCGATTTACTATTTACTATAATACGTGAGATACCTGGTAGACTTTGTTTGAGTTTAGCGTAGTGGTTGGTGTTAATTCACGTTGTTGTAGCTCCTTTGTTGTATCGCATGTTGTTGTGGCTCTTGTTGTTGTAGCGCATGCTGTTGTGGTTATTGTTGTTGTAGCGCATGTTGTTGTGGCTCGTGTTGTTGTCGTCATATTTGTTGTAATTCATGTTGCCGTAATTCTTGTTGTTGTATTTGTTGTAGTTCACGCTGTTAATCAGCAAACTTTTAATAGTTTTTTTAATTATTTATTTTAAATATTTTTTTTATTTGTTCTTTGTTTTGCTATCTTTGATTTTAGTTTTAAGAATTTCTTTTAAGCTCTCTTTTTTTAATTTTGTTGTATGGTTTTCTAAGTTTTTTATATGTTTAAGGATTTGTGGTAAGATTTCTTTAAATTTAACTTCGCCTCACTTGACACCAAATGCTTCTTCCACTTTGTCAGGTTTCATTTAATTTTAAGTTTGTTACCCTTTTTTATGTAAAGCTTCACCTCTTATTCTAATACAGTATTCACTTTTTTTCATTATTATTTAACTTAAAACTAATACGTACATTAATGCTCATGAGAATTAGTATTACTATGTCATTATAACATCATTATTATTATTCTTATAAACTTCTTTTTTTTTTCTTTTATAATTTTTTTTTTTAATTTGAAGAATATTTATTTATTCAAGAATGTTAACAATGTATGATTGCCACAGCGTCTTAACGACATTTTTGAGGCGAGTTGGCATACTATACTTAAAATAAATTAATTATTTATATTTACATTATAGTTTTAAACTAAAAAAAAAATTATAAAATTGTATTTACAAAAGTTAATGTCTATACATTATGTATAAATAGAGTATGTATTACATTAGAAGCATTTCTAAATTATTTAATAAAAAATTTTTAATATTAGATTTAAAAATTGAAATTTCATTAAAATTTTTTAAGTTTTGTGGCAAATTGTTATATTCCACACAGCCAATATATTCAATTCGTTGCTTAGTTTTTTCAAGTCTGCATCTCGCAGGTTTTAAATTCGAATTGTTTCTGGTACTAATAGCTGTTTGATTACGCGTGAATTTTATTGTATTATGGCCAATGTTATGTAACGATTTAAATACGAAAAGAAGTAATTGTTTCTTATATATTCCTCTTATAGGTAAAATATTTTTGCTTACTTCCATATATAAATTTGACGTGGGGTACCTAATGGGTAAGTTATAAATATTTTTGAGTGCTTTATTTTGTGTTCTTTGTAGAGATTGTAATTCTACACTATTTTTATAGGCGTACACAGAAACTAAGTAATTTAAATGGCTTTGAATTAATGCTTGATATAGAATAAGTTTTGTTCTTTCATTGAATTTGTATTTAAATTTGTACAATATTCCAATTACTGGAGATATTTTTGATTTAATATCTTCAATATGCAAATTCCATGACAAATTGCTTTGCAAAGTCACACCCAAATATTTTATTGAATATGTTTCAAACATTTCTTCTCCATTTACGAAAAGACTAAACTTTGGCCCATTAATGTTCAAGTATGGTTTAAATCTTATGACTTTGGTTTTAGAAGAATTAAGAACTAATTTGTTCAACCACATGTATTCAAAAATTTGGGCGGCATCTCTTTCCATATACGCTTTTAAAACGGTCTCATGTTTATAGGGATAGAACAACGATATATCATCAGCATACATATAAAGATTTCCAGAAGCTCAAGGTTTTTGATGTCATTTATGTAAATTGTAAATAAAAGTGGGCCCAACAGACTCCCTTGTGGTACACCGTGTTCAACATTTCCAAGACAACTCTTACTGTTATTTATTTCAACGTACTGCTTTCGGTTCTTCAAATAACTTTTAATCAGATTTAGTTCGGCACCTCGAACTCCATAGTACTGAAGCTTTTCAAACATCATATCATGATCAACAAGATCAAAGGCTTTTGAAAGATCGTAGAAAATACCACAAACAGCATTATATCCTTCATCCAATCCTCGGAATATATAATTTACTACATTAATTCCAGCATTTTCAGTACCGCTACCCTTTCTAAATCCATATTGGCAATCGTGAAGTAACTTGTTTTTATCCAGATATGTCGTAAACTGTTGATGAATTAGTTTTTCAAAAATTTTATCCATTATAGGTAATAAAGCAATAGGTCTATACATATCTTCTTTATGCGCATTTACTGTTTTTGGTATTTGGCACTATTTTTGATATCTTCAAAATATCTGGGTATTCAGATGTTGAAATGACGTTGTTGAATATATGTAATCAAAATGGAGTGATTTCATGATTTAATTTTATAAATATTTTCGGCGATAGGTTGTCATGACCAGAGGATTTACTGTTTGAAAGATTATGTATGATTTAAAATATTTCATCATTTGTTGCGATTCTAAAATTAAAAGTTTTATTACAATTTCTTAAGGTGCGGAGTCCATTACATGAATCAGTGGAGGAGTAATTAATTCCTTCTTTCATGGTTTTGGGAATTTGTAAAAAGTATTTATTTAAACATTCACATTTTATTAGATTATCTTAGATGTATGTATATAAGTATGTAATTTTCTTTTTTTTATGTTTTAGGGATATAGAAGAAATAGTGTGTTTTTAGATTTCTATGTGTTTTCAATTATTAAGTTTTACATTTCTATAATTTTGTGGTCTTTTTACACGTATACATACATTATCAACCATCATATAAACGCACTTTTTTGCACATCACTTTTCCTTTCTTACTAATTTTCCTAACGGTAGTTTTTTTTTATATTTTATGAATTTATTTTAATAATTAAATTTTCCTTTTTTTTTTAATTTAATAATGTTCTTAATTTCTTTAAAACGTGTTGGTATTTAATATTTAGCGCTTTAGGAAAAAAAACCCAAATGAAAATGTTTATTAAGCATTTTAAACTCTTTAAAACTTTTTAACTTTTTTTTAACAACGAACATAATCAAGTTTCCCGTCTGACGACTTCACATCTCAATTGTTTTCAACCAACTGCCTTTTTCAACTTCTACATGTATGTTTTATACTGAAGATCTTCGCTGCCTACGCTGTACCATTTTTTGTTGGAATGTAAAAAAATGCGCATTCCGATTGACAAAAAACTATAACTGTTCTTGCATTCTTTAAATTATTGTCATTCCTTATATTGTTGCTGTGAGAGGAATCCCAGCATACCATTCTAGGAGCGCTCCGAAAAAGGATTTCGAAAAGAGTCCAACAAAAGAGCATTTTCGGAGCGAAATTGTTACTGTCCTGAGTCGGCACGCAGTATGACTCAGAAATTCCACTTAATTATGTGTGTACCAAAGCGTTGTTGTCCTGTTATTTGTGCTTTGAATAAAAAAAAAGCATAGCTGTAACACACAAGAATGATAAACACAAGATTACACAGCGCCCAAAAAAAACCTCATAAAAGACTCTTTTCTGACATTATCTAAGAGCCCAAAAAAAACCTCATAAAAGACTCTTTTCTGACATTATATAAGAGCTCTTTCTGACGGACCATTTTCGAACGTAATGACCCTCTTTTCTGAAGGTTTTCGGAGCACTTATGATTGTTTTTTGGGCTCATAAAGAGTGTTAACGCTCCGAAAAAGGTGTCAGAAAAGACTCTTTTCGGGCTCATATGGTTTGCTGGGATGGTATTCATGTGTACACGCACATGTATTTGTGCACAAGCAGGTATGGTGGAAATAAATAATAAGAAGAAAATGTAAGAGCATGCGCATTAATTTTCCTTCTCAAAATAGGTTCTCTCTCCCTTTTCTTATTTAACGCACTATCATTTGTTTCTATTTCTTTGTTATGAACAAATTTTAATAAGAAAAAAGTTGTTGTCAACTAAAAAAAAAAATGGAATTTCAGAAATTTCAAGAATTCCAAATATGCCGTAAACCAAAAAGAATGCACAAAATGTCATAAGAAAAAATTTTAAGCGCCAGTTAAATATCTCATTTGAATTGATATTACAAAGTGTATCTATATTATTATTTTACTTAAATCTATAACAATAATATTAATGATTCGACAAAATTTAAACTATAACAGTATGTGTGGATGTATGTAGTGGCATATTAAAGTGTGTCATTATGTTGCAGTAGGTTGTTCTAAAGTTATCGAATAGTATTTTATTTTAGTTTGGTCATACTTGGAACGATTGAAGTAAAGGCTTAGCTCGTCGGCAATGGGAGGGTCCTTGACCATTCTAAAATATTTGCTACTGACAAGGGAAAGAATATTTTCATTCCAAGATTTAACTTACTACTTTACCTAAAATATATTAATGATACAAAAATTTAAAAAAATTTAGTCACTGACGATCTAATCTAACTTGTTGTTAGATACAAAGCGAATGGTGGAGTATCGCTTGGACACCTTGGTAAATCCCTGCCCTCTAGACTTAGTGATTTTGTGTCCTGTAATGTATTATTTTGTCACTCCCTAAAATTAATTTAGTTAAGTAACATTACTTACAAGTATCCACATGATTTTGTTGTTATCTAATATTCCCAAAAAAAAACTTCTATTCCATATTTAAATCTTTACAATTCATTTATTAAAATAACCTATACTCATTTCAACACTTTTAAAAATCTATAAAATATAATTATATATCCGAAGCGTACTTTTTAAGTACAAAATTAAATTCATTTGTGGTTAGTAAATATTTGTAAATATAATATTCAGTTTTTGTTAAATTTCGAATCCATGTTTGAATATAATGAAACTTAAATAGAATATTGCTTATGCAAGGAAAACGATGGTCTAAAAAATTAAGATCAAATTTCTTTACCTAATGACGACTAGATGTTTCATTTACTTAGATAACTCGTACGATGTATTAGGCAGAATTCATTCGCTTGAAGTTTCTGTAATTGGTGTTATAAATAAATAAAAACATTAATATTTTACATTAAAATTAATATAATAATCAGTTGCCATCCGACATGGATTAGTTAAAAATGTATATCATAAATGTAAAATCTTTACACGAGCTTCTTTTTTTTTGTTTTTATAAATTGGAAGCTATGTAAAGAATTTATTTCATAAATTTAAACATGCTACGTAATTATTAGTAATCATTTAATAAGTAGTATCAATATCTTAACTTTAAAAATAGAATAATATATATGTATGTATATAGTTGTTACAAATATAGAAAATATTAGTATGACTATAAACCCACCTTAATTTATATTTAGATTTTACGAGTATATGTAATAGAATTATATATTAATTATTAAAATAGTAGGAAATAGTTTGACAATTATTATTATTATTTTATTTAAATGAACTTTTAACATTTAATTTTTATACCCTATACCACAATAGTGGTGTATGGGTCCAACACCAACCTTAAAGTATACCGATCGGCTTAGAATCACTTTCTGAGTCGATTTAACGATGTCCGTCCGTCCGTCTGGCTGTCCATGTAAAGCTTGTGCTCAGAGTACAGGTCGCAATTTTGAAGATATTTCGATAAAATTTAGTACGTGATATTTTTTCGGCCCAAGGATGGATGGGATTGAAACTTATGGAAATCGCTTCATTATTTCACCTAGCCCCCACACAAATGTCCTTCCGAAATTGGCGGTTTCCGGTCATAAATCTTTGAATTATGCAAGTATGCCAACAAAATTTACCACAAATGAGTAGTAAATGAAGCTAACGCACATCTACAAATTTGGTGAAGATCGGTCTATAATTAGTCATAGCTCCTATATAAGGCCCACTTCCAAAAATCACTTAAAAGAGCATACTCTCTTAAAACCGTTGATATCCAAATAATATTGAACATAAATATGTTACGTACATATACATATAATATCGTAGAATTTTATGACGATCGGTTCATAATTAGTCGTAGCTCCCATATAAGGCCCACTTCCAAAAATCACTTAAACGAGCATAACTCTTTTAAAAATGTTGGTATCCAAATAATATTGAACACAAATATGTTCCGTACATATACATACAATATGGTAGAAGTCTATGACAGTCGGTCCATAATTAGTCGTAGCTCCCATATAAGGCCCACTTCCGAAAATCACTTAAAAGAGCATAACTCTTTTAAAAATGTTGGTATCCAAATAATAGTGAACACAAATATGTTTCGTACATATACATATAATATGGTAGAATTTTATGACGATCGGTCTATAATTAGTCGTAGCTCCCATATAAGGCGCACTTCCGAAAATCACTTAAAAGAGCATAACTCTTTTAAAAATGTTGGTATCCAAATAATATTGAACACAAATATGTTTCCTACATATACATATAATATGGTAGCATTCTATGACAATCGGTCCATAATTAGTCGTAGCTCCCATATAAGGCCCACTTCCGAAAATCACTTAAACGAGCATAACTCTTTTAAAAAAGTTGGTATCCAAATAATATTGAACACAAATATGTTTCGTACATATAAATATTATATGGTAGAATTTTATGACGATCGGTCCATAATTAGTCGTAGCTCCCATATAAGGCCCACTTCCGAAAATCACTTAAACGAGCATAACTCTCTTAAAAATGTTGGTATCTAAATAATATTTAACACAAATATATTCCATATGGATACTAATAATATAGTTCAATTTTATTGTGATCGGTCCGTAATTAGTCGTAGCTCCCATATAAGGCCCACTTCCGAAAATCACTTAAAAGAGCATAACTCTTTTAAAAATGTTGGTATCCAAATAATATTGAACACAAATATGTTTCGTACATATACATATAATATGGTAGAATTTTATGACGATCGGTCAATAATTAGTCGTAGCTGCCATATAAGGCGCACTTCCGAAAATCACTTAAAAGAGCATAACTCTTTTAAAAATGTTGTTATCCAAATAATATTGAACACAAATATGTTTCCTACATATACATATAATATGGTAGCATTCTATGACGATCGGTCTATAATTAGTCGTAGCTCCCATATAAGGCGCACTTCCGAAAATCACTTAAAAGAGCATAACTCTTTTAAAAATGTTGGTATCCAAATAATATTGAACACAGATATGTTTCCTACATATACATATAATATGGTAGCATTCTATGACAATCGGTCCATAATTAGTCGTAGCTCCCATATAAGGCCCACTTCCGAAAATCACTTAAACGAGCATAACTCTTTTAAAAAAGTTGGTATCCAAATAATATTGAACACAAATACATATGTTTCGTACATATAAATATTATATGGTACAATTTTATTATGGTCGGCCCATAATTAGTCGTAACTCCCATATAAGACCCTCTTCGTAATTCACTTTAATTTCCATAAATCTTTTAAAAGTATTTATATCGAGATAAAGTTTAACACATATAATATTTATAATTACAGAAATCATTACACTGAATTTTGGTCCAAAATAGGAGATATCTCGCAAATAACGCCCATTTCTGAAATACTTTTTTATATTTACATGTACTAGGTGTAGGGTATTATATGGTAGGGCTTGACCGACTATACTTTCTTACTTGTTTTTTATGGTTCTTATAGGGTTAGTTTAGATGTTGTAATATACGATTATTCATTCTGTTACACTTTTTCTATGATGTTGTTACATAATTTTTTTTTCTTATAAACATAAGCATTTTGCGGATAACTTTGAAATTATTCATTCATTGTTAAAATATTTTGATTATTTGGTTGAAAATTTATCACGCTTAAAAAAATTGTTAGTATATCTAAATATGTGTTTTAAATTTAACAGTAATGTTTTTGTGAATGAGATTTTAGCTCACTCTGTTGCATTTAACATTATCCATCTGACACATAAAAACGCATACTCAAATCTGCGACGATTTTAATATTTTCCGAACACTTTCATAAACCCAAGCGTGGTTTGTCTTTATAAAAACTTATTTCCGTCTTTTCTAACTTGAACTTCAATCCAAAAACATCAAACAAAGTTAATATAATTTTTTTAATCTTTCAAAATTTTCGATAATATCCTTAAAGGACATTGATTAACTAGATATTTTTATATTACCATTCAAACTGATAAATCAATAAAATAAAAGGTAATTTGCTAAATAAATAACTTTAAAAAAGTTGATTAGCTAAATTATACATTTTATCACATTTTATTAGTAATTGCTAAAAGCCTTGAAAATTTTGCAATAATAGAATTCTAGAAAAGTAAATTATTGATGAGAATCTAACATAAAAGAAAAGGTAATATGTTCACAAAGTTAATTTTGATAAAATCTAATAAAATATTTTTTATTACACAGTGGTGGACTTATTCCCCAAGCCACCACTGTACCATTTTTATTGCAACACAAAAAATTTACAAAACGAAATTTGCAAATATGAGTAGTACACAAGTAGAAAAAGAGGAAGACAGAATAGAAAACACAAATCGTCATTAATCAAAGATCAATTTCTACAGCATCAGATTTATTTTGCAATAATCTATAAATAGAGACATACATAAAGAAGTACATAAAAACCCATGTCTTAAGACTATAATATATATAACGAGAAGATAAAATGTTAATATAAAAACCTATTTTCAATCAAAAAAATAACCGAGAATCATCAAATGAATTGGAAAGTTAATTACTAAACCGAAATGAATCCACCATATTGCCTAATCTGCCTAATATCAAAGCCATCTAAGATAAAACCAATTAAAGTTATAATAATTCATAAGTAAGTGTTAAGTGTTTTCAAATCATAGTTTGATATTTAAAAAAATTTGGCAATAAATATCTTACAATAACAACAAATATAAAAATGATTCAAATCTAAAATATAATAAATAAGTTAAAATGTCCACATCTTAAAACCTAAAATCCATTAAAATATGTTAAAACAAATACTATAAACTAATCTTAAATCTATTCA
Source organism: Bellardia bayeri (assembly GCA_950370525.1). Lineage (NCBI taxonomy): Eukaryota > Metazoa > Arthropoda > Insecta > Diptera > Calliphoridae > Bellardia > Bellardia bayeri. The sequence goes on from CATNUC010000012.1 coordinate 120,981, forward strand.
AAATTCTAAAAAAATATATAAATTAAAATAAAACATGATTTGGAAACCTTAACTTATATTACACATTATATCACAGTTCAAAAACACCATTATAATAAGTTTTTATTGAAGCTAATTAGATTTAATCACCGTTATGGAATTAATTTGTACATGCAAAACAAAACTTTAACTTTCAACATAATTTGTCTAAGAACTCTGTAGCGGATTGTCGAGGCCTCAACATTCAGCAGCTCCAGATACCTTAAATTGGTGAGTGAATTTTATACTTTTTGATATTTTTTGTTTTGCATATATTTCAATTTAAATTGTTAGTAAAAAGTAACAACAACAATGATATAGTTATTCAATTAAAATTTTAAACGCCGTCATTCGAGGGTTAGGTATTACATAAATACATATGCTTTTAGTAAAGCAATAAAATAATATATTTTGTTATTCTTCTTTTGTGCGACCTTCTTCTTATTTTCAAAGATCTTTTTACTCTTAATGATCATTAAGCAATGCATTTATTGGTCTTGTTTTTTTTTTTGTTACTTATTTACACTTTAATCAAAAAATATTAGTACAGAACTAAAGAATTTATTAAAATTTTTTATATTGTTACCCATTTATTAAATTCTTCTTTATTGTTATAAAATTTGTATTGTTGTATTGTATTGAAATTTAATTGTTACTCTATATTGAAGTATATTCCTGAACGGATTTGGAATGAGTTTTTTTTTAAGAATAGTTCTTTTAATATTAAATAATATGATTATTAAATTTAAAGTTATTATTTGAATACAATGAGAAATAAAATTATGGAACTATAAATATTTTGTTGAAGTTTTCGTGAGGTGAGAAAGTGTGTGAACAGAGTTAGGGATCTTATTCCAATTTTGCCCAATAAGATCAATGGAAGGGTGGGTTAAGAGGCATTCTGTCTCCATAACATCTAGGAGATCGGTCATACAGTTGTGGTCAAATTTATACACTTTTAGGTTGACGAAAATATCGGGTCAAGCTATTATCATCTTTTGTTTTAAATCAACCGGATTTTACTACATTTTGTTGTAGTTTAGGGAGTCTATAACAAATATTTGTGAATGTCGAATTTTAAATAGGACATAGGACAACACGAACAAGAACCCCGCCGCCCGACTGAACGCTAGTGGCATATCAATGGCTCCCGCTAGTTCGTATGTTTTATCTAATTTTTTTTCTTCCTATTTAAGCTGAACACTTGATAATCAAAAAAGCTCTTATTTATCTTGTATTTTGATTTTATCGAAGTATACATGCTATCCCCCAAGGATTCATATGTTCAGTCCCAGGTACATTACATAAATTGGCGCCCAACGTGGGGCACGAAAGTGTTACGAGAATTATCAATATTAAAACAAGTTACCTTTATTATATTATACACTTTCTGCTCTAAACTTTTAAATTTCATTCTGTTGAAAATGTTAAAATTTTGAATAAGTATATCTTACTTTTTGTCCAATACTTTTTATACTTTCTTTGGATTTGCAACATTTTGGCGATAGAAGACCGAATTGTTGACCAGAAAGATCCCTGAAAATACTTTGTACATGAGTAAACAGCGAATTCTAAAGTTTTAATATATTCAAAACGAATTCCATAATATTATTTAGTTTAAAATATATTTGGTTAGATATCATTATCCTGATATTTTGCGGAATATATTAATTTAGCTGATATGCAATTTAATATCCCATAATATTAGTTTATGAAGTGAAAAATAGCATAATGGTTTTTGAATGTATTTTAAATGAAAATATGAAGATGAAATTTCCATAGCCCAAAATTTAGCTTCTTTTATAAATTTGATTACACTATTTATCCACACTTACGTAAATCTCTCACAGAAACGAAAACTGATTTGATTTGTTAAAAACTTATATCTTGTTACATATTTTTTTGAACATAAAAAGCAAATGGTATTTGCAAAACTTTTTAAAATTAAATCTTATGATTTTTTTTCAATACATTTTGTTGGAATAATCCAAGTAATATTGCGATTTGTAACATTAGTCTGTCTGCTTAAATAATTTTGAAATACGATTTATTCTCCCAAGAACTTTTTTCTTTTTTTATTGTGACTTTTGATCTCGTCTATATCAAGTATTTAAAACTTGTATTACTTTAAAATGTCTTTAATGTATTCGCCACAAAGAACACAGGACCAAGCCCAAGGTTCGACAGTTGATCCTCCTGTTACGGAAAACATTTGTATTGTGTGTAATGAAATCATTACTGATACACAAGAGATCTTAATTATCAACACATGTGGTCATGAGTTTCATAGAAACTGCATTGAGAATACATTATCACAGTCATCTGAATGTCCGTATTGTAAATGTAGTTGTGAATTAGTAGATCTTGTTGTTAAGAGATTAGATAATCAGCCACCTAAAAATAGTCCTAGACCTAAACAAGGTAAAACAATCAAACCAAGAGGCGCAATGGCAAAAAAATATAATACTAGACATTATAGTAGGAGTTTAGCTCAAGATTTTACACAACAATCTTCTCAAGATATCACTAATTCTAGCGCACATGTTCATACAGATGAGAGAACATATAGTCCGCAGGCTAATCAGCAAGCTGATATTACACCACAAATTCCCCAGAACAATAATAATCCACATTTGTCGAATAATATTGACTACGGTCACATAAATCAAATGATTGAAAATACTATAACTCGTTTATTAGGAAATCTTAACCTTATTCCCAATCCTGCTAATCGCCAGCAAAATATTACAGGCCAGACAAGACCAACTCAAGCACCACCAACAGTTTCAGCAAATAACCAATATTTACAACCACCTCAATACAATATTTCGTCTGAACCTATTCGTATATCAGGAAATCAAATTGATTCTGGTTATCATCTAAAAGCAGAAATCACAGCGATAATCCAAAATTGGAACATCAAGTTTGATGGCTCCACTAATGGACTAACCGTAGAAGAATTCCTGTATAGAGTTAGGTCCCTTACCTCTGAAAACTTCAATGGAAACTTTAGTGTCATTTGCAAAAATCTTCCAATGCTTTTAACCGGTAAAGCTCGAGACTGGTACTGAGGTACCACAAGCAAGTAGAAAAAATTGAGTGGTCCGAGTTTTGCGCGGCGTTGAGATATCAATACAAAGATTTTAGATCAAATTTTGATGTAAGAGAAGAAGTAAGAAATCGTAAGATGAAACAGGGTGAAACCTTTGAAACTTTGTACGAAAATATCTGTTCTATGCTCGATAGACTAGCAAATCCAATTCCCGAAACAGAACTGGTAGAAATTTTAACCAGGAATCTAAGACCAGACAATAGGCATGAACTTCTGTACGTTCCAATCTATTCTATTGCACACTTAAGAAAACTTGTGCAGATGAGAGAACATCTTTTGTCAGATGATAATTTTAGACGTAATTTAGCATCAAAACCGAGCCGAGGTTGATTTTGGCGAGAATAGCCTTGAAAATTCTTTAAATTCTTTTGAAATATCCGTTGACGCTATTCACAATCGTCCAACTATTCGCAAATGCTGGAATTGTGAAGAGCTGGGACACCACTGGGAAGACTGTCTCAAGGACAGAATCGTCTTCTGCTATGGTTGTGGTACAAAGGATGTATACAAGCCACAGTGTCCTCGATGTTGTCTTAAAAAGTTATCTAATTCAAAAAACTAGAAAATGCCAAAATTTCTACTTCAATTACCATAACACAAAACTCTCAGACTAGACCTAATAATGGTGAAAACATTAAAATACAACCCCATAGTGAAAATAAAAATTCCCTTTTAAATCGTATTATTTATCCACATAAACCGTATCATGAAAGACTTAAGGATTATCTTATTGTTCGAAACAAAATTTTCAACTCTATTTCTTCACTGTCCGTTGTTCCAATAAGAAAACCAAAACGATCTACACTTCGTCTAAGACGATACTTTAAATTCAGAAAACTAGTTTCAAATTGTGTTATTTCTGCTATTATTAATAATGAAAAAGATAAACGGTTTTATGCAAAAATAAAATTTCTAAATTTCGTAGAATATGGTTTACTCGACACAGGCGCGAACGTCTCGTGTATAGGTTCCAATTTAGCTAAATTTAACTTTTCAGTTAAATTTAGTTTAGTTAGTTAAGGTACTTAGGTTTTGTCATAGGCCATGGTGGTATACAAACGGATCCAGCAAAGGTTGATGCAATTTTGAAATGGCCTACACCCAAAAATATTAAACAAGTCCGTGGTTTTCTTGGTATGGCAGGTTGGTACCGTAGGTTCATTGAAAATTTTTCTACAGAAGTATTTCCAATAACCGAAGTACTGTCAACTAAACGCAAATTCAATTGGACTCCCGAGGCACAAAAGGCATTCGAAAAGATTAAACTTTTACTTACAACTACACCAGTTTTATCAAATCCCGACCTTTCTCGTAAATTTTATTTACATTGTGACGCTTCTGACTTTGGTATAGGAGGTGTTTTAGTACAGTTAGACGAAAATGGACATGAAAAACCGATAGCGTACATGTCAAAGAAATTAAACACCGCACAACGTAATTATAGTGTGACGGAAAGGGAGTGCCTTGCAGCCCTTGAAGCAATAAAAAAATTCCGTTGCTACCTAGAACTTCAGGAGTTTGAAGTCATTACGGACCACTCCTCCCTTGTATGGCTTATGAAACAACCAGACCTTTCAGGCAGATTAGCTCGATGGGTGTTTAAATTGAAATCTTTTAAATTTACAGTAAGCCATCGAAAGGGGAGAGACCACGTTGTCCCAGACGCCTTAAGTCGAATTCACTGTGCTGAAGTCTCGGATATTCAGATGTTCGAACCGGAAATAGACTTGAATTCTCCGCATTTTAACGATTCTGAGTATATGAATCTTAAGAAAAATATTTTAGAAAATGGAGAAAAATACCCAGATATTAAAATAATAGAAAATTTTGTGTATATAAGAACTAACCATTATACAGGAAACATTGATGAAGAACAATTTTCTTGGAAATTATGGATCCCTATGCAAATGAGGTTAGATGTCATCAAAAACATTCATGAATCCATTACAGTACATGGTGAAATGGCAAAAACTTTTGAGATGGTTAGCAGAAACTTTTATTGGCCAGGTATGGTTACAAATGTTAGAGATTTTGTCAGGGAATGTGAAACTTGGAAGCAAACCAAAGCACCAAACATGATTTTGAAACCGGAAATGAGTCAGCCAACCATTTCCTGTAGACCATTTCAAAGGTTATTTATAGATCTTTTAGAACCATACCCTAGAAGTAAAAAAGGTCACATTGGTCTCCTAATAGTGCTTGATCATTTGTCCAAGTTTCATTGGCTTTGTCCACTCCGAAAATTTACTACAAAAGCTATTAACAGTTTTCTTTTAAGCAATATATTTCATATATATGGAATTCCTGAGTACATTGTAAGCGACAACGGATCACAATTTCGATCAAATGAGTTCGAAACCTTTTTGACCAAATTAGGTATAAAACACACTCTCACTGCATTATATGCCCCGCAGTCAAATGCGTCCGAACGTGTAAACCGCTCTATAATTTCCGGTATTAGAACATTTTTGAAAACCGATCAGAAAGAATGGGATGAAAACATCAGTTCGATAAGTTGTTCATTAAGAAACGTATATCATCAAACCATAAAATGCTCTCCATATCAAGCCATATTTGGCATAGAAATGATAACACATGGATCCTCGTATGAATTACTTAGAAAATTGAAAATGTTAGAAAAACCATTTAATCCTCTTCCAAGAGAAGATAGTTTACAATTGTTGCGTGAAAATATCAAACAAAATATTAGAGAATCATTTGAAATTAATAAACATAACTATAATCTAAGGGCCAGACCTATACAATATCAAGTAGGACAAGAAGTCTTCCGCAGAAACTTCTGCGAAAAACTATAATGCCAAGTTAGCCCCTATTTTCCTTAAAGCGAAAATTCGAGAACGAACAGGAAACAATTGTTATGTCTTGGAGGATATGAACGGAAAAGTTATTGGAACTTTCCATGCGAAAGATATTCGCCCGTAACCAATCGTTTTTTTATTTCCATAATCGTTCTTTCCTTCTAATTCTGTTGTTTAAAAAAACATAATTATCTGGTTTGTAATATACGATTATTCATTCTGTTACACTTTTTCTATGATGTTGTTACATAATTTTTGTTCTTATAAACATAAGCATTTTGCGGATAACTTTGAAATTATTCATTCATTGTTAAAATATTTTGATTATTTGGTTGAAAATTTATCACGCTTAAAAAAATTGTTAGTATATCTAAATATGTGTTTTAAATTTAACAGTAATGTTTTTGTGAATGAGATTTTAGCTCACTCTGTTGCATTTAACATTATCCATCTGACACATAAAAACGCATACTCAAATCTGCGACGATTTTAATATTTTCCGAACACTTTCATAAACCCAAGCGTGGTTTGTCTTTATAAAAACTTATTTCCGTCTTTTCTAACTTGAACTTCAATCCAAAAACATCAAACAAAGTTAATATAATTTTTTTAATCTTTCAAAATTTTCGATAATATCCTTAAAGGACATTGATTAACTAGATATTTTTATATTACCATTCAAACTGATAAATCAATAAAATAAAAGGTAATTTGCTAAATAAATAACTTTAAAAAAGTTGATTAGCTAAATTATACATTTTATCACATTTTATTAGTAATTGCTAAAAGCCTTGAAAATTTTGCAATAATAGAATTCTAGAAAAGTAAATTATTGATGAGAATCTAACATAAAAGAAAAGGTAATATGTTCACAAAGTTAATTTTGATAAAATCTAATAAAATATTTTCCAACAGGAACTTTTTATAAACTTTAATACACAGTGGTGGACTTATTCCCTAAGCCACCACTGTACCATTTTTATTGCAACACAAAAAATTTACAAAACGAAATTTGCAAATATGAGTAGTACACAAGTAGAAAAAGAGGAAGACAGAATAGAAAACACAAATCGTCATTAATCAAAGATCAATTTCTACAGCATCAGATTTATTTTGCAATAATCTATAAATAGAGACATACATAAAGAAGTACATAAAAACCCATGTCTTAAGACTATAATATATATAACGAGAAGATAAAATGTTAATATAAAAACCTATTTTCAATCAAAAAAATAACCGAGAATCATCAAATGAATTGGAAAGTTAATTACTAAACCGAAATGAATCCACCATATTGCCTAATCTGCCTAATATCAAAGCCATCTAAGATAAAACCAATTAAAGTTATAATAATTCATAAGTAAGTGTTAAGTGTTTTCAAATCATAGTTTGATATTTAAAAAAATTTGGCAATAAATATCTTACAATAACAACAAATATAAAAATGATTCAAATCTAAAATATAATAAATAAGTTAAAATGTCCACATCTTAAAACCTAAAATCCATTAAAATATGTTAAAACAAATACTATAAACTAATCTTAAATCTATTCAAAATTCTAAAAAAATATATAAATTAAAATAAAACATGATTTGGAAACCTTAACTTATATTACACATTATATCACAGTTCAAAAACACCATTATAATAAGTTTTTATTGAAGCTAATTAGATTTAATCACCGTTATGGAATTAATTTGTACATGCAAAACAAAACTTTAACTTTCAACATAATTTGTCTAAGAACTCTGTAGCGGATTGTCGAGGCCTCAACATTCAGCAGCTCCAGATACCTTAAATTGGTGAGTGAATTTTATACTTTTTGATATTTTTTGTTTTGCATATATTTCAATTTAAATTGTTAGTAAAAAGTAACAACAACAATGATATAGTTATTCAATTAAAATTTTAAACGCCGTCATTCGAGGGTTAGGTATTACATAAATACATATGCTTTTAGTAAAGCAATAAAATAATAATATTCTTCTTTTGTGCGACCTTCTTCTTATTTTCAAAGATCTTTTTACTCTTAATGATCATTAAGCAATGCATTTATTGGTCTTGTTTTTTTTTTTTGTTACTTATTTACACTTTAATCAAAAAATATTAGTACAGAACTAAAGAATTTATTAAAATTTTTTATATTGTTACCCATTTATTAAATTCTTCTTTATTGTTATAAAATTTGTATTGTTGTATTGTATTGAAATTTAATTGTTACTCTATATTGAAGTATATTCCTGAACGGATTTGGAATGAGTTTTTTTTTAAGAATAGTTCTTTTAATATTAAATAATATGATTATTAAATTTAAAGTTATTATTTGAATACAATGAGAAATAAAATTATGGAACTATAAATATTTTGTTGAAGTTTTCGTGAGGTGAGAAAGTGTGTGAACAGAGTTAGGGATCTTATTCCAATTTTGCCCAATAAGATCAATGGAAGGGTGGGTTAAGAGGCATTCTGTCTCCATAACATCTAGGAGATCGGTCATACAGTTGTGGTCAAATTTATACACTTTTAGGTTGACGAAAATATCGGGTCAAGCTATTATCATCTTTTGTTTTAAATCAACCGGATTTTACTACATTTTGTTGTAGTTTAGGGAGTCTATAACAAATATTTGTGAATGTCGAATTTTAAATAGGACATAGGACAACACGAACAAGAACCCCGCCGCCCGACTGACCGCTAGTGGCATATCAATGGCTCCCGCTAGTTCGTATGTTTTATCTAATTTTTTTTCTTCCTATTTAACCTGAACACTTGATAATTAAAAAAAGCTCTCCAAGGATTCATATGTTCAGTCCCAGGTACATTACAATGTGTTAATTAAGTTAAGTTTGTGATGATTATGATTATATATATATATAGTTAATGATAAATAATATGTTTACATGTCGCGATACATTTTATACTTTTGTTTGTTTTATTTTGTGTTTTCATTCCCTTTTGTCATCAATTGCAATAACATGTTAGAGACGTCATTCACATACGTTTTGTGGAATAAGAATTACTGTTTGGTTGATTGTTATTTTATACGCACTATGGGCGAAATTTTGTCACATTCATCTCGATAGTTATCTTCGATGTCTCAACATTATTTGAGAAGATATTTGTAATATTTCGTAGGGAAATTAGTAATGATGGTATTAATAGTGGTCTCATATGAATTGATGTAGTGAGTGATGGTGTTGGTTATGAGCGTGAATAAATATAACATCATGGATGAAAATTAAGATGACATTTAGTTACATACCGATGATGGAGTAATTATTGTTGTGGATGTCAGGTGTAGACAGAGGTTTGTAGTAATAAAGTTGGCAACACCAAATAACACATATGTTTGATTTATTATCAACAAAAAGGAAAAATGAAGAGAGAAATAAAAAGATAACATTGAAAAAAGGGGGTTTTGCTGGAAGAGCTTTCCCGCGAAAGAAAAAAAGATGGCTGAGAGGAGGAAACATCTGGAAGATTAGCAGAGGTGTAGAGGAAAGTTTTTTTGGTTGAGCTGGTTTAGAGGACTGAAGAGGTAACAGGCAGCTAGAGCGTTCCCTGTGAAAATAAGGAAACAACAACAAAAAAGAAGGGGAGAAAGTGTTTACATATTTACTTTTAAACTTTATTATAAATATACAAAACAACAAAAACTGAAAAAAAAGAAAAACACACATAAATACGTTAAAAGAAACAGTCATAAAAATTAAACAAATCAGTATCAGAAAGCCGCCACATCAACTCTCAGTTACCTTCACCGCGGGAAACCACCGAAGCCACCTCATCAGCCTCAGCTACTTCTGCAAAAAGTCAGGTATTCGCCAGACCAAGACCAACTCTCTAACTCGGTCTCACGTACATACATATAAAGAAAAAATATATATAATAGTTTCTTTTTACAAGCAATAAGGTCATTTGAATTTTATATAAAAATATTTAATTTATTTCTATATATTTATTTCCAATATTTCGCTATCACAATAGATAGCTTCTCCAGGGATAATATAAGTTTTGAATTATAATAAAATAATTAGTTCGTTTATTTGACCTTTTTTTTAATATTTAATAAAATATATATTATAATATTTCTTGATAAATTTTAGTTAGGCTCGAGTTCATTAAATTTGACATGAATACGAAAAAACTGAAGAAAAGGGAAAAAAACAACTATGAATAGAAATTAATAAACAAATGATAATTACAGCAAAAACTTCGAACTACCAGAACTAACACTGGTTAAAGGATTGATGTTTGTCTGTTGGCTGACCGGCACCGCAGTGGTGTAGGTGGTAGAACGCAAAGAATTCTGATGAGAGAAAGTGGGATTTCTCGAAACATATGTAAATTCAACAACCCAAGTTCGAATCCTAGTCAAGAAAAATTATCAAAAATTTTTAATAATAAATTTTTCAAGTTGTAATTCCTAACTTCAGTAAAAATAATTTAATGAAAATTAAATTTAATGATCTCGAGCCTAACTAAAATTTATCTAGAAGTAAAAATTAACAGTTCGATTATGAAATTAATAATTATTCTATATTATAATATATATAATAATATATATAAAAAATATATATTTATTTCCGATAAATAGTAAGTGAAGTTTTTTATATACTCTTACCGCCAAATAAGTTCCCTGTTATTTAGGGTGCGCGTCAGAACGTAGGAAATGAGCTCAGCCCCTAGGTTTTTCGTCAGGCATCGGTTATATTGACCCTAGAGATAAATAAAAGAAACGTCATTACTAAATATAAATTAATATATATTCTGATAAAATTTTAATACCTGAACCGAGATACAAAACAACGACATTGGCGAGTGACACGGTGCCCAAAAGTTAAGATAGCGCAAAAATGAGAATAGGAGCCCCGGCTAGAAATATACTTTGTTTTATGAAAACGAGAATTGAATTTTTTTGAACCTTTTTAAATTTGTTTGAACCTTTATGAACGTTTTAAATTTTTGAAATTTTTATATAATTGTGCAAGTGAATTATATTTTATTTTCAATAATGTTATTCATTATATAAACCATCTTTTTCTTTTTGTTTTTTTTTTGTTTGTTTAAAATGAAGTGGTGAGTTTATAGCAATTTGTGGTAAGTAGAGGAGGAAACATTTTGAAGAACAGTACTGGGACATCCCCATTAATACGTACGTAAGGATGTCAAGGTGAGCCTCCAGGCTCGTGTGGGAGAGCTATTCTGGCATACCATCAACCAGCCAAAGTGTGTCTGCATATAAAGTACGGAAATAGGCGATTTTGAATTTTAAGTGACATTTCAGGTCCCCAATTAATTTTTTTTGAAAGCAATCAAAACCTTGTATGTTTTCTAATTTATGTGTGTAAGGCACAGATTATTGGTAAAGAACCCAATCCGGCGAGCCTCAGTCCGGCATAAGACACCATACCAGTACCACCAACGATCTGGCCACATGTAGGTTTATTTTGTTACACATTAGAATGGCTCCCAACCGGGAGCACACACACACACGCACACATAACATGGACAATCTTTATTGTAGTCATATTTTTGTTTGTAACTTTAATAAAAATTTACCACCAGACTTGGATGAAATGATGAACATGTGATGGATCCGTAAAAAAATTTCTCGAAAGTTTTAAAGTATGGTAATATATATATATATATATATATATATATATTATATTAAAGTTTATGTTAAATTTAAACTTGTTGTTTGATCAAGAAGCTATTATCGTAGTTGATCAATTCGATTATAAAAACTTTATTATTTTTTTATTTTTCCAAAGCAAAATTAACTCACATCGTTGTTAATCCAAAAAGATCAAGATCAGAAGAGAGAAAAACCGGATATTATTTATCGATGGTGAAGTCAGAAACGCATATTTTAACGCCGTTAATAGCAATTTCTCATTCTCTCTTTTCTTAACTTTTTTATATAAAATATGGCAACACAATTAATCGGAGAAAAGTAATACCAATTATTAATATATATAATCCAATTGTAATATTGGTAATAAAATTCTTATTACTATTTTTGTCACAAGCATGTCATAGGATCTAAAGATATAATTATTTTTGTTTTATACCTGTGTCATACACACGATGCAAAAATGATAAAGTGGCGATCACTAAAAGTACTGTATAATGGCAATTGCAATAACAGGCTGCATCAAAGAAAATAAAAGTTTTTAGTATTTTTATTTTTACATTAAAACGTTGATTTCAAAGACATAAAAATCTGCAACAAACCTTCTTTGAAACTGAACCTGTGACAGTTAAAAAAAAAAGGAAAACATATTTTTTTTGTGTGGGGCTCGTCCACACGCTGAGATCATTATTTGCCGGGCACTGTTATAAATTAACTTAATAACCATATAGTAATATTTTGTAATGAATTACGTGCTACTTTATATTGAGGATATTATTGATATTTAATATATATATATATATATATAGAGTATGTATGTGTATTTAAAATATTATCAAAATGCTTTTATGTCTTTTGCATGAAATACCCCTATGTATTTGGCGTTTAGGGTTTCCAGTTGGTAAAGTGATGTACCAATCTTTTTGCGTACTCTACATTTAACGTATGGGTCATTTATGGCTGGGTCACATGACAGAGGTAAATAAGAGCCATAGTGGAAAGTACCACCTATCGCATCAACCGGTAATACAAGAAAACAGTCTAACAACAAAATTACGTATAGTATTCGATGCGTCCGCTAAAACATCAAACGGCAATAGCCTAAACGATATAATGTTTACGGGCCCGAAACTTCAAAAGGATATCTTTGACATCATCATAAAGTGGAGGTTGTGGAGATATGTAGTTACAGCGGATGTGGAAAAAATGTACCATCAAGTTAAGATTGTAGAAGAATATCAACCTTATCTACATGTGTTATGGAGAGAAAACAAAAATGATCCCATAAAGGAATACAAATTAAATACTGTTACGTATGGCACAGCGTCTGCACCATTTCTTGCGGTAAGATCACTGGTCTACATAGCTGATAGCTGTAAGGAAGAGGATGTTCGCAACATAATAAAAGAAGACTTTTACATGGACGATTTGATGACTGGAGGAGATACAATTTAACAATGCAAAAGTATTCAGCGTAAAATTGAATATCAGCTAAAGAAATTCGGGTTTAATTTAAGGAAGTGGTTATCAAACGATTAACAAGTGATCGAAGCTGTTAAAAGCATTCAGAAAATGCAGTCATTGAAATTGAAGATGAAGAATCAGTGAAGACACTGGGCCTTCAATGGGATCCAGTAAAGGATGAATTTATGTTCAATATTAATTTTATTCAAAAAGATAAAATAACAAAAAGTCAAGCACTTTCAGATGTTGCCAGAATCTTTGATCCATTAGGCTGGTTGTCACCCGTTAGATTGGTAGCAAAACTTTTTATACAGAAACTGTGGTTGCAACAATCAACATGGGATGAAGTGTTGTCTAGTGAGCTAAAAGAAGAATGGTACGAATTTACGAAAAACATAATGAGTCTTCAACAAATTATTATCCCAAGATGGATTAAATCGGAAAACGATATGGAATTAGAGATGCACGGGTTCGCCGATGCTTCTGAAAAAGCGTATGCAGCACTAGTATATATAAAGGTCAAGTCGTTTGTGACATTACTGACAGCTAAAAGCAAGGTTAATCCGATTAAGAATAGAAAAACTCTTCCAAAACTGGAGCTTATCGCAGCACATCTTTTAGCAAAGCTATTGCATAAAGTAGCAAACATCTTTAAACGCCAACAAAAAATATACGCTTGGAGTGATTCAACGATTTTATTGGGTTGGATTCAGAACAACAGAAATAAGGATAAATTCATAAGAAGCAGAATAAACGAAATCAACACGCTAGTGCCTACAGCATTATGGCAGCATGTTAGCAGCAAAGATAACCCAGCAGATATTGCGTGTAGAGGAATACACGCCGACAAATTGAAGGACTATTTTATTTATTATGGTGGAATGGTCCCAATTGGCTGTCGAAACCAACAGAACATTGGCCAATACATCAAGAAGAACAGCCAATAATATCATGTTTCATGACAAACCCTGCAACAAAATTAAATTTTTTAAATGAACTTATGTAGCCTATGTTTTGAGATTCACGAACATAATCAAAGGCAAACGTAATAATCAAGAATACTTGACCGTGGCGGAATTAGAAGCGGCAGAAAAATTGATGATCTGTCACCATCAGCAACATGAATTTAAAAATGAGGTTATAAGTTTAAAGAAAGACCGCAGAGTCAGATCTACTAGTAAAATCCAAAGTCTATACCCATTTATAGACAGCGACAACATTCTTCGGGTGGGCGGAAGGTTGAATAATTCAAGTCTGCCTTACAACCCAAAACATCCAATAATTTTACAAAATTCACATTTGGCATAGATAATAAATAATGTACATACCTTAACACTTCATGGAAGCAATCGACTAGTAGAGGCAAATATAAAAAGAAAATATTGGATTGTAGGTGCAAAAGCAGCTGTGAAGAAATACATTAGAGATTGTACAAAATGCGTGCGCTATAGACAAGATTCAGCCAAACAGCTCATGGGGAATCTGTCCGAAGTACGTGTTACGCCATCTTCCCCATTCATGCATACAGGTGTAGATTATGCAGGGCCAATTCAAATGAAATAGGGAGAGGCTTAAAATCATTTAAAGGATATATTGCAGTGTTTGTCTGCATGGTAACTAAAGCAATTCATTTAGAAGCTGTCAGCGATCTAACAACTGATGCATTTTTGGCAGCGCTGAAAAGATTTTTTGCACGAAGAGGCTTTTGTAGTCATATATATTCGGATAATGGCACCAATTTCGTTGGCGCAAATAAAAAATTAGATGCAGAGTTCAAAAAAGCAATAAAAAGCATTATACCAATTTTGGCATCACAAGAAATACAATGGCATTTTATTATCCCCGCAGCCCCTCACTTTGGAGGGATTTGGGAAGCGGGTGTGAAATCTACAAAATATCATCTAAAAAGAATAATTGGAGATACAAAGCTGACTTTTGAAGAATTGTGTACGCTGCTGACGCAAATAGAAGCAGTTCTGAATTCCAGACCTCTGGTAGAAGTGGATAGTCAGAGCAGCGATATTATAGATACATTGTCACCAGGTCATTTTCTGATTGGTCGATCCCTAATCGACTGTCCGGAGCATATTGATGAGTCTAAGATAAGTTCACCTAATAGATGGAAGCTTATCCAAAAATTAAAAAAAGATTTTTGGAATCGGTGGAAGGAGGAATACCTGGTGACATTGCAACAAAGAGCAAAGTGGAGGCAACCTAGGGAGAACTTAAAGAAAGGTTCAGTGGTACTGGTAAAGGATGAACCAACTTACCCTGCGAATTGGCCTCTGGGAAGGGTGACAGAGGTACATGAAGGTAAAGATGGCATGGTAAGAGTTGTGACTGTAAAACTTCTAAACAGCATACTCAAGCGTCCAATACATAAAGTATGCGCATTGCCGGTGTCAGATGAGCATGACGGTAAAGAAAATGGTTCTTCAGTTACAAGTTTTTGTACATTAAGAAAGCAACCAAAAGAAAATAAGATATTAAGAATGTTAGGGTTCCTGCTATTGCTGATGGTGATAATGAATCAAGTCAAGACTGCACCGTTAGAAGCCAATAAGCCATTTTCAATCAAGAGATTTCATCACATACAACATTATATCTAGACAACATAGGCCAAATAAATATGATCAATTCGAAATGGAGCCTAGTAATATATTTCGATCTTTCAACATATCAAAAAGAGATGGAACGTATACAGACGTTGATGAAAAAGGTTAAAAACGAGTGTCCAAATCTTGGATATTACAAAGAAGCATGTGAAATGACAATTTCAACAATGGATAGAAGAATCAATATACTTAATGAAAATAACGATCTTTTATTAACCAAATCCCGAGAGAAAAGAGCTCCCTTCGAATTTGTGGGGTCTTTGTATCACATGCTTTTCGGGATGATGGATGCTGATGACCGAGATAAAATGGAGGAGAATATGAGAAATGTGTTTGAAAATCAACAGGAATTGAACAACTTAATCCAAAAACAAACGTCCATTGTAGACTCAACTATAACTATACTGAAAAAGACTACAGACGATGTTAACGCTAACTTCAATAAAATGTATAACCAGCTGAAGCTGTTCAACGAAGAAGTTCAAAGTACTAGAAACACCGAGCGTTTGATTATATTATTCCAAGTTATGTCCACACAATTAAACCTAATGGTTGATGACTGCAGCAGGATTCAAACCTCAATTATAAATTTATTGATAGATATTAATCACGGACATGTGAATCTTGATTTATTGAAGCCATCACAGCTCCATAAACAACTGTCAGAAATCAAGAAGATGTTGCCAAATAATTTAGTTCTTCCAGAGCTGAAAGAGGTCTACCATTCAATGACTTCTAAAGGGATCATAATGGAGTCACGGTTAGTAATTCAGTTGGAGATACCTTTATTGTATGAGCACAGTTCTGAAGTTTACGAAATAATAAAGCTGCCAGTTGGTAATAAGAACCATACGATGATGCCAAGAATTGGAAATGAATTGATTGCATACAATTTTGCTTCCAACATGTACTTTTTGATGTCGCTAGTGCAATTGAACGCATGTAAGAGGAATTTACAAGGTCAGTTTAATTGTATTGGTAATATGCCATGGAAGCCAGCAACTGAACGCTCTTGTGAAGTGTCAGCCTTAAAACAATCCAGGCACGCTGATTGCGAATTCGAGGAAATTTCAACTACAAGCTTTTGGAAGCAAACATCCACTGAAAATCATTGGATATTCACCGTGTTTAGCAACTTTATGATTACAGTGGATTGTGGTCAGGGAAAGCGCAGCTGGACAACCTTACCTTTTAAAGGAATTCTGACGTTATCACCAGGATGTACTGCAACATATGAAGGAGTGACATTAACAGCCTATCAACGATTTGCATCACGTATGCAGTCACCTATCCAGATATCGTCATGGGGTCTAGAACTTCCGCAAGTAGAAGCAAGGCTGGTGAAACCTTTAGACGTGACAGTTATCAACAACACAAAGGAGATGAACTATTTAAAAAATCCAGTCGAAAAAATGAAGACATCCCACGTTGAATTAAAAAAAATTCAACTCCATACTGTATCAGGACATGCATCTTTGATATTAATTATAATTGCTATTCTAATATTGTTTTGTATGTATAATAAATATCAATGTTGCCGCAGTAATAATACTGTAGTAAAATTAGATTTCTCGGCTCCAGCTCTTCTGGAGGCATGGCAGAATGTTCAGAATTGAACATGTTTATTATTAAAAGATAATATTCATTAAATGTTCAGAATTGAACATGTTTATTATTAAAAGATAATATTCATTAAATGTTCAGAATTGAACATGTTTATTAAAAGATAATATTCATTAGTTCTAAGAATAAGAGATAAAAAGGGTCATTAGAGTAAGAGATAATGTAGTTTCCATATGTATGTAATTCCGTGTAAATGGGTATTTTGACAAACACCAACACAGATAATGCAACCTTTTGTGTTTATCACTAAAATACGCATGTATCTAAACATGATCATAAAACACTTAGCGAGTAATAAATTGCATGTGTACAATCATAGCTTATCAGTTCTAGTTAGGTTTAAGGTTTTCAATGTTAGTACTTAAGAATAAGTTTGTAAATAAAATTTAGTATCCCACAAGTACTCAAGCGGGTAGTTATGCTCGTATGTTTTATTAATTTAACATTTGGTTATAACAATTTAACAGCAACTATTCAACTCATGATATTTAAGTTCCATGCAACCTTTTCCCAGAACGCTTATTGATGCACCGGAATCTAGCAAACCATAAACACCTTTTGTGCCTAACAAAATTTTAACATAAGGTCTCTCATCATTTAAATCATCTAAAATCGTTGATTCTAATATCATTTTAGAATGTTTGCGTTTTCTAAATCTTTGTCTACATTTGTCTATGCGTGGCTCAATAGTATTTACCTTGATTCCTTTTCTGGCTTTTTCATATCTCATTCTTCTTTCATGCAATGATAATTCCATTTCTTGTACGCTAATATTGTTATTAAGTATACTTTCTCTTTTCATTATCCTAATCATATTATTTATTGCTCCATCGTTTTCCTTATTCAATTCTAATATTCTAGGACCTAAATCATTATCAGTTAAGGGGTGTCCAGAAAAGAACGGGCTCCCCCTTACTTCCCGTTCATCTGTGAGTTTCCCAAATGTTTCTTACATTGTGGGGTCGTGACATTTTTTTCGCCACAGGGGAAACAAAACAAATTACGTTTCTCTGTTGGACAATCATAAAACGAATGACCAATCTGGTCGCAATTCCAACATTTAAACTTGGAAGTATCAAGTGATTTCCTATTCTGATAAGTATCGTACTTAAAGGCAGCTAATTCCTCATCTGTTACCTCCTTATGGCTAGGTTCATTAACTGTGTCTAGTTCTGCCACAAAACGTTTTTGTTGCTTTAAATGAATCTGACGGCCTACATACTTCTCGGCTTTTCTAGCTATTTCTCTAAGATGGTCTAAACTAAATATATCACATGCAAATAACAATGCGCCTAGTGAATCCTTAGCGTTATTCTTTATTATTTCAACCATGTCTCGGCTTTCCCTTTTAAAAATAAATGAAAACTGGCTACTACTTGGTCTACAGTATAATTATAACGTGTGCGTAGGGTTTCTACTTTATACATACACCAGTACCACCATAAAAAATGTTCAATTTATCTATCTTTACAGAATTAATACTAATTGAACTTCTCATTGAATCAGATTGAATCACAGGTGCATTTTGCATTATACTACTTCTTTGTTCGGAATTTCCGCGGATTACAGGAGAACCATGTGAAATTCTTGAGATGTTTTCATTGTGATTTTCATCTTGGCTCCTATTTATAGTCTCAACTATTTGGCATACCAAACTTAACTTGAAATTAAAATGTATTTATTTAATAATTATTGGGAATATTAGATTACTTCTACAAAAATTTTGTGGATAAATAAGAATGTGTATAACTAAATATATTCGTACAGTGACTGCCCTCCCAAAAAATTAATAAACGCAAATGAAAACTTCAATCAAATAATGAAATTTTTCATGACTAACGTAAACTACAGTCGATTAATTAAACTATTGAATCTACTCTAGATGTGAAATTTAAAAAATTGTAGTCGCTAATATATGTAGACTCACTTTGCTACTGTATATTGACTTACTACTGTCCTTTAACCATTAATTGCAAAATCAAATGCTATTTCAGAAAGGATAAGGAATTAGTACTCATCAACATACTCAGTTCAATGAATTTGTTGTGGACTAAACTACATAATTTTTGAATAATCAAAAATAAAAATAATTACGATATCGACGTATGCGATACCGTTGGGCGCCTTCTCTGTTGCAGTAGGTTGTTCTAAAGTTATCGAATAGTATTTTATTTTAGTTTGGTCATACTTGGAACTTGACTATTCTAAAATATTTGCTACTGGCAAGAGAAAGAATATTTTCATTCCAAGATTTAACTTACTACTTTACCTAAAATATATTAATGATACAAAAATTTAAAAAAATTTAGTCACTGACGATCTAATCTAACTTGTTGTTAGATACAAAGCGAATGGTGGAGTATCGTTTGGACACCTTGGTTAATCCCTGCCCTCTACACTTAGTGATTTTGTGTCCCGTAATGTATTATTTTGTCACTCCCTAAAATGAATTCAGTTAAGTAACATTACTTACAAATATCCACATGATTTTGTTGTTATCTAATATTCCCAAAAAAAAAAAACTTCTATTCCATATTTAAATCTTTACAATTAATTTCTTAACAACACTTGTAAAAATCTATTAAATATAATTATATATCCGAAGCGTACTTTTTAAGTACAAAATTAAATTCATTTGTGGTTAGTAAATATTTGTAAATATAATATTCAGTTTTTGTTAAATTTCGAATACATGTTTGAATATAATGAAACTTACATAGAATGTTCCTTATGCAAGGAAAACGATGGTCTAAAAAAAATTTCTTTACCAGGCTAATGACAACTGGATGTTTCATTTACTTAAATAACTCGAACGATGTATTGGGTCCAATTCATTCGCTTGAAGTTTCTGTACTTGGTGTTATAAATAAATAAAATCATTAATATTTTACATTAAAATTAATATAATAATTAGTTGCCATCCGACATGGATTAGTTAAAAATGTATATCATAAATGTAAAACAATAGTGGGGAGGGTATATTGGATTTGTGCTGATGTTTGTAACGCCCAGAAATATTGGTCCAACACCCACCTTAAAGTATACCGATCGGCTCAGAATCACTTTCTGAGTCGATTTAACGATGTCCGTCCGTCCGTCCATCTGGCTGGCTGTCCATGTAAAGCTTGTGCGCAGAGTACAGGTCGCAATTTTGAAGATATTTCTATAAAATTTGGTACGTGATATTTTTTCGGCCCAAGGATGGATGGGATTGAAACTGGTGGAAATCGGTCGATTATTTCACCTGGTCCCCATACAAATGTCCTCCCGAAATTGAGGTTTTCTGGTCATAAATCTTTGAATTATGCACGTATGCAACCGAATTTCACCACGAATGAGTAATAAATGAAGCTAAATCATATTTACAAATTTCGTGAAGATCGCGCCATAATTAGTCGTAGCTCCCATATAAGGCCCACTTCCAAAAATCACTTAAAAGAGCATAACTCTTTTAAAAATGTTGGTATCCAAATAATATTAAACACAAATATGTTTCGTATATTGTAGAATTTTATGACGATCGGTCCATAATTAGTCGGAGCTCCCATATAAGGCCCACTTCCGAAAATCACTTAAAAGAGCATAACTCTTTTAAAAAGGTTGGTAATCAATTAAATTCGACATAAAAAGTTTCTTATATACAGAAATAATGACACTTAATTTTATAATCATTCACATAGTGTTGCTTGAACTGGTCGGACGTGTTATTTTTAGTGCGGCTGAATTTTCGTAATAGGTGAAAAAAAATAAAAAAAAAAAAACTTGTAATAAGTGAAAAAAAAAAATATATATATATATAAAAAAAAGATATCGTAATAGGTGGAAAAATATCTATAGTGGTTTTTCGGTAATTTAAAAATCGCATAACAACTGCATGAGTGCCCCGCTCAGATGTAATTCTGAGAAAGAGCTAAGCTACAGTAGAAAAAATTTATGGATCTCTGAGGAAGAATCCTTAAGAAAATCCGTGGAGTCTCTTCTCACTACAAAAGCCGAAATACGGCGCCGTTCCTGTTCGCCCAATATAGTTATCTCATCCGATGAGAAATCATCATCTTCATCAAATAGTGCAGTCAAACCCAAAAAACAAGTAGGTATGGATAAGTACATCACCGTTCTCAAGCGACAGAGGAGCCCGACATCTCCTCAAATGTCTTCCAATTCTAAAGTTCCTAAGACCGTCAGCAGTGATAAGCCAAATGATCAAAACAGATTTGCTCTACTTCAGACGGATGACCCAGAAATACCGAAAAAGACGTTTAAGCCCCCACCAATTTACCTGAGAGAGCCCACTTCCAATAAACTGGTACAAGGAATTGTTGCTGTAATAGGTGAGAACATGTTTAGCGTAACCTCAATTAAACATGGAAAAATCAGCGAGACAAAGATCCAAGTGAATAGGGAAGATGATTTTCGAAAATTGTCCAACCAGTTGGAGAGGGAGACCAGGGATTTCTATACCTATCAGCTCAAAAGCTCAAAAGGACTCCAAGTCGTTCTAAAAGGTATAGACCCATGTGTTGATCCTGCGGAGATAAAGAACGGATTAATGGACAAAGGGTTCAAAATCAAGAGCGTAGTGAATATTAGAAACCGTGAAAAGATTCCTCAGCCCATGTTCAGGGTAGAATTGGAACCTGAAGATGTTGCCTTAAAGAAAAACGAGTCCCATCCAATTTACAATCTTATTTATCTTCTGCATCGTAGAATTACCGTAGAGGAACCGCATAAGCGTGTTGGACCCGTCCAGTGTCTGAATTGTCAAGAATTTGGTCACACCAAAGCGTATTGTAAATTGCCGTCTGTTTGTGTTGCATGTGGGGAACTACATGCAACTGCTCAATGTAATAAGTCCAAAACGGACCTAAAAATAAAAAAATGCAGTAACTGTGGAGGAAATCATACCGCTAATTATAGAGGTTGTCCAGTTTATACTTATTTGAAGGGCATAAGGACCAATAAGTCGCCAGTATTACCTGACCATCCTCAACAACCTAATTTCACGTCGAGTAAAAATTTTCCTCAAATTGTACGACCAACTACTCACGTTAACGCCCCTAATTCTAGACAAGTTTCTTACGCAAACGTGGTCAAATCTAATATGCCAGGTCTGGAGCAGGAACCTATATCGCAATATTCTGAGCCACATATCAACAATCTAGAGACAACATTGCAGACACTTGTCCAAACTATGAACACTTTTACGACCACCATGACATCCATGATGCAGGAAATGCTGAAAATGCAATCCACTATCTTGCAAGATATTTTAAAGAAATGATTTATTTAAAAATTTGTTTTTGGAACGCGAACGGCCTCCGCCAACATAAAAACGAACTGGAATACTTCCTGATGGATAAGCAGATTGATGTTATGATGATTGCTGAAACTCACTTGACGTCGACAGGGTACTTCAAAATTAATGGCTACGTGTTGTACGATACTAAAGATCCCCGCGGAAGAGCTTGTGGAGGTTCGGCAATTCTTATAAAGAACAGAATAAAACATTATCTAATGAATAACATAAGTGAGGATTACCTCCAAGCAACAAACATTTGCATTGAATTCTGTCAATACAAATTTGTTTTATCGTCGATTTATTCTCCGCCTCGATTCTCAATAAAAGAACACCAATACCATAACTTCTTTAATTCCCTTGGAGCTAGATTTTTAGTTGCTGGCGACTTTAACGCCAAACACACATTTTGGGGTTCACGTCTGGTAACCCCAAAGGGTCGCGTACTCTTCAACACCATTGCTCAAATGGGCTTAGATGTACTCTCAAGCGGACATCCCACCTACTGGCCGACGGACCGACGGAAGATTCCCGATGTTATTGACTTTGGAGTAGTGAAAAATATCCCTGTAGAATGGATGCAAGTGGATCCTTCATTAGACTTGTCCTCAGATCACTCTCCTACTATCATTTCAATGCATTTCCCTCAAGTGTGTGGCTCTCCATTTAGAAACATGACTAAGACCCGAGTAAGCTGGATAAAATACAAAAAGTATTTAAGTTCTCATTGCACGGAAAATATTTTGTTGAGAACTACCGACGATATCGATGAGTCGATTGGCAACTTTACCGAGGACCTTCGACGAGCTGTGCATCACGCTTCCACTTATCACGTTGAATGTAGAAATAGGACAAACAGAACTTATTTATCTGAACTCGAACATCTCCTATCAGAAAAAAGAAGAATGAGAAGAGAGTGGCAACTTCACAGGTCTCCTGAACTGAAAGCTAGGCTACGGGTATGCAGAGATATACTAAGACATTTTTTAGAAACCCAAAGAACGGCTTCACTTAGATCCTACTTGGAGGGTCTTGATAGTACCCCACAATCTGACTACTCGTTATGGAGGGCGGCAAGAGGTTTAAAAAGACCAGTGAGAGGAAAACCTCCTTTGCGAAATCCGACTGGTGACTGGGCTAGAAACGATTCCGAGAAAGGGACATTATTTGTTAACCATTTAAGAAATGTGTTAACTAAAAACAACTCAAATAACGTATCTGATTTGCCACCACTCGTTATTAGACCTCCTGTACCTCTAAGACTCAACTTTGGTGATGTCCAAAGCGCTATTGGTACTCTGAACCTTAGAAAGGCTCCAGGTATGGATAAAATCAGCAATAAAATGCTTGTGGAGTTACCTCGTGTAGCTAGAAGAATTATCCTCTTTATCTTCAACGCTATTTTACGCCTAGAATACTATCCTGCAGATTGGAAGGTGTCTATGATCACTATGATTCCTAAGTCAGGGAAGGATCACACCAAAGTAGAGTCATATAGGCCAATTAGCCTACTGCCGACAATTTCTAAACTGTTCGAAAAATTGTTAATGACTAAGTTGATTCCAATTCTGAACGACACTGAATGCATTCCTAATCATCAATTCGGCTTCAGAGCTAAACACAGCACCATCGAACAAACACACAGATTGGTAAATGTGATAAGAGGGTCGTTTGAAGACAAAAAATACTGCTCCGCCCTTTTCATTGATGTGTCCCAAGCGTTCGACAAAGTTTGGCATGACGGTTTAATGCACAAAATAACATTAACTCTGCCTGCTAACACCCATAAACTTATGGAAAGCTATTTATACGGTCGCAAATTTAAAATCAAAGAAGGCAATTTTTTAAGCCCCGCTCAGCCAATTGAAACAGGTGTGCCACAGGGTAGCATACTGGGTCCTACTTTATATTTGATTTATGCCTCCGACATGCCGTCAGACCCCAAAATCCACACGTCAACTTTCGCAGACGATACAGCCTTTATCAGCGTTCATAAGGACCACCAAGTAGCATCACAGAATTTGCAGAATTATGTTTATAAACTAGAGAATTGGCTAGAGCTTTGGAAAATCAGGGTTAATGAACAGAAATGTATTCATATCACTTTCACATTGCGAAAAGAAACTTGCTCGTTCATCAAAATAAATAATCAAATTATTCCTCAACATAATGAAGTCAAATACCTCGGCATTCACCTCGACCGCCGTTTAACTTGGAAGTCTCATATTGAAGCGAAACTTACACAGATGAGATTAAAAGCAGTGCAACTTAATTGGCTAATTGGCAGAAATTCTTCACTAAAGTTGGACTGCAAACTATTGTTGTACAATGCAATTCTAAAGCCAATCTGGTGCTATGGAATTCAATTATGGGGTACTGCCTCAGCATCAAACATTGAAAAAATTCAAAGGGGTCAAATTTTTTTAGTATCATAAAATTTTTGTCTAGCACTGGCTGGGCTTATTATTTTCTCTTTAGTATTAAGATTTGAATACTTATTGTCATTTCATTATATGAAGATTCAATAAATAAATAAAGGCTAAAAAAAAAAAAAAAAAAAAAATTTTATAATGGTCGGTCCATAATTAGTCGAAACTTTCATATAAGACCCTCTCCGTAATTCACTTTAAGCTCCATAAATCGTTTAAAAGTATTTATATCGACATAAAGTTTAACACATATAATATTTATATTCACAGACATTATGACACTAAATTTTTGGATGATCGGTCCACAATCGGTCCCATATAACGCCCATTTCTGAAAACTCGTTTTATACATATACTGGGTGTAGGGTATGATATGGTCGGGCTTGACCGACTATACTTTCTTACTTGTTTTTTTTTTTTGTTTTTATACTTTGGAAGCTATGTAAAGAATTTACTTCATAAATTCAAACATGCTACGTAATTATTGGTAATCATTTAATAAGTAGTATCAATATCTTAACTTTAAAAATAGAATAATATATATGTATGTATATAGTTGTTACAAATATAGAAAATATTAGTATGACTATAAACCCACCTTAATTTATATTTAGATTATACGAGTATATGTAATAGAATTATATATTAATTATTAAAATAGTAGGAAATAGTTTGACAATTATTATTATTATTTTATTTAAATGCACTTTTAACAGTTAATTTTTTTATGGTTCTTATAGGGTTAGTTTAGATGTGTTAATTAAGTTAAGTTTGTGATGATTATGATTTTATATATATATAGTTAATGATAAATAATATGCTTACATGTCGCGATACATTTTATACTTTTGTTTGTTTTATTTTGTGTTTTCATTCCCTTTTGTCATCAATTGTAATAACATGTTAGTGACGTCATTCACATACGTTTTGTGGAATAAGAATTATTGTTTGGTTGATTGTTATTTTATACGCACTATGGGCTGATTGTTAGCGAAATTTTGTCACATTCATCTCGATAGTTATCTTCGATGTCTCAACATTATTTGAGAAGATAGTTGTAATATTTCGTAGGGAAAATAGTAATATTGTTATTAATAGTTGTCTCATATGAATTGATGTAGTGAGTGATGGTGTTGGTTATGAGCGTGAATAAATATAACATCATGGATGAAAATGAGGATGACATTTGGTTACATACCGATGATGGAGTAATTATTGTTGTGGACAATCTTTAATGTAGTCATATTTTTGTTTGTAACTTTTATAAAAATTTACCACCAGACTTGGATGAAATGATTAACATGTGATGGATCCGTAAAAAAATTTCTCGAAAGTTTTAAATTATGGTAAAATATATATATTATATTAAAGTTTATGTTAAATTTAAACTTGTTGTTTGATCGAGAAGCTATTGTCGTAGTTGATCAATTCGATTATAATAACTTTATTATTTTTTTATTTTTCCAAAGCAAAATTAACTCACATCGTTGTTAATCCCAAAAGATCAAGATCAGAAGAGAGAAAAAACGGAAATTATTTATCGATGGTGAAGTCAGAAACGCATATTTTAACGCCGTTATACTATGTTTCCACGACGACTTGAATCACCTGCTTCGCTTTCTGAATCATGTTTATGAATCATGCTGTTTACATGACTAATAAACTTGATTCGATTTGACAGTTGTTTTTAATAAACAAACAGAATAAAAAAAAAACGAATTTACAATTTGCGGAAAATAATTTTTTTAATGGACAAAAAAAGTGAGTAGAAATTAGTTAGCTTATTTGAAAAAAATCTACATTCGTACGTATTTACTTTTTTTACATCTAGCAACAAGAAAATAATTTGCTTTGTTTACATAATATTAAATTTTTACAGCTAGTGGAGATAAACCTGCGATAAAAATTAGAAAAGAGTGCAATTTTTCGTGCTTCGCAAGTAGATTCAATATGGTGAAGCAAGTTGTTTCGATCATGATTGGGGTGTGAAACATGAATAGAGAGCGAAGCATGTACCGTGGAAACGTAGTATTAATAGCGATTTCTCATTCTCTCTTTTCTTAACATTTTTATATAAAATTAATTAATTAATTATGCGGAGAAAAGTAATACCAATTATTAATATATATAATCCAAATGTAATATTGGTAATAAAATTCTTATTACTATTTTTGTCACAAGCATATCATAGGATCTAAAGATATAATTATTTTTGTTTTGTACCTGTGTCATACACACGATGCAAAAATGATAAAGTGGCGATCACTAAAAGTACTGTATAATGGCAATTGCAATAACAGGCTGCATCAAAGAAAATAAAAGTTTTTATTATTTTTATTTTTACATTAAAACGTTGATTTCAAAGACATAAAAATCTGCAACAATTATTATAATGTTACACAATTGGATTCAATAAGTCAAATAAAATTACTAAGAATTTTTAATAGTGAGAATGTTACTAAAATTAATAAGAAGTAAGTATATCAATAAGAATTTTAATAGTAAGCATAAAAAGTAAGTATGTCAATAAAATTAAAAAGAATTTTAATGGTAATTTAAATAGTAAGTATATTAGTAAAATTAATAAGAATCAGAATATATTAATTATGTTGTTGTTGTTCTTGGGGGTGATAACATAACTCCTCCCCCCTTAGAGTAGAGTGATAGCCACAATGAATTTGGTGGGGACAGCACGACATCAGCTGGTTGGGGATAATATCGGATTTTTGGGTTTTTCCATAACAGGATCAAACAAGTGAAGATTATGACGACGGATATCAATATTGTTGTTGTTAGTATGCCTCCGCTTTGTATTGTATTCTTTCTTAATCGTAAGATATCATTTTTATTGATGAAGCTGTAGGCTTTTATTTTCTGCAGGGTCAGGGTATCTTTTGTCGATTCAATCTGTATTTTGTTCAGGTTTGGTGGTGCCACAAAAATTGTGTCCCAGTGGATGTTCGGGTTGTCTCTGTAGGTTGTTCCTGCTATAGTGACGGAACAATTTTCATAGTGGAGGAGTAGAGTGCCTCTTATTGTAAAATTTTTTCTTCAAGAAGAAGTTATTAGTATTTCTGTAACATTAATGATTATTATATAGTTGTCTTCCGGCTGGAAAATAGTTAAGGAGACTCCCAAGTCATTTATTGGACATATTGGACTTTGTCCATACAATATTCTTCCGATGCATTTCGAGTTACTAGTTTTTTCGAAATCGTTCGACATTTTGCAATAATAAGTGTTCTCAATCTTTGGGCAAATCTCTGTGTAGTACTGGAGGTTGTGTGCGTTGTAACTTACATAAGGTTTAGTTTTAATTATCTTTGTTTGGTTTATCGGATGAGGAATGAGGTGATAAAGTAAGCTTGTGTCTTTGGAAAAATTTGGAAGTTTTATGTTGAAAATTAGGTTGCTGTTATTATAATATGCTTGGAGTTCTAGAAGTTCGTAAAGGTTTCCGTCTGAAACAAAATCGACATTCTGTGATCTCAAATGGTCCCTAATTTTTTTTTAGTTCGTCTGGGTTAAGAATAAGATTTGATTTTATACCAAGCTTAGCAAGCATTACGGCTTCAATTATGTCTGAGATGTGGTCTACTAACAATTCTATATTATAATTGAGCTGATTCATATTTGAATTTCTGCCAATGCATCCTCTTCCTTCTGAATACTATTAGATGTTTCGTTTAAAAGTTTTCCTAGGAATTTTGTAATTGTTCCTTGTTCGTTATTGATATGGTCCGTTAAATTTTTAAATCTCTGTATCATTTGTATTTTTAAGCCTTTCTGATGTTCCGCAATATTAATCGAATTTGCTGTAATTTTTTGGAGTTCTTGGATTTGTCCGTTTATAGTTTGTGCGTCGTTTGCGTCCATATATCCTGTAATATTCAATTACAGAACCTATGCCGTTGAATAGTGCACGTTTTGGACGTCTATATGGATTAAACGTCTGTAGCTTATTCTCAAGTCCTTTCAGCTTTAGTTTACATATTTTAGCGGCATCTTTTAATATGCTGTGTTTTTCGAATAATTCTATGGTGTTGAATAATTTTGAAGTTTGTTCATTATAATGTTCTAAGTCTATTATATGTATGAAATTAAAATGATTTTCGATTGTCCTTGCTTTGCCAACCTCTAGGGCTATCATGATTTGTTCATTGTCGAAATTCTGAATTTCCAATATCTGTCCGCAAATAAGGGGTATGCTGTAAATAGGGAATTTGTGTCGGTTATTTTCTCTTTCTAAGCTTCATTTTTGATATGTGTAATTTTTTGTTAGTAGTTTGTATTGTAATAATGTTGTCTTTCGCTATTTTATGTTTAGAGAATCGGGGTGTTAATTTGTTTCTTCTACATTCTTTTCTATATATTTCCTCACCCACTTCCCTATTTTCTGGGTTTTTCCTAATCTTGTTAAGGTTATTAATATTTTTAATTTTTGCTTTCAAAACTTTTTCTTTGACAGAAGGATAAAGTTTTTCTTTGAATTCGTTTAACTTGGTCAAAAATTCATGTTCATTGTTAAATTCTATTTCTGTTGAGAGATTATATGGTCTTCCAAAGAAAAGTTCGTATGGTGTAAATTTAGTGGATGAATGAATTGTATTATTGTAAGTCATGAATGTCTCATCTAATATTTCTTCATGATCTACTTCCATTTTCTAGTGCTTATTATCATTCTATAAATTTCTGTTAAAGTCGAATGAAGTCGTTCCACCGGAGAATTACTGCTCGATTGCTGAAATAATGTAAAGTGAAGCATTATATTGCTTGCAAAAATCTTTAAAAATATTTGAAGTAAATTCGGTACCTTGATCAGAAACGATTTTCTTAGGTATTCCCAAAAGGTTCATAAATGGTTTTAAGGCTTTGAGTACACAAATGCTAGTTCTTGATGGTAGGGTATACCCTGCCGCATATTTAGAAAATTTATGTATGATGGTTAAAACACATTTACTATATATAGTATATATGTATGTCGATATGTAAAATACGAAGTGGTTCATCAGGTGTTTCTGTAATTTGAAATTTTAATTTCGGTGGGTGTGTGTCATATTTTAGGGTATTGCAAATTTCACAGTTATTCAAAGTTTTATTAATTATAGATTGCATATACGGAAAATAATATTGTCTTCTTAAATATTCATAGGTTTCATTAATTCCCCTGTGGTTTCTATTTTCGTGAGAGTTTTGAATCAATTCTACTTGTTTATCAGTATCAGTAATATCTATTAACATTTTAGTGCAATGGATGATACGGAATTGTTTTCCATTTGAAAAGTATTTGGAATATATTAGTTGAATAGTTCTGAAGGTTAATTCATCTGTAAAAATTGCAGTTAGTTTGCCTGAGGGAATGAATTTTTTAAAAATTTGAACTATTGTATCTTGGGAGAACTCTTTCTCCTTTATAGTTCGACGTTGTTTATTTTTGAAAATAGTTTCAACTGTTATGTTTGGTCCGTTGTCTGATTTTTCCAATAAAAGTTGTAGATTGAACGCATTTAAAGTTTTTCCCGAAATTGGTATGCCATCATTCAAGTTTTCGTCACAAGAATGTATTGTAGATAATTGGTTTGAAGCATTCATGTTTACCTTGGCGACATTATTATTGTCTAATCTAATTCTACTTAAGGCATCCGCATTACTATTCAAATTTCCTTTTTTACATATTCTTCTAACTTCAAACGCCACCTAACTAATTTGGAGTTGGGTTCTTTAAGGCTCATTAGCCATGTAAGTGGCCTGTGGTCCGTAACTATTTTAAACTTCCGGTCAAATAAATAGGGCCGGAAATATTTGGCTGCCCACATTATTGCTAGGAGCTCCTTTTCAATTGTAGAGTAATTGATCTCACTTTCGGAAAGGGTTCTACTTGCGTAGCAAATTGGTTTATCGCTACCAATGTGTCCCTGAGAGAGGATTGCTCCTAGTGTAATGTTACTTGCATCAGTAGTGAGGATAAATGGTTTTGAAAAGTCAGGGAATTGCAATATCGGGTCATTCATCAAAATGTTCTTGCAGGTTTCAAAAGCTTTTATGTATCTGTCATCTAACGTTATTTTTCTGTCTTTTTTCAAACACTCCGTCAATGGCTTTGTGAGTTTTGCTAGATCGGGAATAAATTTTCTATAGTAGCTCAGTAGACCTATAAATCCTTTTATTTCACGGTTAGTACGTGGTATTGGGAATTTTTAAATAGCCTCGATTTTTGTTGGATTAGGTTTTATGCCTTCTGTTGTAATTATATGCCCTAAAAAGCTATCTCTTTTCGGAGAAACTCCGATTTATCAAGTTGAATTTTAAAATTTGAGGACCTCATTTTTAAAAAGACTTTTTCTAAATTTTCAATGTGTTCTTGGAGGGATGTAGAAAAGATGATTATATCATCTAAGTAAACCAAACAGATTTTTCTCACCAGAGAAGTAGAGACACTTGCCCAATTTATCCAAGATTTCTGAAATATTTGGGAGTGGGTATCTGTCTGAGATAGTTTTTTAATTCAACTTTCTGTAGTCAATAACAAGTCTCCACTTTAATTTACCTGATGCGACTTTTTCTTTGGGACAATCCACACTGGAGAGCTCCACGGGGAAAAGCTTGGCCTAATAATTCCTTGTTTTAACATATCTGATAGTTGTTTTCTCACTTACTCTTTATGAACAAAGGGATATCTAAATTATTTTGAATAGATAGGAATATCGTCTGTTGTCTGGATTTTGTGTTTTATTTCGTTTGTGAACGTTAAATTTTGTCCCTCTCTATAAAAAATGTCGTTATATTTGGTATATAATTTAAAAAGTTTTTGTTTTTCTTCGTTATTAAGATGTTCTGTGCGGAGTAGTTCAGGTAAATTTTTAATTCTGTCATTGATTTGTTTGTGGTCGATATTAAAGTTATTTAATTCAATGAAATTGTGTGAATTATACGCATTTGCCTTAATAACCTAACCTAAGAAGATTGATTGATCGCTTCCAGTGGGGTTAATCACTTTTATTATGCTAAACAAATTTTTTGCATTATAGATGCCTGGAGAAATAAGTAGACCATTATCTAGGGTTATTGCATTTACGATTATGTCTCCCTCTTTAACATTAACAGGCAGTTTTACGAGTTGTTTTGAGTTTTCAGTTATTATATATTTTCTAGAAGAAAAATTTGGTTTCATTTCTAGAGGTATTGTCACATTCTTGGTGGTTAGTATTTTGTTTTCTAAATCGATTTTTGCCCCAATTTTTGTAAGAGAATCTAAATCTAACAACCCATCGAAATAAGCGTGGAATTTGAAAACTAGGAATGTAAAAGTTCCTGTTCTCTGAATTTCTTTAAAGAAGGGTAATGTCACCTTTCTTTCAATATTGTATTTGTTTAAAACTGTGGATACGGTTATTGGGGTACATTTTTCGATGTCTATTGGGTTTATAAATTTTGGGTCAATGAAAGAAGAAGAAGCACCTGTGTCTATTAGGAATTTAAGTTGTCTGCCGAATGGTGAGTTAATGTTAATATAGGGTAGTACACTACCATGCTTATTACAATCTATATATCCTGCTTGTTGTTTAAGGCTGATTGCCAAAAATCCCTGTTGTCGTCAATATTATAATTTACATATTGGTCCAGATTTGTTTTATTCGTATGGGCAAAGTGTGGAGCTTGATCTTCGTTTCGAGGACTCCTGAATTCATTGATATTGTTCATTTCGTTCCGAGTACTTGGGCTTGTTTTAAATTTATTGGAACCCCTTGGTTCGGGTAGTGGCTGTGATTGCCCCCAATTTGTTTGTTGAGAAAAGTTATCAGAATGCTGGTTTATCCTATAATCAGGCAAACATCTGTGAGGTGCTTGGTTGTTCCGGAAGGAAAAATTACGATTATTATTGCTTAGATTCTGCTCAGAATTATTGTTATTAGAGTAGTAAGGTTTTACTGTCTTGGTACGGTATTTGAGTAATTGTGTGAATATCTCCGGTATGGAGTATATTGGTTGTTTTGTCTCCATTGAGGATATTTTGACGTGTTAAAATTGGACCTAATATAGTGAATGTTTTGTTCCTTAATACAGTAGTCCAGAGCTGTTGGCAATGATTCTGGTCTCATTGCTCTAATAGTAGAACCCATAGGTTCTCGTAGACCTTATAGAAATGCATTTAGACACATGTCAGCGAAGAGATTTCTCTTTGCTCTGATTACATTATCGTCAGATTCATGAATAGATAGGTTATTTGATAAAGCCGATTGGATTTCCATAATTTCACTATAGAATTTTTCAATTGGGTTGCCGTACTGTTTTAAAGAATGGAGGTCTCTTATTAGGGAAGTTTCCGTCCGTTTGTCTGAATAGTGTGATATTAGGTTTCCCCGGATTTCACCCCAGTTAAGAGATGTACCATACATATTTAGGACTTCATTGGGTGGGCCCTCTATCTTGTTCGTAATTGATCTTAAAAGAATCAGTCCTTGAGGAGTGTTATCGGCTCCTCGAATGTGGAGAAGTATTTCTTCCACATTACTTATAAATTCGTAGAGCAATCTAGGATTGCCTTCGAATTTAGGTAGATCTTTAATTGCGTCCGGAATTCTTAATGAATTGAAAATGTCAATGGTATAGGTATAGGTGGTTGATCCACTGTTTCATTTTGATTTGTATTTCCCCCGAGCATTCTAAAATTCAAGCTATTATTTTCGGGTATCGTAGAAAGACTTCTTGATTTAAAATGTTTAGAATAAGGAAGGAATCGATTTTTCCCGGTCATGGATTTTCCGATTGAAGTTTCGGTAAATAATTACACACGAATTTAAACTGTATCACCTCTTTCCTAATTTTAATCCGTCTGATAATATTCTTTTACTTAATTCTTTTTTTTTTGTTTATTTGTTTTTAATAATTGCTTTTTTATTGTTAATTTTCTTTTTGTATATTTCTATTACACATTTTCATTAATTTTCCCTTCTATTTAAATATTTCATTTCTTTTTTCTTAAATTTATTTTCTCTTTTGCTTTTTTTCTTTTCTTTGTTTTAATATTTAAAAATTTATTGCTATTTTATTGTTAATTTTCTTTTTCTATTACACTTTTTCATTTATTTTCCTTTTTTATTAAAATTTTTAATTTTCTTACATTTATTTTCTCTTTTCTTTGTTTTAATATTTAAAAATTAATTTTTTCTTTAAAATTTATTTTTTTTATAATAAATATTTTCTTTTAGTACACAACACCGTACTTGCAGAGCCCCTATGTTGATGATCCCGTATATGAGTGTGGTTCTTTTTCCAGCAATTTAAGGATTGAAATCCTCTCGGTTAGTTGTGGTTTCCTCGGTTGCTTATGTTGACCTGGTATCGATATGCCTTCGATACTTGTTCTTTGTACAATATTCCTTTGTATGTTGACCCTGTTGGTCTGGTGTCGATATACCCTCGGCACCTGTTCTCTATTCAATATCCTCTTGAATGTTAAACAACGACTGTGGTTACAGGATTTTTATATTTTCACAATTATTCCGATTTTGCTGTCCGTCGACTGCGCCAGTTAACTATCTCATTTGAATTGATATTACAAAGTGTATCTTTATTATTATTTTACTTAAATTTATTACAATAACAGTATGTGTGGATGTATGTAGTGGCATATTAAAGTGTGTCATTATTATAATGTTACGCAATTGGATTAAGTAAGTCAAATAAAATTAATACGAATTTTTAATAGTGAGAATGTTAGTAAAATTAATAAGTAAGTATATCAATAAGAATTTTAATAGTAAGCATGTCAATAAAATTAATAAGAATTTTAATGGTAATTTAAATAGTAAGCATGTTAATAAAATTAATAACAAGTAAGTATGTCAATAAAATTAAAAAAAATTTTAATGGTAATTTAAATAGTAAGTATATAAGTAAAATGAATAAGAATAAGAATACATTAATTATGTTGTTGTTGTTCTTGGGGGTGATAACATAACTCGCGTAATGCTGGTGTAGTCATATTGAATGATATATTGGGTATGGGTAAAGTTGCGGACTTTGAAAAAGTTTTTAAATCCGTAACATCATATTAAAAGAAATGTTGAAGGAATGTTGAGCTATTTGGATTGTAGCCGGTACCAAGTCTTTAATTTCAGATTCAATTAAGTTGACCAAATCTTGTGTCGTAATCTTTGTTTCTTTTGTATATTCGAAACATATTGGCCTACAAAAGGCTTTCGATCCAGGAGTTATATTAATCCATATATCCTCAAAACTAGTTGATAGAGAATCACTGGCAGCTTACTTCCGAATTCTTAATGGAACCAATGATGACATAAAAACACTTTTATATTCTGATGATGTTTGAATCGATGTAGTTTGCTTATATTCCGAAAGTGATGATAAGCCATCACATCCCCACTTAAAGATTAGTTGCAGATCATATGTATTTATTTTGTTTAGCTGTTCTGTAGAAAAGTCGCAAGCAATCCTTAATGCTGTATTTTCGAGTTGAGTGGAGAGTCCAATTCTAGCTTTCCGATCAGTAACTTCAATAGGTGATGGTATAATACTCTTTTTTTCCTGAATTGAGCCATATGATGGTAACACTTCAACTGCTTTTCCCAACAATGCCTTTCTTAAAGTTATATAATTATCTTGGCTTAGTCCCAGCTGCAGCATAAGCGCAATAGCCTCTTCTTCGGTAAAAGCAGTATTAGATGATGGTGAAGGTATGCTCTTAACAATTCGTTTTAATCGTCTAGGCGATGCATTTG
Organism: Bellardia bayeri; assembly: GCA_950370525.1. Lineage (NCBI taxonomy): Eukaryota > Metazoa > Arthropoda > Insecta > Diptera > Calliphoridae > Bellardia > Bellardia bayeri. The sequence continues at coordinate 156,739 of CATNUC010000012.1, forward strand.
GAAGAATATCAGCGATTTTAACAGCTTCAAATGGCTGATTTTCTTGCTTTAATATAGCCTTAAATGTATCCGAAACTTCCTCAGTAGACAGGGTTGATAGTGCATGCTATAACCGTTTTTTTCTTGGATTTTGGAGCACCAAAAGCAGACGTGGACACATAAAATTCTATATTTTCATCCAACCAATCACAATATTTGGATTCAAATTTCGTAGCAGAAAATTTTACGGTTTTCCATTTTATGTCAAAGGATTTAACAAACTTTTCGATTTTACATAATTCCGTTTTATCCACTTTATTATTATACGTACTTTCGATAAATTTCAACATGAGGTTGACTTTATCTTGAAATTGATCAGTTTTATGTTTAAGTAAAATGGAGGACACAGTTTTTTTTTAGTGTAATCGTCATCTTTAGCTAATTATAAATAATGTCAATTGTGGATTAAGTATGATTATATATTAATTATTCTTCATGAGTTACATATAATAGGTTACCTGTAGTCAACGTTTATATAGGTAAAGGTATATTTGGAAATCTACCTGTTATATTACCTGGTGTAAAAAAATAATATTAGGTATAAAATATGTTTTAGGGATATCCCAGGTATTTCTTATTGTACCTGGGATTCATTGTTAAAAAAAAGTTGCAATCGGTTTATGTTTGTACTTATGTCTTATATAGGTACCTAACATTGAACTTGTTATGGAAGAAAATAACTTGGTGAAGAATTTTCACTAGAGATGTTAATCATGGCACGTGGACAAAATAAGGTAGAAATATTATACATAAATATTTTGGAAATTGTATCTTCTTTTCAAAAATGTTTAAATATATTAAAAATTAAAAACTTCATAGAAGACTTTTTGCAAAAAAAAAAGATAAGTTTTTTTTATTTTTTTGAAAATTTAAATTTTTAAACTGCTTTAGCTTTTTCGTTTATGAATATTTTTTTAATTAAATTTTACAATTATATAGACATTTTTCGTTGAAATGCAAAAGTTAAAATTTGGCTTTAGATTTGTTATTGAGAATCGTACAATTCCCAAAAAATTTTTGAAAAGTCCCAAAATTGGGATTTTTTTGATTTTTGGATCTATTGAAGGCACCTAGCTCGGGGCTATAAAATTCCTTTGCGTAATATTGAAGAACAGATTGGGACATACAAAACAGGTCTTAGTTTTTTGAAAGCAGCTATGCGATTTTAGAATATGCTGTCTAAAGTTGAAATTTTCATAAAAAATAGGTCTACTTCGGAAGGCTCTGGACCACGGAATAATAAAAATTTTGATATTATTTTGCTTTTATAATATTTCCCGAAATGTTACCTTTCAGAAAAATATAAACACATTATTTATTTTTTTCTCATTTTCTGTATAATTTAAAATTAATGTAGTTACTTTTTTCGAAACAAAAAATGGCGGAAAAACGACTTTTTTTTTTTTAAGTTTGAATGCACATAACTTTTGACTCAGTAGATATTTTTTAACATTTCTTTCTTAAGATTATTAATAAATTTGTTGTTAATTCAAAAAAAAAAAAGACACTTCAAGAAAATCGGGAAAGAATTGGATCCGCTATTAGCAAAATAGCAGACCAAGGTAGGCAAAAAAAAAATAAAATTTTACTTTTCAAGTGCGAATAACTCGTAAACTATAAGAGTTAATATATGGCTATATGGTTTTTTGTAGATCTCGTCTAGTACATTCCATATAAAAATCTTTCAAATCGGATCGCAAACAAAAATTTCGCATCATTTTTAATTTTTGGTATACCCGAGGTGCCCCACTTTGGGGCATTGTGGCTCGGCCCCCCTTGGTTGTTTAAGCCCAAATTCAAAACTTAAACTTATCAACACCTCCTCTATAGCAATGGGACATTTTATTAAAATCGAGCTATTCGTTTAGTAGTTACAGATTTATTTCCACTTTTTTTTCAAATCCCCCACTGAGTGATGTTTTAAAAAAAAATTGACGACGCAAAAAAAACAATAAGTGCTTTTAAAAGAAAAAAAACTAAAATATGCTCACAAATATGCTTATATTCCAAAATAGGCTCTTTAAGACAAAATATGCTTTTATGACAAAAATATGCAAGAATATGCTGTAACAAATCAATGCCAGAATTCTTAAATTGTTCTGAAACAGATAAATCTTATATTCATTACTCAATACGAGGCTCAGGAAAAAAACATGATAGAGCTATTTCTGGTTACCCTGGTAATAACAGACTATCATTCTGCATCATAAGGGGTTTTGTAAATTGTGCATGTTATATACATAGGTATAATATATTGAAAACAGTTTGAAAGTATGAAATGTGTCGCTGTATTACTACGGTACTTTTAAATGTGAAATAGTATCTTCTAAATGTGAAATTGAATCGTTGTCCTGATATAACCGAAATTGCTCCCTAATGAGCAGTTTTTCTGCACTTTACAGTAAATTGGACTTTAAAAGCACAGTGGTGGCAGTGTTATGGTTTGAGCTTGTATGTCATCAGATGGTGGACATTTTAAACTCAAATTTACTGCAAAGTGTTAAGAAACTTATTTTTAAGGAGCGATTTTGGTGCTATCAGGACAAGGATCCGAAATGTAAGCCAATTATTGTGCAGTCATGGCTGATTTCGAATTGTTCCCACTTGATGCATTCGCAGTCACAGTCATCTGATTTGGATGTTATTGAGAAGTTGTAGGTAGGATTTCGAACAAGAATGGCCTTAAAGCTGTGTTAAATGTCGAAAAAAAACTGCTCAAACTACACGGAAGTTAGTGGAATCTTTGCAGAAAGGCTAAAGCCAAAAAAGGATATACTAAGGTTTAGAGACAAAAAATTATTTATGTTTGTTTTTTTATATAACTGGTTGAAATAAGCTCTGACTAGTTTTGTACCTATATTTATATACCCACCACCAAAAAGATGGGGGGGTATATTGCATTTGTCATTTCGTTTGTAACACACCGAAATAATGATTCTTACATGATTTAGCCATTTCCGTCCGTCTGTTGAAATCACGATAGAGCTTCAAAAAAAAAAGACATAGAGCAATAAAAATTTACCAAATATTTTCTGATCCACCGCAATATTTGGTATTGCAAATGGGCAAAATTGGTCCAGTATGATCTGAGTTATAGATCAAAGTTTCAGACTACCTCCATATTTTTTAGATCATTTTTGCTGTTTTCTTCAAATATAATGAAATTTTGCACACTGAAATTTTGCACACATTATTTCTATTATAAAAAGACAAGCCTTGCTGAAAATGGTTGGAATCGGTCCATAATTTCTCATAGCCCCCATACAAATATCTTCCGGTAGTATGGCTTTATGGTACATAAATGTCTTTTAAAAGCTGTATCTAAACAAAATTCTGCAATAATAAGTTTCATGCAAAGTGAAATATCAAATATTTTGCTTGCATCGATCCATAATTTTGACATAGCCCCATACAAGACCTCTTCTGAAAATCACCTTAATGAACTTAAATCTTTAGTGAAAATGAGTATCAGGCATAATCAACAGGCATAATCAAATTATACATTTAAATCGTGCATCTCAATATAAAGTCCAGTTCCTAAAATCACTTAAATGAGCATAAATTCCCTATAAAACCCACTATCAACTTTAAATACAACAGAAATAGTCCCTACAAATAAATAAATCGTCCATCTCAATATGATGATGATCGGTCCAAATTTGACCATATCACTTAAATGTGCATAAATCTCTAATAAATCTCTATAATAGGTGATTTGGTGGTGGGCATATAAACTCTTACTTGTTAGTTTTTAGCGTGTAAGTTTTTATAAGTGTAACTTGGATACTGAATAAAAATCCTATTTTTGATTTTAGAAGATATGCTAGTCTTTTATTTACAGTTTGTAATTATCTACCTTTATTTCAAAATTATACGCGCTTTATATTCTTAACTGGTTGAAGTAAGCCGTGAGCAACTATAGTTAAGTTATTTCTAAATGACTAGTAGAATTTTAATAATAATGAAGTTATTTTAATGTTTGTATAAAGAAATTTTACCGGACCAAAAGTGAAGGTGTATTGAAAATAAAAAACAAATACCTAAGCATTTTTGCAAAAATAAGGCAGCAAAAGAGCAAAATATTTGTTTTTTGATAAAATAATACTGCATTACATTGCGAATTTAAATGAACAGATATGATAAAATTATCATTAAAATTATTTGTATTTAGGTTAAGTTGCCGCAACAAAAGGGAGATGATGCCTGGAAACTTTATTTTGATGAGATACCAGCGGAAATTGTGGACGAGTTTGCCATGCGTTACGGGATTGAGAATATTTATCAGGCTATGACACATTTTCACTGCCTTTCGGCCAAATATCTCTGCCCCGGGGTTCCAGCAGTCATGAGTACATTATTAGCCAATATCAACGCTTATTATGCTCATACAACCGCTTCATCGGCCGTTTCTGCAAGTGATCGTTTTGCTGCAAGTAATTTTGGGGTAAGTAAATATGATGTATTAACGCAATATTTAATATTTTATTTATTATTTATTAAATTGTTTAGTTCATTTTGTTTAAATTCATTGCAAAATTTTCTTAATAAATTCGCGTTTTAAACTATGTACGGTTGTCAGATTTTACAATATTGTCAGACATATGTTCAGAAAACATTGTCAGAAAAAGCATTTTCAGTACATTGTAAGGCAAAAATATTGTTAGACATTGACATCATGTAAACACGTTTTTTGCTATTGAAAAATTGTTGTAAGATATTTCTCAATAAAATTAAAAAAGTGAAAGAAAATTGAAGAACATTTGTTTGTTATTTTGTCTTCATCCTCGCTACTTTCTAAAATTGTTTCAATTACTCGTTTTTGTTCCATCACAAAATGCCTGGATATATCTGACAACGAATTTAAGAATTTTTGCCATACAACAATCTGCCAACCGTGTGAACTGACAATTTCTGTTGACCAATAAATTTATTGTGTTATGACAATTGTGTGTCAATGAAATTGTAAGGTTTTCTAACAGTCGTCTGAACTGAAAATTTACCTTTTGATCTGAGAACCGTCTGGACATAGTTTAAGTTCGTAATTTAATGTAGAGAGAGATGCAAACACATTTTAAGTGTTGCCAGGGCGCAATGTTTTCAGTTTTTGGATTTCCGAAAATTATTTCCCTCCGAGTATATACTTTAAAATGCCCCTAAAGGGGTTCAATATTCTTCAAAAGTTGATTTTTTTTTATTCACGCTATTTTTTACAGTTTTTTTTATGTTTTCATTAAAAACAGCAAAACAGAATTTTTCCCAGGAAATGAAATTTTCAGAAATTCATAAATAATAAAAGTTACATTAATACATACATATGTATGTATGTATATACCCAAATTTCCTATTATAATTTATGTATACAATACATTTTTTTGTTATTCAAGAAAGAAAAGTTCGTTAAACTCTTGGACCAATTACACAATTCGTTACGAATTGATTTATCAATGTATCGCAATAATTTTCCCGCGTCTAGTCAAGAGAAGCTGATGGATTTGAAATCGACTGTGGATCTGTTGACCAGCATAACATTTTTTCGCATGAAAGTAAGTATCTTTAATTGTCCTGAATAATTGGATATTATGAATAATTAAATAAATTTGACTTTTGACAACTAAATTTCGCAAATTTATAATAAATTTAAGGTACAAGAATTATCTAGTCCACCGAGAGCAAGTACTGTCGTCAAAGATTGCGTTAAAGCTTGTCTTAGATCCACTTATCAATTCCTTTTCGAGAACTGTTACGAATTATATAACAGGGAATTTCAGGTAAGTTATTGATTTCTTATTTTTATTGTAATCGTGATGTAAAATATTCAGCAAAAAGATTCGACACAACTTTTTTTTGTATTAATATTATGATGTTTTTTGACATTGTGTTACTTGATATAAAAGTTTAGATTTAACTATGCAAATTCTTTAAGGTTAGCACCTAACGCATTGGCTCAGAAGTTTGGCGAGTCTTACTCCAAAATATGTATTAAATTATGATAGATATCATTTTTATAATTCAAATCGTTACAATAATTAATTAAATTTAAGATAGACATAAGAAGAAAAGAATAAGAAGAGACTTTTCTGTTCGTGGTCTTTAATATATTGCACCTAAGAAAGACTTATAGATTTATAATTATCGTAGCTTAACAAAATGAAACAAATCAATTTCAATTTTATAACAGGATTTTTACTTTTATATCTTTGTAAAGCGATAATTATGTTTTTACACTGTTTTGATTTATGTAACACGTTGTAGAAAAAAATTCGATTGATTTTTCGTCATTTGATTTAGCACGACTAAAATTTTTTTTATATACATATATGTATAAAGATATATATATATATCTTTATTTGCAATCTATTTTTACAATAATAAGCTAATTTTATAAATTTTAAAAATAACATATGGTACAGATTCAATGGAATCAATAATTTCAATTATATATGCATGTATTTGCATATATAGAGCTAATTTATATCTAACGTGTAAAATAGTACATTATTATTTAGAGAAATATACTCGCATATTATTTTATCAATTACATAATTTCATTGTTATTGTTTTAAAATTCTACGATATTGTATTAAATAATAGGGAGATCTAAAACGTGTTTTCGTTTAAGTCTTTTTACTGCATCAGTCACATCTAATAATGTGATTGCCAATATATTTGTGTGGTTACTAAGTCTTAAATAATTGCAGCCAAATTTTTTTATTTCAGACTAGGGGTACCCTGCGCGCGTTTCTACGCTACCAATTAAAATAAATTTGAAAGAAAGGCATTACACAATATTCAATTCATTTTAAATAATTTTATTGATTTTGTTCATTTTGAAAAAAAGTAGGCGGTCGAAGCAAGTTTCTTAGTCATGCCGGACTCTTAGTTATATTCCGTTAAATTTTTAGTAAGATCGGTCCAGCTGTCCGGACTTCCCGGCAAGCGTTGTCCTGCAAGGGATGGGGCGTGGATTATGAATCTTAATTTTTACACATAGTGTTGTTGAACTGTTCGGACGTGTTATTTTTAGTGCGGCTGAATTTTCGGTGAAAAAATCGTAATAGGTGAAAAAGTGTAATAGGTCGAAATAAAACAAAAAAGTTAAAAAATAATTCGTAATAGGTAAAAATACCTACGATAAAAAAAAAAAAAAAAAAAAAAAAAAAATAAAAAACATTAAAAAAATAAAAATAAAAAACATTAAAAATCGCATAAAAACTGTATGAGTGTTCCTCTCAGATGTAATTCTGAGAAAGAGCTTAGCTCGACTAGTAAATCTTTATGGATCTCTGAGGAAGAATCCTTAAAAAAATCTGTGGAGAATCTTCTCACTACAAGAGCCGTAGAACGGCGCCGTTCCTGTTCGCCCAATATAGTGATTTCATCAGATGATAAAACATCAACATCTTCTACATCAAAAAGCGCAGTCAAACCTAGAAAACAAGTAGGTATGGATAAATACGTCACAGTTCTTAAGCGACAGAGGAGCCCGACATCTGCTCAAGTATCATCAAATTCAAAAGCTCCCAAGACCGTGAGTATTGACAATCCAAATGATCAAAACAGGTTTGCTCTCCTCCAGACGGATGATCCAGAACTTCCTAAAAAGACGTTTAAGCCCCCACCAATTTATCTGAGAGAGCCCATTTCCAGTAAATTGGTACAAGGAATTGTTTCGGTAATAGGTGAAAATATGTTTAGCGTAACCTCAATTAAACATGGAAATATCAGCGAAACCAAAATTCAAGTGAAAAAGGAAGATGATTTTCGAAAATTGTCCAACCAGTTGGAGAGGGAGAGTAGGGATTTCTATACCTACCAGCTGAAAAGCGCAAAAGGACTCCAAGTAGTTCTAAAGGGTATAGACCCAGATGTTGATCCTGCCGAGATAAAGACTAGTTTAATGGAAAATGGCTTCAACATTAAGAGCATAACGAATATTAGAAACCGTGAAAAGATTCCTCAGCCGATGTTCAGGGTGGAATTGGAACCTGGAGATATCGTCTTAAAGAAAAACGAGTCCCATCCCATCTACAATCTGATTTACCTTCTGCATCGGAGAATCACCGTGGAAGAACCGCATAAGTGTCAGGGACCCGTCCAGTGTCTTAATTGTCAAGAATTTGGTCACACCAAAGCGTATTGTAAATTGCCGTCAGTATGTGTTGCGTGTGGGGAACTACATACAACTGCTCAATGTGATAAGTCGAAAACTGACTCAAAAATCAAAAAATGCAGTAACTGCGGAGGTAATGATACCGCAAATTATAGAGGTTGTCCAGTTTACACTCATTTGAAAGGCATAAGGACCAACAAGACGTCAGTATTACCTGATCATCCTCAACAGCCTAATTTTGCTTCGAGTAACAATTTTCCTCAATTGTTACGGCCCACTAGTCATGTAAACGTGCCTAGTTCTAGACAAGTTTCTTACGCTAACGTGGTTAAATCTAATATGCCAGGTTTGGAGCAGGAACCTAAATCACAATATTACGAGCCTAATATTAACACTCTAGAGACTACTTTGCAGACACTTGTCCAAACTATGAACACTTTTACGACCACTATGACATCCATGATGCAGGAAATGCTGAAAATGCAATCCACTATCTTGCAAGCCATTTTAAAGAAATGATTTATTTAAAAATTTGTTTTTGGAACGCGAACGGCCTCCGCCAACATAAAAACGAACTGGAATACTTCCTGATGGATAAGCAGATTGATGTTATGATGATTGCTGAAACTCACTTGACGTCGACAGGGTACTTCAAAATTAATGGCTACGTGTTGTACGATACTAAAGATCCCCGCGGAACAGCTTGTGGAGGTTCGGCAATTCTTATAAAGAACAGAATAAAACATTATCTAATGAATAACATAAGTGAGGATTACCTCCAAGCAACAAACATTTGCATTGAATTCTGTCTATACAAATTTGTTTTATCATCGATTTATTCTCCGCCTCGATTCTCAATAAAAGAACACCAATACCATAACTTCTTTAATTCCCTTGGAGCTAGATTTTTAGTTGCTGGCGACTTTAACGCCAAACACACATTTTGGGGTTCACGTCTGGTAACCCCAAAGGGTCGCGTACTCTTCAACACCATTGCTCAAATGGGCTTAGATGTACTCTCAAGCGGACATCCCACCTACTGGCCGACGGACCGACGGAAGATTCCAGATGTTATTGACTTTGGAGTAGTGAAAAATATCCCTGTAGAATGGACTTGTCCTCAGATCACTCTCCTACTATCATTTCAATGCATTTCCCTCAAGTGTGTGGCTCCCCATTTAGAAACATGACTAAGACCCGAGTAAACTGGATAAAATACAAAAAGTATTTAAGTTCTCATTGCACGGAAAATATTGTGTTGAGAACTACCGACGATATCGATGAGTCGATTGGCAACTTTACCGAGGACCTTCGACGAGCTGTGCATCACGCTTCCACTTATCACGTTGAATGTAGAAATAGGACAAACAGAACTTATTTATCTGAACTCGAACATCTCCTATCAGAAAAAAGAAGAATGAGAAGAGAGTGGCAACTTCACAGGTCTTCTGAACTGAAAGCTAGGCTACGGGTATGCAGAGATATACTAAGACATTTCTTAGAAACCCAAAGAACGGCTTCACTTAGATCCTACTTGGAGGGTCTTGATAGTACCCCACAATCTGACTACTCGTTATGGAGGGCGGCAAGAGGTTTAAAAAGACCAGTGAGAGGAAAACCTCCTTTGCGAAATCCGACTGGTGACTGGGCTAGAAACGATTCCGAGAAAGGGACATTATTTGTTAACCATTTAAGAAATGTGTTAACTAAAAACAACTCAAATAACGTATCTGATTTGCCACCACTCGTTATTAGACCTCCTGTACCTCTAAGACTCAACTTTGGTGATGTCCAAAGCGCTATTGGTACTCTGAACCTTAGAAAGGCTCCAGGTATGGATAAAATCAGCAATAAAATGCTTGTGGAGTTACCTCGTGTAGCTAGAAGAATTATCCTCTTTATCTTCAACGCTATTTTACGCCTAGAATACTATCCTGCAGATTGGAAGGTGTCTATGATCACTATGATTCCTAAGTCAGGGAAGGATCACACCAAAGTAGAGTCATATAGGCCAATTAGCCTACTGCCGACAATTTCTAAACTGTTCGAAAAATTGTTAATGACTAAGTTGATTCCAATTCTGAACGACACTGAATGCATTCCTAATCATCAATTCGGCTTCAGAGCTAAACACAGCACCATCGAACAAACACACAGATTGGTAAATGTGATAAGAGGGTCGTTTGAAGACAAAAAATACTGCTCCGCCCTTTTCATTGATGTGTCCCAAGCGTTCGACAAAGTTTGGCATGACGGTTTAATGCACAAAATAACATTAACTCTGCCTGCTAACACCCATAAACTTATGGAAAGCTATTTATACGGTCGCAAATTTAAAATCAAAGAAGGCAATTTTTTAAGCCCCGCTCAGCCAATTGAAACAGGTGTGCCACAGGGTAGCATACTGGGTCCTACTTTATATTTGATTTATGCCTCCGACATGCCGTCAGACCCCAAAATCCACACGTCAACTTTCGCAGACGATACAGCCTTTATTAGCGTTCATAAGGACCACCAAGTAGCATCACAGAATTTGCAGAATTATGTTTATAAACTAGAGAATTGGCTAGAGCTTTGGAAAATCAGGGTTAATGAACAGAAATGTATTCATATCACTTTCACATTGCGAAAAGAAACTTGCTCGTCCATCAGAATAAATAACCAAATTATTCCGCAACACAATGAAGTCAAATACCTCGGAATCCACCTCGATCGTCGTTTAACCTGGAAATCTCATATTGACGCAAAACTTACACAGATGAGATTAAAAACAGTGCAACTTAATTGGCTAATCGGCAGAAATTCTACATTAAAGTTGGATTGCAAACTTTTGTTGTACAATGCAATTCTAAAGCCAATCTGGTGTTATGGAATTCAATTATGGGGTACTGCCTCAGCATCCAACATTGAAAAAATTCAAAGGGGTCAAAATAAAATTCTACGTATAATTACTGCAGCTCCATGGTACGTTAAAAATTCTCGAATTCACAAAGATCTAGGCATTCCTTTGGTGAAAGTCGAATTTACAAAATACGCCTCAAAATATGTCAGCAAACTTGAACACCATCCAAACCCACTTGCACGAGACATCCTTAACTTTAGTGGCCATGTTCGGTTGAGAAGGAGGGATACCCTTGCTTTAACTCAAACGCAAAACAGATGACTGGATCAGTGGATGTAAATTTTTTGTAGTATCATAATATTTTGTCTAGCACTGGCTGGACTTATTATTTTCTTTTAGTATTAAGATTCGAAAACTTATTGTCATTTCAATATCTGAAGATTCAATAAATAAATATAATGTATTATAAAAAAAAAAAAAAATGTTTACCTCACCTAGAGTAACATGTGTATTCTATTTGAAGTAAATATGTTAAAAACCGAGTATAATCAATTACACAATTTAAAAAAGTAGGAGTGGTCGAAAGAAATAAGAAGCTTTGGCACATAAAATTTTTATTTTTACCTCGCCTTCAGTAAGATGTGTATACAATTTGTTTTTATTATTAATGCATTTATTTATTGACAAATTAATTTACATTGGGCCTCAGTGTCAAAGTGACATTATTGGGGCAAGTTGGCAAAAGTTAATTAACAAAATTACAATTAATTTCTTATAACTTATGCAATAAAAAATATTAAGAATAAAAGTAAAATAAAAAAAATTATATAATAGTTAATATTATTTATACTTATATTTTCTGTTTAAAGTAAATATATTAAGACGAAGTTATACTAGAAGCATTTCAAGATTTTGCAACAAATATTTTCTTAAATTTGTTTTAAATAACGAAATTCTCTGAAAGTATTCATTAAATCAGTCGGTAATTTATTAAATTCAAAACCACGAATATATTAAATTTTTTGTTTAGTAGTTTCTAATCTACACCTTGAAACACATAAATTTGAGCTATTCCTTGTACTAAATATATTTAGATTCCTGGGGAAAGTAATTGTATTGTGACCAATATTGTATAGTGACTTAAAAACAAAAATAAGTAGTTGATATATATACATACCCCTTACAGGTAAGACATTTTTCGCAACATCTTGATATAGGGACAATGTTGAATACCGTAATGGCAATTTAAACACAACTTTCAGTGCTTTATTCCGAATTCTTTACAAAGATCTTAGTGGTGCGGTATTTTTACAACCGTAAATTAGAACTAAGTAATTTAGCTGTCTTTGAACCAACGCTTGATAGAGCATAGTTTTAGTTTTGACATTTAACTTATTTTTAAATTTGTATAGAACACCGATTACATGAGATATTTTTGATTTTAGTGATTCAATGTGTATATCCCACGAAAGATTGCTTTGTATATTGACCCCTAAATATCTTATTGGCTGGCTTTCAAAAATTTCATCTCCATTAACAAAAATACTAAATTCTCCGCAATCTCTAGTCAAATGAGGACGGAACTTGAGTAGTTTTGTTTTCTTTGTGTTTATAACTAATTTATTAAGTCTTGCAAATTCAAAAATTAGAGTTGCATCTCTCTCCATATATGCTTTGAGTGCAGTTTCTTATTTATATGGATACAGTACACAGATATCATCTGCATACATGTATATTTTTCCATATAGACCAAGATTAACAATGTCATTTACATATATAGTAAACAATAGTGGACCCAAAACACTACCCTGCGGCACACCATGTTCCACAGTTCCTAATTAACTTTTTTAGCCATTTAATTCAACACATTGTTTTCTGATACTCAAGTAGCTTTTAAAAAGATTAAGTTCATTGCTCCTTATCCCATAGTACTGAAGCTTCTGAAACAAGATTGCATGATCTACTAGGTCAAACGCTTTTAAAAAGTCATAGAAGATTCCTGCTACTCCTTTGAATCCTTGATCTAAACCGTTACATATATAATTCACAACATTCGTAACCGCGTTCTCTGTTCACTTCCCTTTCTAAAACCGTACTGGCACTCATATATTAGTTTAGTATCTTCCAAGTATGCCTATGTATTATTTTTTCAAAAATTTTATCAACAATTGATAGTAAAGAAATAGGCCTGTACTTTTCTTCCGTATTAGCAGCTGATTCCTTCGGAATCGGAATAATTTTTGAAATTTTTAAAATATCAGGGTATTCCGACGACTCTACTATACTATTAAATATATTTACCAATGATCGCAATATTTCTTTCTTGTATTCAACACAGAAAAAATTAAAAATGAGTTTCAATTAAAATATTTGTGGAATCAATTAAAAATTTAATTGAAATCGGACCTGTAAACAAAATGATAATATCAATTTAAAAAAAATGTGAGATTTAATTGAAAATATCCGAAAAATCAGAAAAAGTAATTGAATCAATTTTAAAAAAATTTTAATTGAAAATTATTTTAAAATCAATTAAAGGTTTAATTGAAAAAAAAACATGATTTTTTTCTATGAAAGAGTATTTCTGGGGATAAGTTATCATGACCACAGCTCTTTTTGATAGCGAGATCAGAAATAATTTGCAAAATTTCATCGACAGTTGAGCTTTTAAGATGAAAGTAGTTTGTCCTTAGACTATTACATGTATCGCCACTAAAAACTGTGATCTGTTGTTTTAAAACTTTGGGTACTTGCAAAAAATACCTGTTCAATAACTCACATTTTACAGAGTCTTCTGAAATTAAATCACCATTTGAATTCTTTAAACAAACTTTCATTTTCGTACTTCTACCCATCGTCTCATTAAGGAATCGCCAGCATTTTTTTGGATCATGTTGTATACTAATTATATTATTATGATAATTATTATTTATATATTCATTATATGCTTTTTTACGACCTTGCTAAGTCTTTATATACTATTCTATACATCCATATTATTGGGTCTTCTTCGTCTCATCTTTAGCAAATGTTTTTTTAATCACATCAAATTTTGTAAATTTTCATTAAACCATTGCATTCTTTACTAACTTTGATTTTTTTATAATGGGTACAGAGTTATCGTATGCGTTTATCAAACAATTTATAAATTTGAAGTATCATCTGATGGATTATTACCAGTATATAAATTCCGTAAATTGTTTCGAATATTTTCTCTTAATCTATTATAAAAAATGTTCGAAATCTCCCAGTTTACAACAAATTATATTATGATCAGACAGATCACACTCAATAGAGTTTATAGATAAAATATTTGAAATATTGCTAAAGACGTTATCAATATATTTTCCAGACGATGGACGTGTCACTAATGTATGACAGGATATAAATTCATAATGTAGAAGTAAATTTGAAAAATCATTTGTTCTCAATAAATTTCTCAATAATATTTGAAAATTTAGTAATGTCATATTTCTGAGATCTATAAAAAGACATCACCCTAAGTGGGACACCATGAATTCTATAATTTTGCAAACATATTACAATTGAATCACAAAAATGTTTTGTTTCACAAATCTCTATAGTGTATATAAAATCGTCCCGTATGTAAAAAGAAGTACCGCCATAGCAATCACCTCTACAGCAATGAACACAATTACAGCCAGGAATGTCATATATTTGAATTGAACCAGGTTTCCTGAATAGCAATAATACAAGGTAGACTTGGAAAACTAGCAATTAGTGACTTAAATCTATTAAATTTGTTGACGGAAGAAATGCTTCTAATATTGGAATTAAGGAATTACTAAAATTATCAAAATCAGAAAAATAATTATTATTGATCATAAAATAAAGAATAAAAAATTAATATGAAACACATTTATATAAAAAATTTAATAATTGTGAGTTTTACGCTGGAGACAAAAATTCAGAATGATTGCCATCAGATTTATCATTGCCGGCCGGAGGTCTATTAAATGATTTTCGTTTTGTACCGTAAGTTGCAGCTTCTGATAAGATTTGATCAACTTCTTCTTCAGTTTTAATATATCTTGGCTTCGATATTTCACTTCTCTTAACGTATACTCTGCCACCAGATGTGTATACTAAATTATATCCAATGGCTTTTAAAGACTTGGCATGATTAAAAAGTTGGAGAGTTTCTCTACTCAAAAAATCATTAATGTAGACTGACTTCATGGAATCCATCTCTTTAAGTTTAGGCTTCGACTTCATAAGTTTGTCATTTGAACTCTTATTTCTAAATTTAACAACCATTGTTTTTTTATCGTTCTTATCATTTCTACCTTTCTTGAAAAAATAAGCTTCATCAATATTCTCCTCTTTTATTTCAATTCTTACTTTTTTTGAAATATCCAGTACGGTATCAATAGCACTTGAATTATTTTTTACTTCAACACCTCGAACTATACAATCGTGTTTTACTCTCTGAGCATTCAAAAGATTAACTGATGTTTTTAAAGAATCAATTTCACTTTTCAAAAGACGATTTTCTTTTTGAACTAGTTCAACCTTTTTATTATTTTCCACAATAGTTTTCAAAAATTCATCATACTGTCGGGTCATAAAATCTATAGCATTTGTTACAGCAGTTAGCTGATCGAGCATCTTTAATTTCGTTTTATTTCTTTTAGTTCTTCTTTCCATGTATTATCACTTCCATCACACAAATGACAAACAAATTCTTCATACTCACTGTCTAAAAGATGTTTGAATTTGCGTTTGTCTAGATTTGTACATAATGTATGAAATAATTTTGTACATTTACCACATTGTATGTTTTCTTCTCTTTCTTCTTCAATTTCCAATTTGCATTGAACACAAATTATTTTTGCAACAGCAGCTACATTACTTATACGATCTTTAGCAGCCATACTTCAATATGTTGAATTTTATTTTTATTTTATTTATAATTTTAACAAAAATTGTTTATAAAAAATAATATTTTTATTTTAATAAATTAAAGAAATTTACTTTGTAGAGCTTTTATTTTTGACGTTTTATCCGATAGAGTTGCTTAAAGTAAATCTGTAAAAAACCATGCAGAATAAATTAACCAATTGAAAAAAGTGGGCGTAAGAGTAGACATGGTCCTACCAACTGCGAAACCTTCCCGTACTCATACACAACAACTTTGCCGAAGATCATCACATGATCAAATGCATAGTTTACGATTCTATAAGGGACAAGTACATACAAGCATTAATTTTTTGAGATGGGGCGTGAAAGTGGGCGTGGTACATTAATTTTTTGTTTTTACCTCGCCTTCAATAATATGTGGATAGAATTTGTATGAAGTTTAAAACAATGTTTTTTCTTTAAAATTTTTTTAAAGACTACCAAAATATTTTTTTTTTTTTTACATTTTTTTACTTTTACTTTGAAGTTTGTGTTCGTCTTAGTTGAATGGTAACAGAAGTAAATCTGTAAAAACCCATGCATAAGCAACTAATCAATTAAAAAAAGTGGGCGCTAGAGTAGGCGTAGTCGTACCAACCCAAAAACCTTCCAGGTCTCATGCACAACAACTTTGCCGAAGATGATTATCACAGATAGTTTAGGAGTCTATAAAGGACATACATACAAACATTAATTTTTATATATATAGATTAATATTAATTTTGTACATGGGCTAAATACTTATATACTTTGTATGGGAGCTGCCACGCCCACTGGTATGATCCCGCCCAATTTTCCCATGACTATTCATAACATAATCAACGTGCACAAATTTCTAAGACTCTGGCTATTATAGAACTGTAGATATATGATATGAAATATATACTTTGTATGGGAGCTGATACCACTGGTCCGATCCCGCTCATTTTTTGCTTTAATAGCTTTCAATAATACAGTTAATTTACTTTCACTAACACCTTGGGTTAATTTATTAAAATGTATGTGATATTATATTTAAATAAATTTAACTTCAATTTAATAATTTTTTTTCGCACTTTTCATGAATAGGGGTTATGTATTAGTTGGTGTCGGTATACTTAACGCCGCCGCACGTCTATTAAGCACATAACATAGGGTTATCGTGTTATTTTATTGAGTTACGGTGCAAAAACACAAAAAAACTAAATATTGCGCCATCTGTCGGACGAACTTCAAACTACTAAGAAACACTACTCACGGCCCATAGAGCATGTATATAAAATATGGTCAAAATCGGTCCAGTAGTTTTTGAGTTTAGCGATCACGAACATACACGTAATTTTTATATATGTATAGAGATTTTACAAATGGAATTTTTAGGTCATTATGTTTTTTTTTATTATAACTTTTCATTATTTATTGAATCTGCCTTATTTCCTTATGCCTAACAATAAGTATTCAAATCTTAAAACTAAAATAAATCTAATTACTCTCTAACAGAGCATTCATTTCTTATTGGGTGTTAAACTCTACGAAGCCTCGAATCCGTCTGGCTCTGACCTAGAACTCTAGCCAGCGGATTCGGGTGGGCTTGTAGCTTTTTGATGTAGTTCTCGCGAACCCTTATGAATTCATCCTTACCAATGGAACTTCTAGATCTCTGTGGATGTTTTCATTTCTTATGTACCATTGTGCGCCCGTCATGGTCCTAAGAATTTTTGATTGGGCCCTCTGTATAAGTTCAATACTGGTATTACTAGCAGTTCCCCACAATTGGATGCCATATGTCCAAATTGGTTTTAAAATGGTTTTATACAGGGTGTCTTTATAGTACAGGCTTAGCTTAGATTTGTCACTGATTAACCAGTGAAGGCTAGATGCTTTTAACTTCATGTGAAGTCTCTTGGTTTCTATAAGACGACGCCAAGTAAATCTTATATCTAAGTGAATACCAAGGTATATAACATAATCGGACTGAGGTATATTTACATTGTTAAGTGTGACAGATGGATAGCATCCCCTCCTCAATGTGAACGTAACATGTTTGCTTTTTAACCCATTTACTCGTATTATCCATTTGTTTAACCATGGTTCCACACATCTTAGATAGTTATCTAGTATACTAGATGCTATATATGGATTTTCATGCGAGCTAATAATTGTGGTGTCATCAGAAAGTGTAGAAATAGTTAGTATATCGTTCGTAGGCAAATCAGATGTGTAAATCAAATAGAGGGTAGGTCCAAGAACACTTCCTTGTGGTACTCCTGCTCCAATGCTATATTCACTTGTCACGTAATCGTTGTACTTAACTGTAAATAAGCGGTCCGATAGATAAGATTCCAATAGTTTATGGGTACAGGGTGGTAGCAAGAATTTTATTTTATATACCAGTATTTTGTGCCATACTTTACCGAAGGCTTGAGCGACATCCAAAAATATTGCTGAACAATATTTCTTTATTTCAAAAGATTTTCTTATTTCTCCGGTTATTCGATAAACTTGTTCAATTGTTCCGTGGCGTTCGCGGAAACCAAATTGATAAACTGGGATTATATTTTTCTCATATAAAAATGGTATGATTAATTAATTTTTTTTTGTGACCAATGTTTATAATTATTATAATTTTTAAGGAGTTTCCTTCTGGCTAATTTGGTCAAATGTTTGTTTCCAAACGTAAATAAAAAACTTCTTCGATTTTTATTTTATTTACCCAAAGTTTCGTTAGTTTTATTCTAACTTCTACAGGGGTCTCGTTCTCAATAATCTAGTGACAAAATTTATTGTTTTATTACACAGCTTTAACTTATAGACTAAGTTTTGCTTACAGCTTTGATGTTTTTTATCATTGGATATTAATTTTTATTATTAATTAGTTACTTAAATACTAAAAAACGAGATATCACGAACAGAATTTGTAATGTACATGCTTGAGAATAGAAGAAAAATCATTACACTCGTTATAAAAACATTGTATTTTAAATTTAACAGATATACTTTACATATTATTTACATTTGAATACCATCACTGGTGGATGATAATAACAGAGGTTGTTGTCTGGGGTACTACAGGTAATGTAAAGGGTTACTATGTTGTTACGTCTTGACGACTGGGATGTTATATGAGTTTTTTTTTGTTGGATGTTCTATTGAGTTAAGCTTTCATAGTACTTTTCCATTAAATGTTTTAAATGGGCTTCGTAGTAAGTAACATTATATTTGATCTTTCTTTCTCTCATCAACCTTCAAACAACCTACATTAGTCAGCTTTTAAAAACTTGCTAAACCTACCAAAAATAATTTACAATTACATATAAAAGTTATCTATTGAAGATAAAATTCAAATATTTTTTAAAAAATTCTTAAGGTAAGTTTTGTGAATGGATCAAATAGGTACATAAAATTTTGTTACCGAAGAAACCTTCAATACTTGAATCCAGAATTTTCATTCCTAACCTCACTTTCATTAGATCACGTTGAAAAAAAAAAAAAATAATATCATCGTATATAAAACCGGCTCTTCGGATCTACTACCCCGAATGGATTTAGTTACACCCGGCGGCATATTTGTGGCAACCTTTTGGACACCGGGAGAGTCACCTATTCACCCCAAAGCACACTACATTAAGAATTATAAGGCTCTTAAGAATATCAGCATATCTAGCAACAGCCATACAAAACTATAGAAGTGTGATTAATACCAACTTCTCTAAACCACATCTAGACAACACCACCTAATTTTTAGGAATATCCCCTTTCCGAAACGTCGTCCAATACAACCCCAGCTAAGTTTTTTCTAATATAATGTGCATTGCCTAAATTATTTTGAATCAATTTTCCAAACACTATCAAGAAATCAAAACGGGTTCTTGAACAAATTTTGAACGGGAAAATAGTTTACAATTTATTATTTTTTTTTTCTTCAATCTATTTAAATATATTCAATATATATAAGTCTAAGAAATAGCTTCATAATAGTGTTTGAATTAGTTTAAATAAGATAACATATAGATTCATTTTAAGAAAAAAAAATTAGTTCAAACATTTATCAAACTAAATTTGTGAGTACTAGCGCATATCAGAAAGTCGGTGATTACTAGCCAATTACATTTTAGAGCTTATCAATTTTATTAACATTAATAATGCAATGATCTAACTTCGAACTCAAATCAAAATAATAATCATATGCACCAACAAACCTTGTCTTTACTAAATTTACCTTTTATTTATACATACAACATCCAACGCAGTGTGATCATCGAGGCCTCAATGAACAACAGCAGCAACAACATTAATGTGGTGAGTGTATCAAACACAATTGTATGTATTTTGTCGTGTTGTTTTTTTTTTATAAAGATTAGAGACAAAACATTCATTCCATCAAATATATTCTTAATAGTATATCAACAATTCGTTCCAACAAAAGCTAATGAAACAATTACGTTAGGTTTTGTTGCTTCGAACTTTAACATAAAAATTTAGTTTTTGTTATTTTTACTTTACACCAGACATGTGCAAACTGACACAAACGCATTTCAAATCAGTTTTACGAATTTTGCGACTGTGTTAAGTTGAACGGAGCAAGCAGAACAAAAGCAGAGAAAACAAAAGTAGTACACTGAGTAAAAAATTAAAATTAAAAAAATTAAAACTAAATCTTAAAAAAAAAATCAAATATCAACATCTCCAATGATTATTTCCCCCTCGTAAAGTTTTATTCTTAATAAATCACATAGGTGTTGATCCGTTAATTTGTTGCGATATTTACTTTTAATTAATTTTAAAATACTAAAAGCGGCTTCACAGTCGTACATGGACCCGAACATGGAGTATAATTTAAGTATTTCCTTCTTAATAACAGGATACTTCTCTTTGTTTATTTTTTTCCAAAATGATTTTCCAGTATCTAGCGGTAAATTTATATCATTTTTCATTATTTCTAATTCAGCGGCTAATTCCAAATTATCAACATTTTTTTCAGTCAATGAGATTTTATCACAAATCAGGCATTGGACATTATTTTTGCCATTTACAAACATAAAAATTTCTTTATATTCGTCCATGGCAATTAACATTTTTTTTTTAGTGTAGTGTTTTTTATTACAAATAATTTTGCTTGCAGAGCGATACGGTGTTTCTTTGTCAAATGCAGAATAGCAACTGACTTTGAATCGGTAAACAAGCAGCAAGCTTTCGGACATGTTGGTGTGAAAAAACGATCAAGCTACTATCGGTGTGAAAACACGATGACTCAAAAAAATACTAGCTGCACATCTGCTTTACACGCATATGAGATATACATATATATATTGATATGAATTTTTTTTCTTGAATTTAAAATACCAAACAACACACTATCAATGTTTTTTAGAATTTGATAACTTTGCGTTGCCAGTAAACGGTTTTTTTTGGGGCTAATTTTGTTTCGACTCTGCTTTGGTATTCTTTTAATATAATCAAAATTTGTATATGTAAATCAGATAGAATTATTGTAAAATGATAAGTTTAAGAAGAATAACAGGCTTGTGTATATATTTTTTTTGAATCGATTTAATACAAAGTTTTTTAGTTATTCTATTTTATTGAAATGTTCTGAATAAAAATAGCCATATTCCATATAGATTTCTAACTTATAATTAGTTTGCTTTCGGTGAGTGAATAAGCAAGTAGAGATGGAATATGGGGTTTTATACACAATTATAGCGGCATATAAAACCATTTCAGGGTAGGGCAATGAGAGACTGGCGACTCCAAACCCATCAGGAGAAACCAAATTATAATAGTAATAATTGATGTTTTGTTGTTGTTTTTTGTCAGTAGTAATGGGCATTTTAAATATGAGTTAGTTTTTGTCAGCTAAAGTTATATTTTTTTTAGTGAATTGAAATAAAAGGGAGTCTAAAACAATTTTTTATGTAATCCAGGTATTGGAGACAGTTGGAACTTAAAAGGACACGAATCCCCCGCCCGACTGAAGTTAGCTCCTTAATGGCTCCCCAGTCCTACTTAAGCTTTACACAAAATTATTTTCTTTCAAACCTATTTTATTTCAATATTACCTAAGCGTTTTATTGATAGCAATATATTGGTTTACATTACAAATTTTGGTATAAATAATCAAATAATTAATAAAAATATAATATACAATAAACGACCACAAAACTTAAGTCAAGTTTAACTTAAAGCTAATATCACAGAACTGATTTAATTATTAATTGCAGAGGAATATTGCAGTTTCGTATTGTCTTTGTCTTCTTTCGTATTCATTGTTGTTTTGTTGTATGCGTAAACTCTCCAGTGTATACCTTTTGTTTTCCTTTCTTTCTATATCTAATATTTTAACATTATTAAAGTCTGCCACATGATTACACTTTTTACGTGCTGGGTAAGTGCCGTCGATATTTTTCCATTTCTTATATCTGTTTTATGTTCGTTGATTCTTGTACCCAGCATTCTTTTTGTTGTACCAATATACACCAAATTGCACATCTCCCCCTCGTTTCCATCACATTTTATTTCGTACACAACATTGTCCGTTTTGAATTTGTCCATCTTCGGTTTGTTATTCGTAAATAGCTGTCGCAATGTGCTGTTTGATTTGTATACAATTGTTAATGTTTTTATCTCTGTGAGTTTTGGGATGAAATGGTACACTGTAAAAATGTTTTGTTGCTGCTGATACGGAGTCTTGTTTTCCCTTCTGTTTTTTGTGTTTTTAGAGCTGAGTTTATTAGTTTGTTTGTTATGACTATTGGATAGTCATTTATTTTTAATATGTTTCTAATCTTTTTCATATTCGTTTGTTTGTACTTATCTCACTTATATCCAATACTTTCCCTATTAAGTTTGTCACTGTGTTTGTCTTCATTTTCATGGGTTCGAATAGTAATTGATTAATCTGCCTGAAGATGTGGGTTTTGTGTACCAATTTGTTCCAATTTTCTTTTGGAACACCCTTTCGAATTTCGAGATTTATAATGAACAAATTGATTCCGTGCAAAAACAATTTTTGCTTTTTTGTTTAAGAGGTTTTCAATGGAATTACTTTAATTTACCATCTTATACAAGCAGATTGGCTTTAATTAAATTATCCACCTTGAAAATTCGACGTATTATGTTAAATGTATGTTTTATGTTGAATATTGTAAATGGAAATCTTAATTGTGAATATCTTTTAAAATTTGTAAAATTTAATGTTCCACGTCGTAATTCTCGATACTATAAGCCTTTACATGTAAAATTCTGTAGTACAAATTATGCTGATGCAGACCCATTTGTTACAATATGTAGACAATTTAATGATTTATACCAATTTGTTGATTTTGGTCTCAATTCTAATATTATTAAATGTAAAATTATTGTCTTCCTCAATTGTTAAGTTTATTTTCTTCTTATTTGCATATTTATAATTTAAGTAAAAATAAGTTTCTTTTGTTAATAGTCTGTAAGGCATTATATTCATAGACTAAATAAAAAAAATAGCTTAGATAAGCAAGGAAGTCGTAATGCTTTATTTGTTATATAAAAAGGAGCATTTGTTACTGCTCGTAATGCTTTTGACTGAAATCTTTGCAGTATTTCTATGTTTGAGTTGCTGGCAGTTCCCCATAATTCTATGCCATAAGTCCAAATAGGTTTTAATACAGTTTTTAGTAGTAAACCTTATTATCGAGATTGAGTTGGAATTTACGCCCAAATAGCAAGTACATTTGTTAAAATTTTTTGTCTAATTGCTTCCTTTTAGCGATTATATGAGCTTTCCATGTAAGTCGACAGTCCAGATGCAGAACCAAATATTTTACGATGTCAGTATTAGGAATTGTAGTGCCATTGAGAAATACTGGTGGGAAATTTTCTCTTCTTGTTGTAAATGTAATTTGATTTGACTTTTGGGTGTTAACTACAATATTCCATTCAGTGAGCCAATGATAAAAACAATCAAGTTGAGTTGCTGATTCTAGAAGCTTCTGAAGGAGATTGATGTGAACATAAAAATGCCGTATCATCTGCATATGTTGCAACAGTAACGTTATCTCTTATTGGCATGTCATAGGTGAATATGGTATATAAGACAGGACCAAGCACACTACCTTGCGGGCTTCCAGCTTCTGTTTGTCGAATGTTGGATATATCATTATTAATTTTAACGTAGAAACATCTGTTTTTTTAAATATGATAAGAAAAACAAATAAAATGGAGCTGGAAGAATATTTTTCAATTTGTAAAGTATTCCTTCGTGCCAAACTTTATCAAACGCTTGCTGTATGTCCAAAAATACAGCACAACAGTATTTTTATTTTCAAAATAATCTGATATCAATTTTATAACTCTGTGGCATTGTTCAGGCGTTCCATGTTTTCTCCTGAAACCAAACTGATGATTTTATTTAGATAGGGTGTTAATCGCTTTAAAAGTAATTTTTCAAATATTTTAGATAAGATAGGTAGTAAAAGTAAGAGGACAATACAGTTTCTTGTTTATTCGGTTTTAGAACCATAATTATTTCTGCACACTTCCATTGTGAGGGGATATGCTGAAGTCTTAAAATAGAATGGTCAACTGGTAATGGTTATATTGTAATGGCATATATTTTATCACAACCTGTAGATTTTTTGTTATTTAAACTGTTTATTTCCATTTTTGTTTCATGTGGGGTAATATGATTTATTGGTATATCCATTTGACATGCATTGTCTAAGAAATTTAGAGCAGTGTGGTTTAAAAGTTGTTTCCAAATGACCAGCAAAGGCAATGGACTTTACTAAATCAGTTCTGCACCATTCTTATGTTGTTTGTATTTTTAATAGGAACATTTCTTTTAACAGGTGTTTTAAGAAACTTAGTTGCGTTAAATAGTAGCGTAAATGTGGTTCAAAGTGTGAAGTTGTCTGACCAGAGGAATAATAACGAAAAAACTGAAACATCACGATTAGCATTAATAAATACAGGAGCTGTGCCAAAAAGCACTAAAGTTCAAACAGACATGGACAGATATATTACAATAACTAAGAGAAAGGCTAGCCCTAGGTCCACACAAGAGCAACGCATGGCCAAACAATACAAAGGCTCTAACGTAATCTCTTCGCCAACAAGTGGTAACAGATTCTCTGTACTAGTCATACCTGACGATGAAGAAGCAGAATCAGCTAATAGAACAGCCACTAAAGAAGTTAAACCGCCACCTATCTATCTGCGGGTGCAAACATCAAATAGCATAGTCAACATGTTGACTCAACTTGTAGGTAAGAATAATTTCTACGTCGTTTCTATACGACGCGGTCAAATTCAAGAGACCAAAATTCAAGCCAGCACAGAAACGAACTTTCGTATTTTATCAAGACACCTTGACGCAGAAAATAAAAGTTACTATACATATAAATTAAGAAGTGCTAAGGGTTTGATTATTGTCATAAAAGGCATAGATAGTTCTGTTCCTACAGAGGAAATAAAATCTGCCGTAGAGCTAGAGAGGTATGAGGTAAAATCTGTTCATAACATTTTGAACAGGAATAAAGTTCCTCAACCAATGCACCGCATTGAGATATCGTTTGATTCATCGGTTCTCAAAACCAAAAATTGTTGTAAAGTCTTCTTACATTAAAAAAAACCTGCTTTAGTTCAAAAAATTCTCACTCCCAATATGGTCCATAATATGCGCCCAGCCAAGCCACTGGGTCTATTGCTAGTACTACACAAACAAACAAACAAAACCAATCATATGCCCAAGTCTTAAAAGCAAACCCAAATGCGAAAAATTTCCCGAGTACTTCCAACGCAACACAACCTCCATACGCTAATGTTCCTAGGGAAGGTCTACAAATGCCTTCTGGAAATAGGCCCAGCTCAATTGAAAATTTAATTCAATCTATAAATAACTTCATGGCCACAATGCAAAACAAGTTTCAGGAAATGATGCGAAACCAGAACATGCTCCTGCAAGTTCTACTCAACAACAAATGAACCAGTTAAAAATATGTCTGTGGAATGCAAACGGGTTAGCCCAACATAAACACGAAGTTGCAAACTTTCTTCATAGGCATGAAATAGACGTACTTCTTGTCTATGAAACACACTTTACTAATAAAAACTGCTTTAGGGTAAATGCATACCTTACGTATGACACAAAACATCCCAGCGGACGGACTTGTGGTGGCACAGCCATAATTGTGCACAAGCACATCAGACACTTACCATTGCCAGAGTTCGAAGAAGATTGTATTCATGACACATCTATAAATCTTACTAATTTCAAACTTACCTTGTCTTCCGTTTATTGTCCCCGTGGCACAAAATTTTGCACGATAAATTTCTCAATTTCTTCTCCACATAGAGCCAGAAATTCATTGCTGCTGGCGATTACGACGCTAAACATACATATTGGGGCTCCTGACTTATTAGTCCTAGAGGTAATCAGCTATACAATACCGTAACTGCAAGTAATTTTGATGTCGTATCGAGTGGTGAGCCTACCTATTAGCCAACCGACTTCAACAAGATACCAGACCTTATTGACTTTACTGTAATTAAAAACATCAAGCGCAGATCTAGCCATGTCTATATCTTTTGATAATTTGCATTTTATTTTTGCCTTCTTATTAGTAGTTAATTATTGACATGGGGAGAAGGTTATATGCTTACGCGCAGAACAAAATGGGTTGAGAACCAATACTACTATATGTAGAGTTAGCCGGACACAGATTCACATGCCACTAAACCTTTTTGTTTTCTTTTTCATCTTATATCAAGTTTTGAATTTTTTTTTTATAAAAACAGCGCGTAACAAGAGGTCTATAATTGTTATGATTCCCAAGCCAGGAAAAATGCAAGCCATGTTGCGTCATACAGACCGATAAGCTTATTACAATCCTAATGAAGCTTTTAGAAAAAATATTCGTTTTAAGTATAACTCCTCATCTAAATGAACACGACATCATCCTGGATCACCAGTTCGGATTCAGAGCGAAACATGGTACAATAGACAAGTGCATAGAATTGTCACCCTAATTAGATCGGCGTTTGAGAAAAAACAATACTGCTCAGCCCTGTTTCTAGACATTTCCCAAGCATTTGACAAAGTTTGGCATTATGGGCTACTCATCAAAATAACACGAATGCTTCCTCAAAACACTTAAAAGCTTTTGGAGATCTATCTAACAGGCAGAACATTCATAGTAAGGTCCCAAGATAAAAACTCCTCCCTCAAGAAAATTACTGCTAGTGTCTCCGAAGGCAGCATATTAGGACCGTTTCTATATATAATATACACAGCGGATATGCCAACAAACCTGAGCACGCATACCTCTAAATTTGCAGACGACACAGCATTTATTAGCGTCAACCATGACCCAAAAGTCGCATCGCAAAATCTGCAGTCCCACATCAATGAACTAGAGGCCTGGCTAGAAAAATGGAGAATAAAGGTTAACCCGGCTAAATGTGCTCACTTAACCTTCACGCTCAGAAGACAAACGTGCCCAGCTGTAAAAATAAATAACATCACTGTTCCGGAAGAAACCCATGTTAAGTACTTGGGAATTCATATAGATAGAAATATTCAATCAGCTACATCGATAAACTAATGGCTCTCTAACTACCTCGCTCGGGGTCTGCTTCAGTTCGAAGGTCACCAGAGGCTAAAAAGAATCGATACTTTGAGCCTAACTAGAAGACATTTTTAAAATTTGAATACAGCAGTTAGTGGTTACATTGGTAACAACTAATAAACAACAAGTAGAAATGAGATTTGGATACATATTGTAAATTTCGATAAGAAAGATCCAATAATAAAAATAAATTAAAAAAAATAATAGCTCATGGTCTTATTACTACTTTGAGGTTTCAGTTTACTGAGATAGAAATTTATACTATCACTTCTCTCTTTAGCCAGCATTTCAGAGCATAACTTCATCGCCAGGTTCCAGCTTGTTTTGTCTCTTGGATTTCTAGTACGATGCCAGATTCGTCGTAGTCTGCGATACTGTCTAATCATTTCTCTTATCGCAGCTGATGCTTGTACATTACGACCTACATCCTGTGAACGAATTAAGGTTGGGGTAGTCAAAAGCGCTGCTTCGTGAATCAATAATGTAAAAGATTCAACTGCATCATCTAGGTTTTCTCCAGTTTCAATTTCCATGTTAAGGTTTAAATTATTTTCAATAAATTCTCTATAGAAGTTTAGATTAGAGTTTCGTTTAATAAGTTTAACATGCTTAGGGGCTAGTTTAACATTAATATTGTAGTTAACAAGTAACGGTGTGTGGTCTGAATTTAGGCTATCATCATTTAAAATATCAACTGACTGTCTAGAGATGCCGCTAAATACAACGAAGTCAAGTAGGTCTGGAATTTTTGTTGGATCAGTGGGCCAATATGTTGGCCTACCTCCTGATAATGTGTTGCAATTACTTTGCAAAATACATTTATACAATTGTTTGCCTTTTGGATTAGACAGCCGAGAACCCCACCAAGGGTGTTTTGCGTTAAAATCGCCAGCAACAATAAAACGAGAACCTAAAGATTTAAAAAAGTTTTCGTATACTTCGCATTTTACTGTGTGTTTTGGTGGAAAATATATGGAGAAGATGTTGATAGGAATATTATTGCAACGTAATCAACTTTAACCTCCATAAATCGTTTAAAAGTATTATTATCGAGATAAAGTTTAACATACATAATATTTACATTCACAGAAATCATGACACTAAATTTTTGGATGATCGGTCCATTTCTGAAAAACTGTTTTATACATATACTGGGTGCTAGTCCAAGCAAAAAAAAAATAATAAAAGGAAAGAAAGAAATTCTTTTAACTTTGCTGTATATAACTACATCGTTACTATATTAAGTAACATCCCTAATGCGATCGTTCGGACGTACTTTTAATCCGCTCTATGAACATTAATAATCACTTATAAAATAATTTGGTTTATACATCATTATAAAATCGGTAAACCTTATAAAGTGTTTTATAAAATCGCGTATTACTTGTGACATTGAAAAAAGTTCTTAAGATACTCTTGTTCAATAGTGAAATTAATTGTATAAAATAAACATTTTTAATTGTCTTGTTACAATATACAAGATTTGCTTTTGAATAATTTTTGCAACTATGGATCACTGTATTATACCTGTGTTGCCATAATTAATAATTGTATTATATCTGTGTTACCATACATATAAATACAACTTTAATTGGTTCGTGTATTTGCTATGATTTTTATTTATCAACATCAATAAAAATATTTGAGACTCAACCCAGAAAAATTATGTCCTGCATTATTAAAAACTGCACTATTATCAGTGATGAGGAAAGAATGATCACTTGTTGGCTATGCCACGGCCTTTGTCATTTTAAATGCAGCGGCCCTTCAACACTTGTCGCCGAATCTCTGTCGAAGAATAATGGACTTCATTAGTGCTGCAATACTTGTAGAAAAATTAGTGTTACCTTCTATCGTTTCTTCCAAGGAACTAAGAACAATTTTTTAGAAATTCAAGATGAATTAAACAAACTATCGCAACGAGTTTCTAACTATGGTAAACTGTTTGAAGATTTTAAATCATTAGATGATATACAATCACCTGCTCATTCTTATCCTAAGAGACGCAAATCTTCAAGAAAAATCAATAAGAATCCTAACGGACTCTCGATACAACATAATCTTGATGTTGCTACTACTTCTGGTCTAACACTGCTACAAAATTCTATTACTACTCAAAAACAACATAACATGAATTATGCTGAAGTCTTAATAAAGCAATTCTGTTGCTCCTGGAGAGTTTAAGGTCGTCCCTCCCAAAAAAACAAACCTTTATATCCCGTTTTGCATTTGACACTTCTGCAGAGGACATTGATCTTTATTGTAATATATTGAAACAATTCAATTGGAGTTCAATCAATAACTAACTTTATTTACATTTTATTAACAAGGAATAACTAAATAATACACAATTACTTAACATAAGAAAATCTTAACTATAACAGATGTAGAGAGGTGTATGTAAGAAAGATGCATACATAACACGCCTCCCCTTCATTTGATTTTTTTTTTTTAAATTTCCCAAATATAAATTTTAATAATATTTACCAGATTATAAATTTATTTATTATGTATAAGGCATAAAAATTCATATATACGTATGTATATACTAGCTAAAACCCGGTGTGCTTCGCTACCCGTATCGTAATGAAATAAAAAGTTTAGAGTTAAATAAATATAATTATTAAGTTATTAAAATCTACAGTTTTCCTTTTAAATTAATTCTTATTATATTATCTTATTATGTTTCACAATATACAAACAAAAAAACACACATTCACTTTTATATATAGATAAGGGTTTCAAATGTATACAAATTTTAACATTTACTTAATATTGTTGCTATACAACGCATTGCTGTCCTAAATATTAATATTGATAGCTGATATAGCTTTCCCTATATTTACTTTGTCATCATATCTATGAGAGGTGCCACGTCCACTATTGATAGTCCGCCCATTCTTGTCCTAAATATTATTATTGATGGTAGAATAACCGTACCATATATCTTATTGTATACCATATATTTGATTTTTTTTAATTACCATCATATGGGAGGTGCCACGCGCCCTGTCGCTACTACTCCGATTTTTTCCGCAAATATTTAAACAAACAATGGAATTGCTCATGCAAAATATGAGCACTATAGCTATTATAGTTTCCTAAGTATTTGATTTTTAAAATTAACTTTGTATGGGAGGTACCACGCCCACTTAAAATTTCAAAAAAGTAAAGTAGTCTCTAGCTCCTTCCAGACATACAGAAATATACTGTGAAAATATACTGTGAAAATGCCGTCTATAAAGCCCAAACTTATAATAATAAACATACATACATACAGACAGACAATCACTTTTATATACTATTATTTAAATACTACTATTTAAATCTATCCCTATAATTGACACTATTTTCAATTAATACTCACATATGTGTTATAGTTATCTTTCCCATAATAAGAAATTTAAAGCTTCATGTTCGTAAATTCAAAATTAACAAAAGTTTATTAAAACAAAAGAGAAAAATGATAATAAAATATAATGGAAATAATTGATCATTACTCAATGAGAGTCATGAATAAACTAATATAAGATAACAATGTGGATTATTTTGATTTTTACTTTCTTTACAATTTTACAATTTTTTTATGGACAGTGGGGACAAATAGAAATCGGACCGACAATGCATAATAGCAAATGCAATATACGTACAATATACAAAAAAAAATATATATATATATTTTAAAGAAAATTAAATAAAAGAGAATCATAATTACTTACAATGTTTCATTTCACTTCTATTGAGATGATGGGCCCAGCAGTTCAAAGAGTGTTGTTCTAAAATTGATGATCTCTGTACCTGTGAGAAATTATTATATAAATTCAATTTGTTTTAGATTTCAAAAATGTTGTTAAAAAAAATCGAAATAGATACTCCACACTAGAAAATGTTGTTAGTTTTGTTGTTGTGTTAGTTATTTAGAAATAAGTTTAATTATAATATGAGAATTGATTCATATGGTTATTTTATATACACTAAAGATAAAATATTAGTAAATTATAATAATGAAAAATGTTTTCTTATAAGTAATATGAGAATTAATGAATATGTATATAAAATTAGCTTAGTAATTTTAAGTAATTCAATTTGATCGAGATTTTAAAATTGTGAAAATTATAATATAAGTAGTATAATAAGTAAGTAGTTTTACTTATAATATATTTGAAAATTCATTAGTTTAATTTAGGTAAATTTTGTAATTATTTGAAGTAGTTTGGTTAGTAAATTTAGAATAGGTTCTTTTTTTAATATAGTTTTTGTTATAATAATATAGTTTTAATTAGAAAATGTATATACATAGTTTTAATTAGTGAATTTAGAATAAGTTTTAATTACTTTTAAATAGTTTGAATTAACAAATTTAGGTTAGGTTTTGCATATTTTTAATAGCCTTAATTAGGGAATTTAGCGTAGGTTTTAATTAATGAATTTAGTTTTGATTTTGGCTATTTTACTTAGTTTTAAATATTGGTCTGATAGCAAATAATGTAAGTTATATAAAATCTTGATGGAATCTCAGTTATCTGGACTTATGTACAGAATCTGTCTGTCATGAAAATGTAGATGTTGTAGTGATGTTTGGTTTCGATGGCTTTGATGAAAAATTATGTGCAATTTAAATGTTTACGCACGTGGTTTCTGCGATTTAGTGAGACTTATTATCTCAGACATGTGGTCTTCAAATATCACCGACATACAATTTTTTATTTTTTATATTCTATTAATTTCAAATAGTTTGATGGTAATTAAGAAAACGCAAGTCTTTTATAACTAATGATATAACACTGTATGTATGTTATAGAATGCGAGTTAATTAGAGTACTTATGAACACTTTACTTTGATATGATCAAAGCGTAATCGTTAAGCAATAATTTCGGCGTTGTAAATCAATTACTCTCATTTAATAAATTGCACACTTTCATCAAGGAGATTTGAATAACATTGGAAGTAGTATTAAATTGTTGAAGTAGAAAAAAGACAATAATATTATCAAAAAAAAATAGGATGAAAAAAAAATAGGATGAAAAAAAGGTTAAATTCTCAGAACTAACAAACTTACATACATATGTACATATTAAAAGTTTAAGAAAGGCAAAAAAATGCGATAAAAAAAAAACATGAAGTTTTAGAGTGTAAATCTTAGCATGGGCAATCCTACATGCACATATAATTATTGTATGTGCATACATATGTTTATTAAACTGCTCTAGATAAAAATAATGTAGCATGCTAGAAGAGTATTTATAGGGTAAGAGAAGTAATGTACACGCAAAGCTAAATCTGCCCATTAAACATTTTTTGCAAAATTAACTTGATATACATATATGTTTTCACTTATTTTCGTATACAATAAAAAGAAAAGCATATCATTAAAAAATTTTTTTTTCAGAAACCACTAGAAATCATATGAAATAAAAAAAATCGCAACAGTGGACCTGTCTTATCTTTTATGATGGCAGGGGCCCAAGACTTTGAATTAACGTTTGTATGAAAACATTTTGACCTTTCTAAAACGCAACCGATCTCTTGCCGTTATAATTTAAAATACTTTTCGTGTGCACTGTTTAAATTTTTCTTAATAGTTTCTTTTATTTTAGACAATCTGTCAACACTATTTTGTATATCAAAATCTTCCCCAGATATGCATCCTAGCTTTTCTAAAATTCCATACGATGAGCAATGCTGGATCATATTTTGACCAAAGGTGGCATAGTAAGGAGAACAACCAATCGAAGAACGGAAATCGCTTCTCAGAATTGATAAAATCTGTGGGATGTATCTATCCCAATCTGAGTGTTCCTTTTGATCTTTCAAAAAACATCATATCTTTGTGATAATTTGACGTTTCGCTCGCTCAGAAGCAAGCCTGTTGTGATATGCTTTATTTAGTATAGTTTGAAAAGGTCAGACATTTCTTTTGATGTGAATTGTTTTGCATTATCACTGTGCTCATATTTAGGCACTCCAAATGTTGGAAATATCTCTGTTTTAAAGAACAAAATAACGTTTGCTGAAGTGGCTGATTTAGAGGGCTTTAGAAAAGTAAATTTGGTGAAATGGTCCAAACAAATAAAAATTACAGAGTTTTTTGCCTTGGTGTATGGATATGGTCCAAGAAAGTCACAATAAAATCTTTGAAATGGCCTGTGTGTAATAATTTGATTGCCCATTAAGGGTCTTGTAATCGTATTTGGTGACTTAATACACTTGCAAATATTGCAATTATCAATGAAAGTTTTAATGTCCTTTATCATATTAGGCCAGAAATACTTTTGGCGTATCCTCGATAAAGTTTTAGAGATACCACCATGGCAAGAAACATTTGAATCGTGAGCAGCTCTGATTACTGATTCAGAAAGGGATCTTGGAAACCATAAACGCCATAAATCGTCCTCATCTTCACCAGGCTATCTGAATTTTACACGTTTGAATACATGGTTATTTAAAATTTTAAGATCTGGCAACAATTCGCCATTCTCAGTAATAGTTTGTCTAAGTTTACAGTACTCATCATTGTCAAATACTTCGGAAAATAGATTAACTTCAATGGGCGCGCCAGTTTGGACCAACTCTTCCACGTCCATTCTAGATAGGCAATCAGGTACCACATTTAGGGACCCTTTTTTGTGCTCAATCGTAAAATCAAACCTTTGTAATTGAAGGCTCCAGCCGGCTAAACGTCCGCTCAAATCCTTTTATGACATGAACCACTGTAGGGAGCAGTGATCCGTTATAATACGGAAGGGAAGTCCTTAAATATAGGGACGAAACTTTCTAACACATACGACTGTCGCTAGGCATTCTTGTTCCGTCTGAGAGACGTATGCAATAGGGTGTTCATTGCCTTCATCAACATGCTATAATAAAACACCCCCAACTCCAACTTTAGATGCATCACATTGTATGATGAATTCTCTCTCAAAGTTAGGTTGAGCCAAAACAGGTGCAGAGGTAAGGGCTAATTTCAGTTTTTCAAAAGAAGACTTCGCAAGATCTGTTAAACCAAATGGTTTTTGAGACTTTTTTAGGCAGTTCGTTAATGGACCGGAAAGATCTGAAAAATTATTTATAAAATATCTATACCAATTGGTCATGCCGATAAAACGTCGGACTTGTTTTGGAGTTCTAGGTAAGGGAAACGACACAATAGATTAAACTTTTTCTGGATCTACCTTTAGGCAGCCATTGCCAACTACATACCCTAAATATCTAATTTCCTTTTTGCAGAAATTACTTTTGCTTACATTTATGGTAAGTTTTGCGATTTTTAGGCAGGTCGCGACCTAAGACAAAAGGTCCATGTGTGACTGAAAGTCTGAACTACATACGAGTAAGTCATCTAAATAGATGAAAACATTTTCCCTCAGGCGCGATGGAATTACCTTATTCATGAGGCGGCTCATGGTCTGTGGTCCATTGTAAAGTCCAAAGGGCATATACCTGTAGTAGTATAAAGGTTTGCCTGGTATTGCAAAGGCAGTTTTTTCTTCTGAGGACTGTGTAAGCCTTATTTGTAGAAAGGCATCCTTTAGATCAATACCACTAAAGAAATATATGTGTTTAAGCCTACTTAATAAACCATTTAAATGTGGCAACGGATAAGAATTCTTTTTGGTTACTGCATTAAGTTTTCTACAATCAATGCATGTGATGCTCTAAAAGATCTGTACATATCATCAACAGTTCTACTCAACAATAAATGAACCATGTTAAAAATATGTTTCTGGAATGCAAACGGGTTATCTCAACATAAACACTAAGTTGCAAACTTTCTTCATAGGCATGAAATAGACGTACTTCATGTCTCTGAAACACACTTTACTAATAAAAACTGCTTTAGGGTAAATGGATACCTTACGTATGACACAAAACATCCCAGTGTACGGGCTTGTGGTGGCACAGCCATAATTGTGCACAAACATATCAGACACTTACCATTGCCCAACCCAACAGGAACGCATGGCCAAACAATACAAAGGCTCTAACGTAGTCTCTTTGCCAACAAGTGGTAACAGATTCTATATACTATCCATACCTGACGATGATGAAGCAGAATCAGCTAATGCAACAGCCACTAAAGAAGTAAAACCGCCACCTATCTATCTATAATGCGGGAGCAAACATCAAATAGCATAGTCAACATGTTGACTCAATAGGTAAGAATAATTTCTATGTCGTTTCTATACGACGCGGGCAAATTCAAGATACCAAAATTCAAGCCAGTACAGAAACGAGCTTCGTATTATATCAAGACACCTAGACGCAGAAAATAAAA
The DNA here is from genome assembly GCA_950370525.1 of Bellardia bayeri. Taxonomy (NCBI): domain Eukaryota; kingdom Metazoa; phylum Arthropoda; class Insecta; order Diptera; family Calliphoridae; genus Bellardia; species Bellardia bayeri. Next base: position 192,508 of record CATNUC010000012.1, read on the forward strand.
GTTACTATACATATCAATTAAAAAGTGTTAAGGGTTTGATTATTGTCATAAAAGGCATAGATAGTTCTGTTCCTACAGAGGAAATAAAATCTGCCGTAGAGCAAGAGGGGTATGAGGTAAAATCTGTTCATAACATTTTGAACAGGAATAAGGTTCCTCAACCAATGCACTGCACTGAGATATCGTTTGATTCATCGGTTCTCAAAACCAAAAATTCAGTTCATCCCATATACAACTTGCGTTACCTACTCAACAGAAGAATAACTGTTATGGAGCCATTAAAACGAAAAGGTCCCTCCCAATGCAGAAACTGTCAGGAATATGGGCATTCAAAATCATATTGTAAATTGCCTCACGTATGTGTGGTTTGTGGCGACGCTCATAAAACCGCCGAATGTAATCGTTCTAAAGCTAACCAGAATGTTAAGAAATGCAGCAATTGTGGCGAAAATCACACGGCAAACTATAGGGGTTGTAAAGTCTTCTTGCATTTAAAAAAACCCGCTTTAGTTCAATAATATACTAACTCCCAATATGGTCCGTCATATGCGCCGCTGGCTCTATTGCTAGTCTACACAAACAAACAAAACCAATCATATGCCCAAGTCTAAAAAGGAAACCCAAATGCAAAAAATTCCCCGAGTAGTTCCAACGCAAAGAAACCTCCGAACGCTAATGTTCGTAGGGAAGGTCTACAAATGCCTTCTGGAAATATGCCAAACTCCATTGAAAATTTAATCCAAACTATAAATAACTTCATGACCACTATGCAGAAAATGTTTCAGGAAATGATGCGAAATCAGAACATGCTGCTGCAAGTTCTACTATACAATAAATGAACCAGTTAAAAATATGTTTCTGGAATGCAACCGGGTTATCCCAACATAAACACGAAGTTGCAAACTTTCTTCATAGGCATGAAATAGACGTACTTCATGTCTCTGAAACACACTTTACTCATAAAAACGGCTTTAGGGTAAATGGATACCTTACGTATGACACAAAACATCCCAGCGGACGGGCTCGTGGTGGCACAGCCATAATTGTGCACAAACACATCAGACACTTACCATTGCCAGAGTTCGAAGAAGATTGTATTCAGGCCACATTTAGAAAACAAAATTGTACACGATAAATTTCACAATTTCTTCTTCACATTGGGCCAGAAATTCATTGCTGCTGGCGATTACAACGCTAAACATACATATTGGGGCTCCAGACTTATTAGTCCTAGTAATCAGCTATACAATACCGTAACTGCAAGTAATTTTGATGTCGTATCGAGTGGTTAGCTTACCTATTGGCCAACAGACTTCAACAAGATACCAAACCTTATTGACTTTACTGTAATTAAAAACATCAAGCGCGATCAGGTACTAGTTAGTTCCTACTATGATCTATCGTCTGATCATTCGGCTTCAATCCTTATTTTAAAAGGCAACTCTGAAGCCGCAGCTGCAAACTTTATTTCCTATCCAAAAAGAAACAAAAATTGGTTAAAGTATAAAATGTATGTGAGCTCTCACCTATCATAGTGCATTCCCCTAAAAAATTCATCTGACATCCAAATAGCTGTCGACCAATTTACAGAAGTCTTGGATTCTGCAGCAAGAAATGCAACCCCAATCAAGCGGACAATTAAACGTGCTCCTTACAATACATTGACGGATATAGAGACCCTTATCAGAGAAAAAAGGAAGTTAAGAAGACAATGGCAAAACAGTCGGTCCCTAACCACTAAGGCCCAACTACAATTATGCCTGACAACACTTCGCAAGAAATTAAGACAGAACCACGAGTCTGCAATAGAAAGCTATCTAAACAGCCTAGATGCCACAAAAAATTCCAAGTACAGCTTATGGAAGGCTGTACGGCATATGAAATGCCCTATAACCCAAAAATCTCCATTAAGACTGCAAAACCGCACTTGGGCAAAAAACACAAATGAAAAATTAAACGCCTTCTCGTGCCACCTTGAGAAAGTTTTCACGCTACATGATGCACATACATGTTCCCGTCGTCTAATCATTCCTGATAAGGTAATCCATCCAATTAAATTTAACATAACTCAAGTAAAATCTGCAATAGAAAAAGTGAATATTAGAAAATCACCCGGACCTGACCGCATCACAGGGTCAATGGTAAGAAACTTACCATCGTCTGCTTCTAGAATCTTGGTGCTCATTTTTAACGCGATATTAAGAATCGGATACTTCCCATCCTCATGGAAGAGGTCTAGCCAGGTTGCGTCGGTAATCCATCCAATGAAATTTAACATAACTCAAGTAAAATCTGCAATAGAAAAAGTGAATATTAGAAAATCTCCCGGACCTGACCGCATCACAGGGTCAATGATAAGAAACTTACTATCGTCTGCTTCTAGAATCTTGCTGCTCATTTTTAACGCGATATTGAGAGTTGGATACTTCCCATCCTCATGGAAGAGGTCTAGACAGGTTGCGTCGTACAGACCAATAAGCTTATTATCAATCCTATCGAAGCTTTTCGAAAAAATATTCGTTTGAGGTATAATTCCTCATCCAAATGAACACGACATCATCCCGGGTCACCAGTTCGGATTCAGAGCGAAACATGGTACAATGTGCATAGAATTGTCGCCCTAATTAGATCGGCGTTTGAGAAAAAGCAATACTGCTCAGCCCTATTTATAGACACTTCCCAAGCATTTGACAAAGTTTGGCATGATGGGCTATTCATCAAAAGAACACGAATGCTTCCTCAAAACACTCACAAGCTTCTGGAGAGTTATCTAACAGGCAAAACATACATAGTAAGGTCGCAAGATAAATACTCCCCCCTCAAGAAAATTACTGCTGGTGTCCCCTAAGGCAGCATATTAGGACCGATTCTATCTATAATATACACAGCGGATATGCCAACAAACCTGAGCACGCATACCTCTAAATTTGCAGACGACACAGCATTTATTAGCGTCAACCATGACCCAAAAGTCCCACATCAATGAAGTAGAGACATGGCTAAAAAAAAATGGAGAATAAAGGTTAACCCGGCTATCCTTCACGCTCAGAAGACAAACGTGCCCAGCTGTAAAAATAAATAACATCACTGTTCCGGTAGAAAACCATGTTAAGTACTTGTGAATTCATATAGATAGACGGTTGACCCAGTCTCGTCATATTGAAGCGGAAATAACGGCTATAAAACTTAAAGCAGCTCAACTACATTGGCTTCTCGGTCGAAACTCAAACTTGTCGTTAGACAAAAAAATTCTCTTACTCAAGTCCGTCATAAAACCAATATGGACATATGGCATCCAATTATGGGGTACTGCATGCTCATCTAACATCCAAAAGTTTCAAAGAAGACAGTCTAGAATATTACGACAAATTGTCTGCGCCCCATGGTATATAAGTAATGATATTATCCACATAGATCTCAACGTCCCCACTATCCAGGAGGAAATTAAAAAATATTCAATCAGCTACATCGATAAACTAATGGCTCACCTTAACTACCTCGCTCGGGGTCTGCTTCAGTACGAAGGTCAGCAGAGACTAAAAAGAACGGATACTTTGAGCCTAACTAACTATTTTTAAAATTTAAATACAGCAGTTTTTCTGTATCTTCTATCTTCAAATTTATATATTGTCTGCTATCCATATCTTTATTAACAATTGATAAAATAACACAATCTTTATAAAATTTTAATTTTCGTATAAAAATCTCGAATTCTTCTAGAATATCGTCGATTTTGGTTGACCGAAAATTCGATTACGGGCCTTTACATATTCCTCTAAACGTATATGCTATGGTATCTTTAAATGATGTACGTTTTCGTTTACATTAATACTGTAGTTTTGCTCATGATTTGATGTTGTTTGATTATTGCCATATGCTTCAAATCCGGATGTCCGTACTATTTCTGGACATGCAGTTTCGACAATTTGGAAGTATCTTTTATTCCACAGCCATAACAAAACACTTCTCTGTTGTCTAAGCAGTCAAAGTATGTACGTATGTACGAGGTCTGATCGAAAAATAACCGTTATTTTAAAATTTCGTGAGTTACGTATGTTTGATTTTCGCATTTTTTTTCTGTTATGTTTGTACACATGTCTGTTATATATGTTGGTAATATATAATGATATTTTTTCGTAAATTTTTATTAGTTTTCATCTTGGTGGAGTTTTCGGTGAAAAATGTGACCACACGTTCAAATTCAAGCTATACTCGCCGGATGGGGTGGGGTTCTTAGTCACATTCATGTTCCAATGATACCATAACAAAATTGAACGTGTTAATAAAATAAATGAATTATATAATATATCTAAGTTATTCGGACATACAACAATTTACCTGAAGCTTACACAAAGTTTACTTATTCAATGACACATTCCTTGGATCTTCTGATTTTATAGATCCTGCTCTCTCCAACGATTGTTCTCTTTTATCTGCTATTAATTTCTTAGAGAACCCCTATATTCAACACTAACTTAGTTTGGCTCCTTTACTTGAAATTAATTACTTCATATTAATATTTCATATTAACAATTTATTATAAAAACAATAAAAATAAACACAAAAACGAGATAACAATTACTTCGGCTGACAAGGGCAACTAAACGGTAGTAATGTATAAGAAGGAGTATAGAGAGAAAATGGATTTGTTATTAAATGACAAGAATACATACCAACTAATCTCAAGAGACCCAACAGAAAAACTTCAAAGGAAAAACAATAACATCATCACAAAATTACAAAAGGACAACACGATAACAAAGTTTGAGAAAATGAAGATGATAGCACACGCAGCGGCAGCTCTACAATTGTATGGTTTACCAAAGATACACAAGGACAATGTACCACTTAGACCAATATCTGCCTCCATGAAGGTACCCTGCTATGAACTGGCTAAACATATTGGGAACACAGACTAATAGGAGCCAAAATAGATGACAATGAAATCATGGTTTCATTTGACGTGGTATCGTTGTTCACCAACATACCGATCCATCTGGCGATAGAGAACATGCTAGACAAATGGCAACACATAAAAGAACACACAAAAATAGAGAAACCGACGTTTTTAAAAATATTAAATTTCTGCTTAATAATAAAAATTGATAAAAAACATCAAAGCTGTAAGTAAAACTTAGTCTATAAGTTAAAGCTGTGTAATAAAACAATAAATTTTGTCACAAGAACGAGACCCCTGAAAAAGTTAGAATTAAATTAACGAAACGTTGGGTAAATAAAAAATAAAAATCGAACAAGTTTTTTATTTACGTTTGGAAACAAACATTTGACCAAATTAGCCTGAAGGAAACTCCTTAAAAATTATAATAATTATAAACATTGGTCACAAAAACAAAAAAAAAAAAATTTAATAAAAACAATAATATAGGAGATTCTAAATAATAATAAAAAGTTTTACAAAATAGAGAAACAACATTTATAAAATTTACACATTTGATAAAAAAAAAAACAAGTAAGAGTGCTATATTCGGTTGTGCCGAATCTTAAATACCCTCCACCTAAACGTAATAAGAAATACAAAAACTACACTGGTTATAGGACTAGAATATCCTTATTCTGTGTTTTCTATTCAGACTTACTGCAAATTTAATTATTATTTTATATATTGTTTGAAAGACAATTTTACGACCACCATAATTTATGTTAAATATTTTGAAATTTTGTCTAATTTTCAAAATTTGTAATTGATTTAATTACCAATTCTTACCATAATTTACAGAGTTTGTCTGATGTTCATAATAATCTTGAGTGTAATTTAACAAACAGAGTATAAACAAGTAAGAATGCTTCGCCTGTGCCGAATCTTAAATAACCTCTACCTAAACGTAATAAGAACAAGTAAGAAAGTATAGTCGGTCAAGCCCGACCATATAATACCCTACACCCAGTATACGTATTAAACTATTTTTCATAAATTGGCGTTATATGGGAGAAATAACCTATTATGGACCGATTATCCAAAAATTTAATATAAATATTATGTGTTTTAAACTTTACCTCGATATAAATACTTTTAAAAGATTTATAGAGCTTAAATTGAATTACGGAGAGAGTCTTATATGGGAGTTTCTAATAACTATGGCCCGACTATTATAAAATAAGGTGCCGTTATTTCTGTATATAAGAAACTTATTTGTGTCAAATTTTATTTGGATACCAACATTTTTTTAGAAATTTATGATCGTTAAAGTAAATTGCGAAAGTGGGCCTTATATGGGGGCTACGAATACTTATGAACCGATCATCATAAAATTCTACCATATTATATGTATATATACGAAACATGTTTGTGTTCAATATTATTTGGATACCAAAATTTTTGAGAGAGTTATGCCTTTTAAAGTAATTTTCGGAAGTGGGCCTTATATGGGAACTACGACTAATTATGGACCGATCATCATTAAATTCTACCATAGCATATATACATATATATACGAAACATGCTTGTGTTCAATATTATTTGGATACCAAAATGTTTAAGAAATTTATGCTCTTTACAGCTAGCTACTAAGGAATTTGGTTATGTGGTGTTTAGCCCGAATTTCTAGCGCGTTACATATAAAAATCTTCTTTCATGCCAATTGAATAAAAACAAAAAGTAGATTAAAATAATGTATTTGTGAAATATAGTTGTTATGAGGCTAGGTGTTGTGCCACAGGGTACAATTGTTCCCACCCTGTTGATGTTCTGTATATCAGACGCCTATGACAATCATAATACCCTATAGTTTTAAACTGATTGTCCCTAAATAATAATTTAGACTGATTAATCTAATTTACATATTGCTAATTCTGTCATTCCCAAAATAATTAAATGCTTATAGATTCATGTTTAAATTCAAAATATGTATATACATGTTTATTAAAAGAAAATTAATAATAAAAAAAAATAATACTAATATATTCTAACCATTTGTATATAATTTATATATATATACGTATAAATGAATTAAAGAAGAAGCAATTAAAATTAATAAAACAAAATCATAACCATATATTCAATTTTACATTGATTGTAAGTAACACTTTGAGCTGCATTACTATACTAAAACATTATACAAATAAACAAAATTGATGAGAGCTTGATTGACTAATGAAACGGACGGAATCGGACTAATAATATCAATAATAATATAGATAATGAGAAAATACTAATGAGAGTAAGAAATAATTATTAATTCAGTATTACTTACAGAAAATCATGTTATTGTTGTTGTTATTTAATGTTTTGTTTAAAATTTAATACCCTTTCGTTCCGGTGTTGGGCCCAGCAAAGGAATGTGGTGAAGATCATGATGACGTTGACAATTTCTATTTTTAGAATAATCTCAATATAAATTAATAATTCTTGTTACTCTCTAGTTAAGATACATCATAAAAAAATGTGTAATAAAATAAGATAGAGTTTGCAGTACTTAAAATTAAATATATAGGATTTAGTTGTAATTAGGAATATTCATATTTAAATGTGAGTAAATAGAAATTATAAATATTAAACAAAGCGTTTTTGTTTAGGCACGAAACCCCTAAATAACTAAAACTAATTTTTGTGGTACGGTAACCCTGCAACTGCAGCGATACTCGTTACTTTCTCTCTCCCTTTATTCTCATTCTCCACTCATATCAACAGGCAATTGTGGTGGTTGTTTTTTAAACCACACTCACTTCTTATAAAACCTTTGAAGCAACCGCATTCCCAATTCAAAGTATGTTTAAGAAATATTAAAAAAAAACAAAGTGCAAATTAAAAGAAAAAAAATTATTTTGTGTAAGTTTGAAACCAAAAAAAAATAAATAACTAAATAAATAAAATTCTTGTTTTAATAAAATTTGTGAAAAGTTTTGTGCTGGAAATAATAGAGTTTATTCGAAATTATTGAAATAAAAGTAACAAATCATTTAACAAACCTAAGTAGCACTGCTAATGAAAAGAATCAAATCGTTGTTCCTTGAGTTACTTCTCAGCCAGTGTTCATCAAATTGTTTAACAATTATTTTCCATTGATACTTGAAAACACTGGGCAGTGTTGGTATTTTGACCCCCTACAAAAATCCCACCCGATTGCACAGAGAAGGATTTCAGCAGCAAGTGTGAAAAGTGACGCATCTCCATCACCCAAGATTGAGGACTCATCAACAGACACCAGGAATACGGTAGTCTTTCCATCTTCACCTCATCCACATCCACCCTACATTCAACACAAACCGTAAGTCATCCCCAATAATTTATATATATTGCTATAATTAACTATATAGCCCCGTGTATCCGTACATTTTGGTCCTTCGAACCGGATCCTGGGTCATCCATAACCCAGAGACTCCCCTCTCTCACCTAACCATTAGGTATTAATTCATACCGGGCCATCCATAACCCGGCATAACCCCTAAGCAAATATTCATCCCGACACAAAATTTGCAAATTATGGCTTTATAACCAAAATTGTAAATATCTCGTTTTTTTTTCTATGTATTCATATGGCTTAATATTTCCCGGCAAATTATAGCCATTTCCCTTTTATCGCGCAAAAATTATATGGTTATAATATTCCCCCAAAAATTATAACTAGTTCGTTTCTTCCCGCGTATCTTATATGGCCTATAATATTCTCCCGCAAATTATAGCCATTTTCCTTTTTTTCGCGAAAAAATTATATGGTTATAATATTCCCCCCAAAAATTATAACTATTTCGTTTCTTCACACGTATTTATATGGCCTATAATATTCCCCCGCAAATTATAGCCATTTTCCTTTTTTTTGAAAAATAAAAAAATATATATTGTATATGGTTATAATTTTTCGCGAAAAAATTGTTATATTACCCCCCTTACCATCTCTAACATATTTTGTGTACACTTAGTCTGTCGATCCCGTTACAAATTTGTGTCCCATTGTAAGTATGTATAGTCATTCTTTCAAAAAATAAAAATTGCCGTTTTAACAAAAACAACAACGTATTGTAAGGTGCACATTTTGTTGTCCCTTATTTGCGCTTATTTATCATACGGTAAATTAACGCTTCAACAAAAAAAAGGGAACAACAAAACGTTGGCATCTTAATATTTTGTTGTTTACTTGTTGTGCATTTTTTATAAAACAAGAGACCTAACGGTAGTCTGAAAAGAAGAATACAAAATATCGCATCCAAACATAGTACATACTTGTTAATGTTGTTGTTGTATTTTCTTATACAGACATATGAAATACCTATTGGCATTTTTTGTAAGTTTCATACCAAACAAAAAGCAAATACCAAAGTTATTTCATATCAAGGCAGATTTACATACATACATACAAACCCTGCATGTTACTGTTTCTGTATTCTGATGATATTTTGTGTGTTCTATTTTCATTTGCTCATCTTATATCCCAATGATTCCCTTAAAATTTTCAAAATAATAATCTCGGTTGCCTTCACGAGGCGCCATTGAAAATTTTCTTCAAATTTTCAAAATAATAATCTCGGTTGCCTTTACGAGGCGCCATTAAAAATTTTCGTCAAAATTTTCAAAATAATAATTTCGGTTGTCTTCACGAGGCGCCATTGAAAATGTTCGTCAAAATTTTCAAAATAATAATTTCGGTTGTCTTCACGAGGCGCCATTGAAAATTTTCTTCAAATTTTCAAAATAATAATCTCGGTTGCCTTCACGAGGCGCCATTGAACATTTTCTTCAAATTTTCAAAATAATAATCTCGGTTGCCTTCACGAGGCGCCATTGAAAATTTTCTTAAAATTTTCAAAATAATAATCTCGGTTGCCTTCACGAGGCGCCATTGAAAATTTTCTTAAAATTTTCAAAATAATAATCTCGGTTGCCTTTACGAGGCGCCATTGAAAATTTTCGTCAAAATTTTCAAAATAATAATTTCGGTTGTCTTCACGAGGCGCCATTGAAAATTTTCTTCAAATTTTCAAAATAATAATCTCGGTTGCCTTCACGAGGCGCCATTGAAAATTTTCTTAAAATTTTCAAAATAATAATCTCGGTTGCCTTCACGAGGCGCCATTGAAAATTTTCTTAAAATTTTCAAAATAATAATCTCGGTTGCCTTTACGAGGCGCCATTGAAAATTTCCGTCAAAATTTTCAAAATAATAATTTCGGTTGCCTTTACGAGGCGCCATTGAAAATTTTCGTCAAAATTTTCAAAATAATAATTTCGGTTGTCTTCACGAGGCTGAAAATTTTCTTCAAATTTTCAAAATAATAATCTCGGTTGCCTTCACGAGGCGCCATTGAAAATTTTCTTCAAATTTGCAAAATAATAATATCGGTTGCCTTCACGAGGCGCCATTGAAAATTTTCGTCAAAATTTTCCAAATATAAAATATTTTCATTAAAATTGTTCCAAAAAATAAAACATTGGTAACTTTTACGAAGTAACCTTGAAAATTTCTTAAAAAACTCTCACACATATAGTGGTCGCCTTTACAAATCAATTCTGAACGTCTTTTCTCAACCCTATATATAAAAAAGGCCCAATCAACAATGTCTGTTATAAAGAATTTAATTCGAGCTTCTGACCGTGTGGTCGAATTCCAAGGTTATTTTGATAGGCTAGCGGTAGAATCGCATACGCAATACACTTTGGAAGCTGAGGAGAAGCAACTCCAACATCATTGGCTAAAGTTCGAGTCATATTATGACACCGCCTTAGATAAATATGACACTATCCAAGATGACGTAGAGTATGAAACTTTAAAGCAACGCTTTTTTTCTACTTTTGGGGCTTACAAAACAGTAATCGCAAAAATTCATGAACTCAGTGCAAATATTAAAGCCAAAGCTAGATTAGCTTCCCCCTCAAATGATGCCGCAGGCGATCTAACCCCTCATATCTCCTTACCACCATGCGATACCGAAATATTCCATGGTGACTATCAATCCTGGCCAACTTTCCGTGATATGTTCACATCTGTACCGCAACAACAAACGTTTATCACCTGTAGAAAAATTGTGCCATTTAGTCAAGAAAACGCAGGGTGAAGCTCGAGAGCTATTAAAAACATGTCCTATGACAAATGATGGTTTCAACATGGCTTGGCAGAACCTAGTCAATCGTTATGAAAATAAGCGCATATTGGTGAACGCCCAGCTGAAGTTGCTTTTCAATCTGAAACCAATAGCAAAAGAGACTAGCGCTGATCTGAGGCAACTGCAGCGCACCATAAATGATTGCATCACCAATCTGCGCTTGCTCCAAATTGAAGCCGACAAGTGGGATGTCATATTTGTATATATTTGCTCAACGTGTCTGCCCGAAACCACATTAAATTTATGGGAACAGTCGTTACCACGCACTACTGAATTGCCAACGTGGAAAGCTTTAGATGAATTTCTGTCAACGAGATTCCAAACTTTAGAATCGGTCGCAGATATTAGGTCAACGTTTTTCAGCCCACATACACCACAAGGTTCTCAAGCGGCTAAAAATAATAAATCGAATTCATCAAAGATTAAAAGCTATCAGACTAACGTTTCCAATGACAAGCTTGGCAAGTGCGAATTGTGTTCCCAATATCATCCCCTCCGATTTTGCTCAATTTTTCTAGAAATGTCAGCTGAAGAACGCTATACGACAGTAAAAAGGCAAAATAAATGTACTAATTGTCTAGGAACTCATGGAGCTAAAACCTGCCCAAGCAAATTTGTTTGCAAGACATGCAAAGGGAAACATCACACGTTGCTTCATCGTAATGAACAAAGGCAAGCCAATACGACTCCGGTGACAAATACCCCAGTCAATAATACTAATACCCCACCTCGTGATTTAGATTTTACCCCCTCCACATCGGCACAAGCAGCAAGTAGAACGCTGCAATCTTTTTCCACTCAACTCGAGCCCACCACACAATCGGTCATTCTCGGTACAGCGTTAGTTGACATTTATAATAATGACCTCAAATGCACTGTTCGCGCCCTAATCGACTCCGCCTCAGAATCCTCTTTTATCTCTAAGAGATTACAAAGGCACCTTGGCCTACCTACTCGGCGATCTACAGCCCAAGTTCACGGTTTAAGTGACACAGTGACCGCCACCTCAACCCAAAGCTGTCACGTAAGAATTGGGACCCCATTTGACAAGTCATTTGACATTTTTTCGGATGTCTTAGTCATAAATAGGCTTACTGGCCATCTCCCGTATTACCCATCATCTGCGTTACAAAATGACAATTTTTCACAACTACAATTGGCTGATCCTTATCGCCACAATTGCTCTGAAGTTGAATTACTTTTCGGCGCAGATGTATATCCAAAAATAATTCAAGACGGTCTACAAAGAGACACACAGCAATCGCTGCTAGCCCAAAAAACAGTTTTCGGCTGGATTATTACTGGGAAGGTGCCAGCAAGCCCTTGTAAGAAGGCAGTGTTATCATTTTATAACACAATAGAGTTGAACAGTCAACTTCAGCGGTTTTGGGAATTAGAGGACATACAGAGAAGAAAAACGTCCTCCCCGGAGGACACATACTGCGAAAATTTGTATACATCTACTACGTTGCGTAATAAAGAAGGTCGATATGTAGTTTCACTCCCCTTTAGAAAAGATTACCCCGAAAAAATAAATATGGGCCCCTCTCGAAAAATTGCTTTCTCCCAGTTTCTACGAAACGAGGCGAGATTAATCAAAAACCCGGAAATGAAAATTGATTATGATAAAGTAATCACAGAGTATTCTACTCTAGGTCAAATGACCAAAGTAACCCCTATAAATGGTGATAGCGGCAACTACTATTTGCCCCACCATGCTGTCTTAAAACCCGACAGCACCACAACCAAATTGCGCGTGGTATTTAATGCCTCAAGCCCCTCATCCAACGGCATAAGCCTTAATGATCTGCTTCACCCTGGTCCAATACTGCAAGCAGATTTAATGATATTAATTTTAAGATGGAGATTTTTCCGCTATGTTTTCAATGCGGACATTGAGAAAATGTATCGCCAAATCATGGTGCACCCCAAACAAACCCCTTTCCATCGAATTTTGCATCGAAATTCTCCGAACGAATTAATTCAAGACTTTGAGCTGAACACTGTTACCTTCGGTGTAAATTGTGCCCCCTATTTAGCAATTAGGACATTGTTGGAACTGGCCAAAGAAAATGAAACCGCTTACCCGAAAGTTGCCGAAATTTTGCGCGACTATATGTATGTCGACGATGTTCTTTCAGGAGCCCATACAATATCGGCAGCAGTCAGATATCGTGATGAACTTATAAAGGTTCTGGAAACAGCGGGTTTTTCCCTACGGAAATGGACTTCCAACAATGAAAGGTTATTGCAAGGTCTGCCGCCAACACACTTGCTGGGTGAAGAATTTCTCCAACTGTCGGAATCCAGTGTTACAAAGACTCTAGGGCTCAGGTGGAATGCAGGCAATGACCATTTCTATTTTAAACTCAAAGCTAACCCGAATCGTGAATTAACCACAAAGAGATGTGTACTTTCGGAGATTGCCAAGTTATTCGATCCCGCAGGATGGCTATCTCCCAAGATTATCGTTGCCAAAATGATAATGCAACAAATCTGGAAAGACGGTACTGATTGGGACGAGGATTTGAACCCCCTTACGATGAATAAATGGCGCGAATTTCTCGACGATTACGTCAGAATTGAAGAAGTGAAATTTCCCCGGTTTATTGATTTCGACCCAGCATATAAAATTGAATTACACGGTTTCTGTGATGCCTCGGAAAAAGCGTATGCAGCCGCCATTTATCTGCGTTCTGAAAATAAGGGATTTGTAAGTAGTCATCTCTTAGCGGCAAAATCGAAAGTTGCCCCCGTCAAATTTATCTCCCTACCTCGTAAAGAACTTTGCGGAGCAGAATTGCTTGCCAATATGGTAGATTCTATTCTAGCTCAAATAACTCTCAAGGACTATAAACTCTACCTTTGGACGGATTCCACCATCGTACTGGCCTGGCTGAGAAAACCTGCTCACAAATGGAAAACTTTCGTCGAAAACAGAATTTTATCTATAATCGAAAAGGTAGGAAAAGACTCGTGGTCTCATGTTGAATCAAAAAGTAACCCCGCCGACTTGGCGTCCCGTGGTACTACTATCCATGAGTTGGCATCGAATGAATTATGGTGGTATGGGCCCGCGTGGCTTAGGAGTCCCCATTCAAACTGGCCATCAAGCAAACAAGAATTTGATACCGAAGAAGAAGCCAAACCAATCCGCGCGCTCACTACTTCAATACAACAAAAGGACATTCTAGAAAACTTCTCAAACCTACCTCGTGCATTAAGAGTCACAGCGTACATTTTCCGTTTTTATACCCGAATAAAAGCCCATATGACAGTAGACAAGATCCGTGGAAAAGAACTATCGCCCAAAGAAATAGTCTTCGCCAAAAACCGTTTAATCATAGCATGTCAGAAATCTCATTTTTGTGAAGAATACTCCCAGTTATATATGCAAAGGCAATTGTCCCGAAAAAGCTCTCTTTTAGCTCTTAACCCCTTTCTAGATTCCAACGGAACCATGAGAATAAATGGTCGTCTAGCTGACTCCCCTACTCTAAGTTATGACGAACGTTACCCCATTTTACTGCCTTATTATGCACGCTTTACGAGATTATTTCTCAAGTACTTGCACCAATATTCCCTACATGGTCAAAATGCGCTTTTATGCCGTTTGACTAGATTACGTTATTATGTCCCCAAACTCAAGACTCTCATAAAAACAACCTTATCTCAATGCGTAACATGCGTCAAACATAAACGCCAAATCAGTCAACAAATAATGGCTGCATTACCCGCCGAGCGTTCAACTTTAACGCGCGCCTTTTTCTCCACAGGCGTCGATTTTGCGGGACCTTTTGACATAAAATCCTATGTTGGTCGTGGCTGCAAAGTGACTAAAGGATACGTGCTGGTTTTTGTCTGTTTTTCAACCAAAGCGATCCATCTGGAAGCTACCGGTGATATATCCACACAAGCATTTCTAGCCGCCTTTGCCCGTTTCTTTTCGCGACGAGGGACACCATACGCCATATATTCTGATAATGGCACTGCCTTTGTAGGTGCAGCTAATATCTTAAAAGGCGACAAACAACATTTCTTTTCTATGGTAAACAAAGGTCTTCTCTTCCAGGATGCTTTTACTCCAGTGAAATGGCATTTTATCCCTCCTGGCGCCCCTCATATGGGTGGCCTCTGGGAAGCTGGCGTAAAAAGCTTCAAATCCCACTTCAAAAAGATTTGTCATATCCAAAGTTTCACGTACGAAAAATTCAGCACCATGTTGACCAGGATTGAAGCGTGTCTAAACTCCAGACCCTTGAGTCCCATGAGTGAAAACGCAAACGACCTATGCGCTCTGACGCCCGGTCATTTCCTCATCGGAACTCCACTTTTATCCCCCCCAGAGCCTGATTTATCAAGCCATTCCATCAGCTATGTCAACCGTTGGCAGAAGCTCAAAGTACTACACCATCACTTAGCCCGTAGATGGAAAGAAGAATATTTATCAGAACTCCATAAAAGAAATAAGTGGAAGTACCCCCAACGAGACTTCGATATTGGCGATCTTGTAGTTGTCAAACAAGATAATTTACCCCCTAATCAATGGCGTCTCGGACGCATTGAAAAAATCTTCATTGGCTCCGATCAGCGAGTCTGAGTAGCTGAAATACGAACAGCTAGTGGTGTCGTAACGCGACCCATTGTAAAATTGGTTTTACTCCCCACGACGTCGTAACCATTAATTCTCCCCTTTTTTTCCTCCTTACAGCTAAGATGCCCTCCCATAGTCCAGTCTCCACCATTGAAAAGAGGAACCCAATGGCGAGATCGCCGACAAACAAAACCCCGGATTGTCATCTGTGCCGCAAAGGGCACCCGCTCCGAAAATGCCCGAAATTCCTGAGTATGGCTGTATCCGCCAGGAAGGAAATCGTCCAACAACACCGGTACTGCCGAAACTGCCTAGCACATTCCCATCGCACGGATAAATGCCACAGTGAAGCACGTTGTCGTAACTGCAACAGCCAGCACCATACCCTACTGCATCACACCGAAATCGTTCGGGAAAATGACTATTTGAGTCGGGCAGCCGAAACCTCCGTTGTTCCCACAGTCATCATAAGGATGCAACTAAAAAATGAATGGCACAACGTTCGAGGCCTACTAAATGCCTGTGCCCCCACGAGCTCCATAGCGGCGTTCATCGTAGAACGGTTCAACGTGCCGTTCGAACGATTTGATGCAGATAAATGGTGCCAAATCACGTGTAGGACCCGTTTTGAAGGAGAAGGCGGTACCTTCAAGTTAAAGGCCATAGTGTCAGACGACCTACCTCAAGAACTCCCGAAGAAGACGCTAGAAAGAAAAATGACCGATGCTTATTGCCACCTGAAGTTGGCCGACCCGGACTTCTTTGACTGTCGAACCATCAATTTTATCCTAGGAGCCGACATCTATCCGCAACTCATCCGAAGCGGCATCCAGGCGGCAACAGAAGGAAAACCTTTAGCACAAGATACATCCCTAGGTTTTGTCATAATCGGCAAATTTGACGTCTAAAAAACTACAATATTATTATACATTTCATTATATTATCTTATTTACTCCAATTATATTGAATACTACACATGTATTAGTATACTTACCTCTGTATACTTATATTATTGAACTTATATACCCACCTTTGTAATTAATATTCTTATACATTATACGCTATTATACATTATAATTACCTTCTTCCCCCCAAAACTTAAAATATTTGTATACTTACCTATTTACTATATAAAACTTGAATTATATATTATACTTACCTATTTACTATATAAAACTTGAATTATATATTATACTTACCTATTTACTATATAAAACTTGAATTATATATTATACTTACCTATTTACTTAAAAATTGAATTGTTAATATCATCACTTCATTTACCTAAAATTTAATTAGAAATAACTTACCTTATGTATACCAAAAATTGAATTATAATTAAATTATAATTACTTACCCCTTGTTGAATTGTATTTACTTTTATCCTTTAACCAAATTGAATTACCTTATATTTATCATTTTTGAAGTCACACTGAATTTATAATCTCACCTCTCTTTACAATGTTAATTATTGAATTATATTATTATAATTACCCCTGTTTTACGTTATTTATTATATTGAATTTATAATATATTGAACCCCTTTTTGAATTTAAAATATATTGACCCCCTTTTTGAATTATAGTTATAACATTTAAAATCATAATAATAATTACCTATGTATACCATAATGTAAACACCCCAATTGCATGTCTGGTTTGGAGATAGGGGACCCTGAACATCCACCAACTGTGTTATCTCGGTTATAACAAGGGGGGCGGGATGTTTAGGCACGAAACCCCTAAATAACTAAAACTAATTTTTGTGGTACGGTAACCCTGCAACTGCAGCGATACTCGTTACTTTCTCTCTCCCTTTATTCTCATTCTCCACTCATATCAACAGGGAATTGTGGTGGTTGTTTTTTAAACCACACTCACTTCTTATAAAACCTTTGAAGCAACCGCATTCCCAATTCAAAGTATGTTTAAGAAATATTAAAAAAAAACAAAGTGCAAATTAAAAGAAAAAAAATTATTTTGTGTAAGTTTGAAACCAAAAAAAAATAAATAACTAAATAAATAAAATAAAATTCTCGTTTTAATAAAATTTGTGAAAAGTTTTGTGCTGGAAATAATAGAGTTTATTCGAAATTATTGAAATAAAAGTAACAAATCATTTAACAAACCTAAGTAGCACTGCTAATGAAAAGAATCAAATCGTTGTTCCTTGAGTTACTTCTCAGCCAGTGTTCATCAAATTGTTTAACAATTATTTTCCATTGATACTTGAAAACACTGGGCAGTGTTGGTATTTTGACCCCCTACAAAAATCCCACCCGATTGCACAGAGAAGGATTTCAGCAGCAAGTGTGAAAAGTGACGCATCTCCATCACCCAAGATTGAGGACTCATCAACAGACACCAGGAATACGGTAGTCTTTCCATCTTCACCTCATCCACATCCACCCTACATTCAACACAAACCGTAAGTCATCCCCAATAATTTATATATATTGCTATAATTAACTATATAGCCCCGTGTATCCGTACAGTTTTAATTATGCAAAAATAAGAAAAAATATATAAATTTTAGTATAGGTTGATTAACATGTTGAAATAAAAACTTTTTACTTAAATTTTTGAAAAAATTAAGTTGGCAACCATTTGAATAAAACGTACTATTTTGTCAGTGCTTAATCGTTCTTGAATAATATTAAAAATTTTGCATTAAAAACTGTGCTATATATATAACAAAGTTACAAACATATAAAAGAAAGCATAAGGTGGTTGAAAATAATAAAATATGCCCAAAAATAAAGCTCGTCGTAGTTTGGCAAATAAAAAAATAATACTTTGTAACCATTGCGAAGATGAAATCAAAGAAGAATCAGATGATTTTATAGAGTGTGACAAGTGCGGGAAAAATTTTCATTTTCAATGCACTCAATTGAGTAAAAGAGAGTTTGAGAGTCTATTAAAAAATGAAAAAGAAACTTTCAACTGTCATTTATGTAAAGAAGGAGATGGAGAAATAAGGAAAGAACTAAATACAATTAAAACTGATCTGAGAAAACTAGAGAAGTTAGAAATATTGGATCAGCTGACTGAGTCGATAAACTTCATGTCAGCAAAGTTCGATGAAATATTTAAAGATGTTGCAGAAAATAAGAAGAAGATAGCAGAAGTACAAAAGGAAAATAAAAAATTGAAAACTGAAATAAAAACTTTAAAAACATCTGTAAAAATACTGAATGATTATCGAGTACAAAACGATTGTGTTATAAGAGGATTGAAAGTTGGTGCCAAAGATAATGCAGTCGATGCTGTAGTTAATCTTTCTAAGGATGTTGGTGTTAATATTGAACCAAATGCTGTTAATGCTGCATATTTTCTTAGAACCAAAAAAGAATCTGAGGATGGAAAAAAAACTGTTGTGGTTAAATTTTCTTCCAAATTTCATAAGGAACGACTGATGGCTTCTAAATCAAAACTGAAAGAAAATGAAAGTACAAGAGAGGTGTTTGTAAATGATTTTCATAGCAAGGAAACTATGAACCTTTTCAATTATGCCAAATCATTAAAAACTATTGGTTTTCAACATATTTATATTAGAAATGGTAGAGTCTATTGTAAAAAAAGTGATATTACAAAACAACAGCTTATCAGAGATGAAGATGATGTTGATAATATGTTATTGGAAGCAACTACTAATAAACATTGGAAGAGAAGATCTATGATTAATAGCAGAAGAGTTGATGATGCAAATTCAAGTGATGATGGAGATGATGGTGCTGCTTACGTGTCCCCTTAAAAAGGAAGGTTTATATTTAATTTTTATAATTTTATAATTTTTCTATTTTTTATGATTAAAAATCAATATTTTCAACAATTTGCGAATTTTAAAACTTATCTTTGTAATTTGAAATTCAATTTTCTTAATATTATTAGTATAAATATCAGAAGCGTTTCGTCTGTTGATAAATTTAATAAATTTAAATCGTTGATAGCAAGCTTTCCCAAGTTACCGGATATAATAGCTGTCCAAGAAACCTGGTTTCAGAAGGATATTGTACAACTTTACAAACTTCCAGGTTTTAATAATGTACATTGTTGTAGAGAAGATGCTTATGGTGGTACGACTATATATATTAATAAAAACATACAATTTAGTGTTGAAGAATGCAAGAGTAGTAATTTTGTTGAGCATATAGTTTTGACTTTGAACAGTGTTAAAGTTGAAAGCAAACCTTTGAAGATAGTGTCATTTTATCGATCGCAAAAGTGTAGCGTAAATGACTTTATTAATATTTTTGACTGTATTTTAAGTAAACATGCTCGGAGTCCAATAATTATTGTTGGAGATTCTAACAATGATCTTACTCAAAATCCTCATTTTATTGATTTGTTGACCGTTATTCAAAATTATGATTGTGATAGTGCTCATAACTTAATAACAAGACCTGTCAGTAGAACGTGTATTGATCATGTTTTTAGCAATTTTTCTGAAGAAATTTATTTTGATTCAGTTGAATGTAATTTATCTGATCACAATATAATTTGCTGTAAATTTAAGAAAGAGGTAATGAAAAATGAATATGTTGAGATTAAAAAGACACACTGTGACTATGAAAAGGCTGGTGAATACTTGCATAATAATTTACCAGACAACTATGAATCATTTAATTCTTCAGAATTAACAACCGTCTTGGTGCATTGTATTAAAGGTGCTATAAATAATTCAACTGTAGTAACTAAATATAAAAAACCGTTACGCTTTGAGCTAACTCCATGGATTAACAAGAATCTTCAAGATTTAATTTTATTTAAAGAAAAACTCTTAAGGAAAAGGCATAAATCGAAAAACAAACAGAACATTAATGATATTTTAAAGAGAATCAGCAAAGTTATAAAAATGTCTACAAAAAAGTGTAGAGATGATTATTATGCTGGAAATTTATTGAAGGCAGGTAATGATCCTAAGAAATCGTGGAAATTTATAAATAGTACTCTTGGTCGAACAAAGAGCAACGTCATTAACCTTAAAGATTCTCAAGGGCAACCAATAATATGTGACCAAGATAAAGTGAAATGCCTTAATAATTATTTTATTACGAGTGTGGAAAATCTTAAAAGGGAAATTGAAATTTACCCTGGTGATGTGTTCAATTCTTTACGGACTCTTTCACAGTCACCTCATCGTTTTACACTTTGTAACGTTAATGATAATGATATGTTTGAAATAATCCAAAATTTGAAAGATAATAAAAGTCCAGGCTATGATGGTATTTCGCCTAAATTTGTAAAAGAATGTAGAGATATTATAATCCCAATACTAAAAGATATTTTTAATAAAATCGTTAACAATTCAGAGTACCCTGACATCTTAAAAGTACACAAAATAGTTCCAATTCCGAAAGAAGTTAATGCAACAAATATAGACAAATATAGACCTATTGCTGTTCTTTCTACAATTGATAAAATTTTTGAGAAGATTCTTTATGACAAACTTCTATTGTATATGGAGGAAAATACTTTTTTATACAATTATCAATTTGGATTTCGAAAGGGTTGTAGTACTGAAGATGCTGTGTTGAATGTAGTGCGGTTCATTTGTAGTGGGCTTGATGGTGGTTCTAGTGGAGTTGCTGGAATGTTTTTTGATTTTACTAAAGCTTTTGATTTAGTCGATCATGAAATAATGTTACAGAAATTAAAGAAATATGGTATTCAGGGACAAGAACTTTTATTATTTAAAAATTATTTCAGTAATAGAAAACAATATGTTAATATAAACAACACTGACAGTTTTCTTGGTTCTGTTGATTATGGTGTACCGCAGGGTAGTGGATTGGGCCCTCTTTTGTTTTCTATATATTTAAATGATTTAAAAAATTTAAATTTAGATGGGCAACTTTTTATGTTTGCAGATGATGTGTGCTTGTTTTACCCCTACAAGTACGATTTATCACTTACAACAAGAATTGAAAGAGATGCTGCGTTGATATTTGAATTTGTGCGATTAAATCGATTAGTTCTTAACCCTGACAAAACCAAATTAATACGCTTTAGACCACATGCTTTAAGTATAAATAGTGATTTCAACGTGTTTATTAATGGAAAAGCTGTTTACGAAACCCATTCCGTAAAGTATTTGGGAATCACAATGCAAAGAAATTTGTCATGGGATTTACATATACCCGATTTGAAAAGGAAAATAGCTCCAGCAATTAGAATATTATATAAATTAAAAAATAAACTTGATGTTAAATCAAGGTTGATGATATTTCAATCTTTGATTCAATCGCATTTGAATTACTTAGCAATTATATATGCTTACAATAAAAACAACATTTCACTGAAATCGCTTCAACGCATGCAAAACAAAGCATTAAAAATTGTTTACAAACTACCAATACTGAATTCAACTGTCACATTTTTCAAAGATATAAGCAAAACAATTTTAGCAATTTATGGATTGCATGAGTATCAGGTGTTAATGTTTGTTTTTAAATGCATTAACCATATTGGTCACCAAAGCATGACATTTTCTCAACAGCAATTTAGTTTTAACACACGAAACAGAACAAATTTAAGCATTCCTCGATGTAGACTAGAAACTACCAAGCAACGCATTGATTACGTGGGTGCTATAAAATTCAATAATTTACATGCAGATTTAAAGACAATTAATCGAATTTCACTATTTAAATTGTCTTGTAAAAAACATTTATTTAACAACATCGAAACGCTTTTGTAATTTTTTATTTTTTGTAATACAGTTCTTATGCATATTTTTTGTAATTTAATAATATTAACCTTAAGTTAAATCTTTTATTTGTACTTTTGATAATGAATTAATTTGCCAACTTGCCTCAATAATGCCTTACGGCGCTGAGGCCGAAATTTAAATGTATTTAAAATATTTTGTACAAATAAAATTTTTTCTGTAGAAAAGTTTTTTCTATAGAAAACAAAACAAAAAAAAAAAAAAAAAAAAAAAAAAAAAAGTCCTTTTCATATAATATTTGAATTCATATTATAAGAAGATTTTTATATTACTATTTATTAAAATTTAGGTTGCCGTATATTAACGTATATAGAAGAATGGGTTAATGTTTTATAATGTTGTTAGATTTTAAGTAGTTTAAGCAAAATTTTTAAGTTTGAAGAAACTGTTTTATAGGCCATAATTAATTAGAATATGAAATTTTATGTAGTAATTATTAAGTCCATAGTAGATACTTATTTATATAAAATTTAGTTTTAGAAATATCAGTTGTTCTTAATTTATAATAGACTTGTGTAATTAGAATAGGAAATAATTAAATAGATTTATATATATATATATAGTTGAGCACAGGTTTAGAAAAAGAAATACTTCTCAAAATGGCGGATGATCACGTTACTGAAAAAGGGTCACGTGTTTCAGAAGCCTAAGGTTTTGGCCAGTTGTATGATTCTGCTGTTGAAAATCTGGGTTGATGTTGATTAAGAAATAGCCAACAATTAAAGATGTCTCGCTTAAAAATCACTTTGGCACACTAATCTTGGCAAGGTTGTATCTTCGTGTCGTCACTTCTATTTACCAGTCCTTTTGGTGATTGAAAATGAATTTGCTTCAAATTCTGGAACTGTGTGCCAAAATTTGGACAATGTACCATAAAATTGGTTATAATTCCACTTTAATATTCACAAAGGATGAAATTATGAGGTTGTGAAGACTATGTATGTACAGTCTTGTGCACATTTAAGTTTAACGCAATTTTATTGACTTGAACACTTTTCGCTTTTTCTAATTTTTTAGCGAGTTTATTACCGCACTGTTTTAAGTCTTGATTTCAATTAGCCGTTTAAGAAGTTGAATCACAAAATTAGAGTGGAGGAATAATAGTGTACATTAAAATATACATATAAATTTAACGGGATTGACATTCCTCTTGTAGACGATCTCTTTCTCACAATTTATTTATTTAATGCTAATTGCGACGCAGTTGCCAAAAAAGTACATAATCTCTCAATATGTATAAATATGCATGTATGCAAAAAATATTTCATGATTTAAAAATTACCTATGGATAAGGTATAGGGTTTTCGATACATGATATGTTCAAAAAAAAATGTTGAGGTGTTTATTTTTGTACCAATAAAAAAAACCGTAACAAACCTGCTTCGTCCAGAGATTTCATATCAAATGGCGAACAGGAAAGTTTTTTTTTCTTATCTTCAGTCATAGTAGAATATTTAAAAATTTCATTATAAAATACTATTTGGTTAAAAAGCACAATTCGAATTCTAAATAATTTTATAAAATTCTTTTATTCGAAGTTGCCTTCTAGTTAAATATAAAAATTTAATTTGAAATTTATTTTTGTATACTTCATTATATGTTCTACATTAGCTTTCCGTTGGAAAGCATAAATGTAAATTCATACAGAAATATACAAAGAGACACTAGCAAAATGTAACGTTTTCTGGCCTGCTAAAGCCGTCATCAGCATTCTTTGTGTCTAATATTGTTTATTTTGAAATTTTTATATTTAACTTTTTTAATATACTAAATGAGAATTTGTTCGTCTTACGAGTAAAAAATTGTTTTATAAAATTCTTTTATTCGAAGTTGCCTTCTAGTTAAATATAAAAATTTAATTTTAAATTTATTTTTGTATACTTCATTATATGTTCTACATTAGCTACATTAAACAATATTAGACACAATATTAGCAGGCCAGAAAACGTTACATTTTGCTAGTGTCTCTTTGTATATTTCTGTATGATTTTACATTTATGCTTTCCAACGGAAAGCTAATGTAGAACATATAATGAAGTATACAAAAATAAATTTCAAATTAAATTTTTATATTTAACTAGAAGGCAACTTCGAATAAAAGAATTTTATAAAACAATTTATAAACAAGGTTGTCTGATATTAAAATATCTGATAATTTATCACTTTCCTTTTCTACGGCTTTTCGAAGTTCTTCGTATTGTTCGTCTTTAAATTCCGGGGCAAAAATATTAATTTCAGTGGGTATTTCAAATGAAAGAATTTCCTCAGCATCCATTCGCGACAGACAGTCAGGGACTATGTTTAATGAACCTTTACGGTGTTCAATCCGAAAATCAAAGCATTGCAACTTTAGGCTCCATCTAGCCAATCGACCACTTAATTCCTTTTGGGACATTAACCATTTCAAAGAGGAATGAACGGTGATTATTCGAAATGAAAGTCCCTCAACATATGGTCTAACCCGATTCACACAGACTACAGCTGCCATACACTCCACCTCTGTCACAGTGTAATTTTGCTGGGATTTATTCAGCTTTTGTGAGACAAAAGCTATAGGATGTTCTTTACCAAATTCATCAAATTGAAATAAAACTCCCCCAACACCAATTTTTGACGCGTCACATTGTATAATAAATTCGCGGTCAAAGTTTGGTTGGGCCAACACAGGCGCGGAAGATAGGGTATCTTTTAATTTCTTAAAAGATATAAGTGCTTCTTCTGTGAGTGAAAATGGCTTACAGCTCTTTTTCAGACAATCTGTAAGAGGACCGGCCAAGTCTGCAAAATTACTGATAAAAGTTCTATACCAATTGGCCATGCCAATGAATCGCCTGACCTATTTTGGCGTCTTTGATATAGGAAAGTTCTTTATTGAGAATACCTTATCAGGGTTTACTTTCAAAGTTCCATTCCCGACTATGTATCCTAAATAACAGATTTTTGTCTGACAGAATTTGCTTTTATTGACGTTTATTGTCAGTTTTGCCATTTTCAGACAGCTTGCAACTTCCTTCAAGAGTGTCATATGAGAGTAAAAATCCGTACTACAAACAAGCAAATCGTCCAAGTAAATAAAAACATTCTCTCGCAATCTAGACGGTATAACCTTGTCCATAAGTCTGCTCATGGTTTGAGGACCATTACATAGACCAAATGGCATTTACTTCTAATGGTACAAAGGTTTGCCTGGAACTGCAAAAGCCGTATTTTCCTTCGAGGAATTTGTCAGTTTAATTTGAAGGAATGTGTCTTTGAGATCAATGCCAGTAATGAAGAATGTATCTTTCAACCTGCTCAGTAATCTGTTTATATGCAGAAGCGGATACGAGTCCTTTTTTGTTACAGCATTGAGCTTACGCGAGTCTATACAGAGGCGAACCTACCCTGGTTTTCGTACCAGTACAACTGGCGAACACCAGGGTGAATTGGACTCCTCAATTACACCCATCCCTAAAAGTCTCTCTATTTTAAGGTAAGCTTCCTCTTGGCGAGGTGGAGATAAGGGGTAATGTTTGCATTTGATGGGAGCCGCATCACCGGTATCTATGTCATGTTCGAAGCGGTCCGTAGAACCCAATCCAAGCTTTTCGAAGGACGGAAACTCTAGGATAATTTTCTGTAATACGAGACTCTGTTCGGGATTTAAGTCATGAAATTTTGACAACTCTTTATTTTCCGAAAATTTTGCGTCTATAGCGGATACTGATGGAATAATTTCTGGGGCAAGTGCAAATTCTCTCCAAAAATTTATTCCGAAGTAAGCTTTTTGACTAAGAGAAGGAACCAGGTAAAATAAAATAGTTTTGGTTACTTTTTTAAAATTTATGGGAAGCATACAGTAGCCTATCACCTTTTGTTTAGAACCATTGGCAGTAGATAAAACAGATTGAAATGGTTAATACGATATATTGTGTCTTTTTATAAAATCTAAGCAGTTATCTCCTAGTACCGAAACATTGGCACCTGAGTCCAATAAACCTATTAAGGTATCATCAAATATTCTTACTTTTGCAAAGGGACGATCATCAGAGCCATGTAATATGGTAGATGCCACAAGTTTTCGATAATGTGTACGTTTTTTAAAACGATTTCGGCATTGAACAATTTTTTTTATACGGGTTTCTAAACAATGTATGGGAATCATCATAAATTTTATATTTAATATTTTCTGTTTTAGCTACATCATAAAAAGGATCAGTTTGCGTTGTTTTGTCTTCAGTTAAGGTAACATTATATGAAATTTTATTGGAAGTTCGTGATTGGTGTTCTGATATGTTATCATCAACATCAGTTCCTAGTTTGAATTCGGGGAATGACGGGATGGACGAGTGTCCCCGGTAACCACATCGCCCGTTTTTTGGTTTCCCTGAAAAGTATGCCTGTTAGGACATGAAGGCGTCAAAACTCCTTTTTGTCCACATTTAAAACAAAAAGGTTTTGTGATTTCTTTTCCACAATAAATGTAAGAGTGTCCGAATGATAGACAGTTCCAACAATTAATAATCGAATAATCGATTTTAACATTATTCTTTGAAATTTTAAAAGCCTCAAGCTGAGGATCAATTAAGTCTGGACTAATTAACTCATCAGCGGGTGCATCAAGTTCACTGACGTGTCGACCTGCAGTTGGTGTCACTGATTTATTGTCTCGCAAAACGTTTTCTGCTTTACGAGCAATATCTCTAAAATCCTTTAACGATTTTGATTCTGAACTAAAAAGAAGAAATCTCAAGTTTGGTTGTATATCACGTTTTATTATATCTACCAGTGTATGGTCTGGTAATGGACTTTGTAATCTTAAATTCATTGATACAACAGCACTATGAAAATCGTCATAAGTTTCTTTATACTGTTGTTTACGCAAGGAAATTCTCATAATAATGTAATGTTCTGACTCAAGATAACGAAATTCCTTGGTTAAAGCGTATTTTAAAATGGGATATGTTACGTCTCGGTTTTGCTTCATAAACAACCAGTACCATTGCTCTGCTTTTCCTTCGAGTAGTACATGGAAGTTTGACAACAGGTGTTCGTCAGAACATCTTGTTCGAGAAGTCAAAGTTTCTACTTCAAATAGAAAATCCGATACAGAACCGGTACCATCATAGAAAATTTTCCATTTTTCGGGTCTTATATTAAAATCACCATTTAAATACGGCCGTTTGCATTAAAAGAAGGGTTACAATTCGAATTGGGGGTATTTGAATATGTGGTATTCGTTTGTGTCACTGGCCTCCTTTGAGGATTAAAGCCGTTTGCGTTTCCTATTTGAGATATACTATCTCTTATAGAAGATAGCTCTCTTCTAAATTCTTCTCTGATATTTCGCATGGTCTGTTCCATCATCGAAATGAGATTATCAAAAGGAGTTACGGAATCAGTTTCATTGCCAGTCACAATTGGAGGAATATTAATTAGTTCAATATTTGAGAAACCACTAGCGCCTTGTTGTTCCAAAGGAACAGAATTTGGATTATTGTCCATTATATTAGCGGTAGTATTATTTGTATTTGTAGGCAAATCTGTAAAGCTTTGGACACGAGTTACTTGTAAGTGTTTCGGTGTGTTCTTTACAACCGGCGAATGTGTTACACGAGGTTTAGAAGTTGTAGGTGGATCTTGAAATTCTATAGATATATTATTTCTCGAAGCGTCTGAACTTCTATTACGACCGCGTGAAAATGAACTACTATTATTTGCTCCCCGATTTCTAGTATTCATATCGATAAGGAGAAGAAATATATGTCACGAAACCTTTTTTTTCTTTTTTTAATTAGTAAGTTTTATGAATATTCAACGAATTAAATTAGTATTATATATATTAAAATTAAAATATATGTATATATGAATTTATGTCATTTTTAAATATATATGTAATATACTATAATATAATGTAATGTAATATATGGCAGTCTTAAATCGTGGCTTTTCTTACTGGGAATGACAAAATTTTACAAAATATATTTAGAAATCAGCAGTCTATGTAAAATTTTAACTTCAAATTAAAATCAACAAAATTTTCTTTAAATTAATAATATTAATCAGCAACATTTAAAAGTTTAAGATAACTTCGCAAAATGGACTTGAAAATATTATAAAATGATTTCACATAAATCTTATGCAACAAATTTCGAAAGTTCACTTACAAATATTGGATTCTAAGGTTAAATGTAAAACTTTCATTATATGGTTATAGAAAATACATATTAATAGTTGTAGCGCAATTAGATTTAGAATTTATTAATTTAATTCAAACAAATCTAGGACTTATACAAATAAAATAAGCATTTGGTGTTAAAACAAATAGATAAAATTGCTTTTAACCATACTATTAAGAAATTTAAGCAATAATTTCTGCGAAGTTTATTCTGGCCTTGCGATGGCCCCACGTTGGGCGCCATATATGTTACGCGCTGGCTAGATCTTTGTAGTAATGTGAAATGTTTAATGAAAGATCTCTGAAGAAATATCAGTCAAGATGGCATGTAAGATCTAATTTCATAGCTAGCTAGTAATGAATTTGGTTATGTGGTGTTTAGCCCGAGTTTCTAGCGCGTTACATATAAAAATCTTCTTTCATGCCAATTGAATAAAACCAAAAGTAGATTAAAATAATGTATTTGTGAAATATAGTTGTTATGAGGCTTGGTGTTGTGCCAAATGGTACAATTGTTCCCACCCTGTTGATGTTCTGTATATCAAACACCTATGACAATCATAATACCCTATAGTTTTAAACTGATTGTCCCTAAATAAAAATCTAGACTGATTAATCTAATTTACATATTGCTAATTCTGTCATTCCCAAAATAATTAAATGCTTATAGATTCATGTTTAAATTCAAAATATGTATATACATGTTTATTAAAAGAAAATTAATAATAAAAAAAATAATACTAATATATTCTAACCATTTGTATATAATTTATATATATATACGTATAAATGAATTAAAGAAGAAGCAATTAAAATTAATAAAACAAAATCATAACCATATATTCAATTTTACATTGATTGTAAGTAACACTTTGAGCTGCATTACTATACTAAAACATTATACAAATAAACAAAATTGATGAGAGCTTGATTGACTAATGAAACGGACGGAATCGGACTAATAATATCAATAATAATATAGATAATGAGAAAATACTAATGAGAGTAAGAAATAATTATTAATTCAGTATTACTTACAGAAAATCATGTTATTGTTGTTGTTATTTAATGTTTTGTTTAAAATTTAAAATCTTATTTTATGATAGAGTTTGCAGTACTTAAAATTAAATATATAGGATTTAGTTGTAATTAGGAATATTCATATTTATGTAATGTGAGTAAATTGAAATTATAAATATTAAACAAAGCGTTTTAATTATGCAAAAATAAGAAAAAATATATAAATTTTAGTATAGATTGATTAACATGTTGAAATAAAAACTTTTTACTTAAATTTTTGAGAATTAAGTCCTTTTCATATAATATTTGAATTCATATTATAAGAAGATTTTTATATTACTAGTTATTAAAATTTAGGTTGCCGTATATTAACGTATATAGAAGAATGGGTTAATGTTTTATAATGTTGTTAGATTTTAAGTAGTTTAAGCTAAATTCGTAAGTTTGAAGAAACTGTTTTATAGGCCATAATTAATTAGAATATGAAATTTTATGTAGTAATTATTAAGTCCATAGTAGATACTTATTTATATAAAATTTAGTTTTAGAAATATCAGTTGTTCTTAATTTATAATAGACTTGTGTAATTAGAATAGGAAATAATTAAATAGATTTATATATATATATATATATATATATAGTTGAGCACAGGTTTAGAAAAAGAAATACTTAGGTTATGTCAGGAAAACTGTTCTCAAAATGGCGGATGATCACGTTACTGAAAAAGGGTCACGTGTTTCAGAAGCCTAAGGTTTTGGCCAGTTGTATGATTCTGCTGTTGAAAATCTGGGTTGATGTTGATTAAGGAATAGCCAACAATTAAAGATGTCTCGCTTAAAAATCACTTTGGCACACTAATCTTGGCAAGGTTGTATCTTCTTGTCGTCACTTCTATTTACCAGTCCTTTTGGTGATGAATTTGCTTCAAATTCTGGAACTGTGTGCCAAAATTTGGACAATGTACCATAAAATTGGTTATAATTCCACTTTAATATTCACAAAGGATGAAATTATGAGGTTGTGAAGACTTATGTATGTACAGTCTTGTGCACATTTAAGGTTAACGCAATTTTATTGACTTGAACACTTTTCGCTTTATTTTCTATTTTTTTAGCGAGTTTATTACCGTACTGTTTTAGGTCTTGATTTCAATTAGCCGTTCAAGAAGTTGAATCAGAAAATTAGAGTGGAGGAATAATAGTGTACATTAAAATATACATATAAATTTAACGGGATTGACATTCCTCTTGTAGACGATCTCTTTCTCACAATTTATTTATTTAATGCTAATTGCGACGCAGTTGCCAAAAAAGTACATAATCTCAATATGTATAAATATGCATGTATGAAAAAAATATTTCATGATATAAAAATTACCTATGGATAAGGTATAGGGTTTTTGATACATGATATGTTGGAAAAAAAATGTTTAGGTGTTTATTTTTGTACCAATAAAAAAACCGTAACACTTAATCTATAAGGATCCAGAATATATATACTTTATAGGGTCGGAAAACTATATTGTGGAAATTACAAACGGAATGACAAACTTATATATACCCTTGTCATGATGGTGAAGGGTATAATAACAAAACTAACTTCAACAAAATATTGGTATTCACAGATAGTATAGAATTACAACGTAGTACAAATTAGAAATTTTAAATCTTAGTAAAATTAATAATTTGAATATCGTAAATTGGACCTAGGTAATTACATATATACACATATATAAAGATATTTTCATTAATAATAAATTATTACTACGGAAAATGTACAGACATTTTTAAATGTTTATGAAAATTATTAGGTACCAGCTAAACCCGGTGTGCTTCGCTATCCGCCCTCGTTATAAAATAAAATAAAACGTATTTATATATTTACAAACATTTATTTAATTTTAATGTTATTATTGCAATGCTTTAAATTTAGTTTGCCCATCAGGAGCATACATATATACACGGGATATTAACCTTGAGCTTTATTAACAGTCATCGCAAAAGCTAACCGAACAGGAAAAAATTGTTAAAATCGAATGGTGAATAGGTTGATAACATAGGTTGATAACATCCTGTTATAATGGTCGCTTCTACTAAATTATTTCTCAGTTTTTTTACTGCAAGTCGAGTGTCATTGAAAAGCCGTGGTGATTGATATTACACAGTAAAATAATTGGCACTCCAATTTGAAGTTGTAGCACATGTGGTGGAAAGCCTGGC
The DNA here is from genome assembly GCA_950370525.1 of Bellardia bayeri. Classification (NCBI taxonomy): domain Eukaryota; kingdom Metazoa; phylum Arthropoda; class Insecta; order Diptera; family Calliphoridae; genus Bellardia; species Bellardia bayeri. The sequence goes on from CATNUC010000012.1 coordinate 224,282, forward strand.
ACATCGAGTGAATTTAAGAACTCAACAGGTTGCTTGATTGATTTGACGCATTTCAAAGTGATTTCCATCTTCTCCATATTTAAAAATAATAGGATACTGAAGCACGTCATATGAGCGATGCATTTCAGTGGGCGCGGCCATGCCTATTTGTCCACTTACATAGTCAAGAATTTATTATTTCGTAATAATATCCTATTGTGAAAATATAATGACGATCGGTCCAGTAGTTAAGACTATATACATATTGCGATTTTTAATTTTCCTAAAAAGGGGCATGGTCCCACCCACTTTCCTACGTACCATCCCTGGTACGTATTCCTAATTATGCCAATACCATATGTACCACATATCATTGACGTAGGTCACAAAATGCCCAAAATATGGCGATATAAATTTTTGGGTTATATGGGCGGTGTCACCCCCGTTTGTACAAGCAAAACTTCACTTAGCCTATTATTCCTTCCAGAGTCACAGTAACATGCTGTGAAAATTTCATCGAAATCGGCTCAGCCGTTTTGGAGTGCATACGTTACATACATACATTCATCTTTACATACATATATAAATTTACATAATTACATAAATTTAATTCTTTTTATGTTACATAAAATTATAAACTAATTGAAAATAATTAATAATAATATGTAATTAAATGTATTAATATAATTTCGTCAAAAGTCGTATGGATAGTATGACTAAATATTGATATTAATGAATATTGCAATATGTTAAATATTTAATTAGTTTATTAAAATCAGAGATGGGCATAATGCACTATTTTTTTAGTGCACTAACAATTTCACTACCAATATTTACTTAGTGGCAGTGCTATTAAAATTTCACCACTAAATGGTTAGTAGTAGTGCAACGTCAAATTGCACTACCACTAATCATTTAGTGGTATTTAAAAAAGAATTGCACTACCACTAAATTTTAGTGGTATTTAAAAAAGAATTGCACTACTTTTAAGTTTAGTGGTATTGTAAAAAAATCAAAGCAGAAATAAAATAAAAAATATTGTAAACATTTAAAAGAAAGCCTGAAAATATACCTTTATTTAAAAAAGAATTGCACTACCACTAAATTTTAGTGGTATTTAAAAAAGAATTGCACTACCACTACATTTTAGTGATATTTAAAAAAGAAGTGGTATTTAAAAAAAATTGCACTACTTTTAAATTCAGTGGTATTGTAAAAAAATCATAGCAGAAATAAAATAGAAAAATTTGTAAACATTTAAAAGAAAGCCTGAAAATAGACCTTTAATTTTCTATTATATTACATAATTCATCCAAATTGCTTTGATTTTTTTACAATACCACTAAATTTAAAAGTAGTTGTTACGCGTTAGGCTCATAAGAATAATAAAAATTGATGTACGAGTTTAAATCCAATTGAAACCCAAAAACTAATAAAAAGAGATTCAGTGACATATTGAAAGATGTCCCAGCTAGCTATAAATTGGGGCTATGATGATTCTTAAGTCATATTACTGCGCGTAATCATATAACATACTATGCATGCCAAAATGTACCTATAGTATGCCAAAATACAGACATAATGAAACATTATATCGTCAATTAGTTGAAAACGAACAATGGCAAGTTGGTGTGCCAAGTAGGGGTACACTGCTTCCCTCCCACTGACTTAATGTCAGACGCCTTGACAGGAAAGTACCCATGATTTCTTATACCTGTCCCTTTTATAGACACGATCTAAAATACTTTACTTTTCATTATTAAATTATTTAAAATAGCATGTTAGTTTTAATAGTTTTAAAATAATATAATTTATTTGGTGAATTTGTAAGTATAAATATAGATAAATCATATATAAATTGTATAAATATGATAATAATATGAATATAAACGTGAAATATTAATCGGACATTCTTTACAATAATAATTACTATAAAAATAATGTAAAGGAAAATTTAAGTTTTACTTACACATATCTGCAAATATATACTTGTGTTGTTTTCTTATGTTAAGTTTTATGCGATGTCAATTGATGGGCCCAGCAATCACTGCTTTACAATATGTGTTAGGTGTTTACTGTTGATTTAAAAAATGTTTATTTGGGTTTTTTTTTAATTTTACATTAATTGAGTTTTCTTTTCTGTAATTTTAAAGCAATTTCATAATTATGTTTTGTTTCAAATAATTTCTTTTAAAATAGTATGTGAAATTTAAATAATAAGTAAGTTCGCAACGCAATTTTAATTAATTTCCTATAATGCTTTTATAAACTTTCATATTTTTACGGCCGTATTCATAAAAAATTCTTATTTTAAGCTTAAAGTACGAATTAGTTATTAAAGACTTTTTGTCTTATTAACTACTAATAAAAAATTGTATTCATAACCGAACATTATCAGTTTATTACCTATTTAACGATTTTACAATATTATATTAAAGTTTAGCAACTCTTTTTATTTATAGTTGTCATTTTATTTGTAGTGATGCATAAAACCACTATACGAATCAACTTATATTCTAAAAAGAAAAAAAATATTTTTTATTTTTTACCTTAAAAATTTATAAAAAAATGTATGTATAATAAAGTTCGATTTGTTTTTGTTTTAAAAATAATGTCTACGACAATTACTACAAAATGTTATTATTTTAACTACATTCAAAATAAATATAAGCAAAGTAGTCGAATAAAAAGTTAGGTACTTTTTTTATGTACATCTCTATTGTACATTGTTTGTTTTGTTTACTATTTGTAAGATTTTTTGAGAAGTGTGTGGTTTTTTATTTGTTAAAAATGGAAGAAATTATAATACTTGAAGATGACAACAAATTGGAAAATACGGTTAGTAAAATACCGGTAACTACAAGAGTACTAGTGGCATTTACTTTTGCAACTTCTGTATTTTGCAGAATAAAGAGGAAACCCAAATTACATTAAAAAGGCAGAGATCTGAAAATGGGAATGATGCTGACAAGGTATTATTTTTAATAACGTTAAAATCATTTTTATTAATAAAGTTGTTTTTACTTTTTGTTTAAAGGAATTGCTAAAAGATTTGATAAAAAAACGGGTCAAACTAATTGAAAATAAAAATACGGATACAAACACCAATCAAACAAAAAAAAAAAGCATGGCAAGATATTGAAAAGGAGTAAGTATAGTATCACTTATACAAGACATTATCATAAATGTAATTACTTTATTTTATTTTTAGCTTTAACAGTTTGTGTACATCGAAAAATCGAACAATTGGACAACTTAAATCGCAGTGGACAACAATAAAAATAAATGCTAAAAAGGAAGTGTCGGATTTTCGTTTGAAATCACAACAAACTGGAGGAGGTCAGGCGCCTCCTGAAGTTGCACTGTCTGGAAATGACATTGCTGTGTGGCTCCCAAACGAGTTTGTCATTGACACAAACGAATTTGATTCCGACGTTTTTTAAAAGTAAGATAATATTTACATTTTTATTGAAAATTTTAAACAGACAGTTTTTTCAATATTAATTAAATTTTTAGGATGGAACTGAAAGTGTTGCAGATTGCAGTATTGAAGATGAGGCAATATCTACAGTTGAACCCTCTTGTTCAAGCCAATCAATATAGGCAAAAGCTGAACCGAAGTGTAATTTAGCAAAAAATCCTGAGCTTCGTGAAAAACAAGGTTTGTATTAAAATAAAAAATGGTTTCAAATTATGTAATATTCTTTTTCTGTTTTAATGTAAAGACCGGTACAGGAAAACAAATGTTGCCGATGAAACAATCTTGAAAATTGCGCATGCAGATATGGAATACAAGCATGAAATTTATTTACTACATGTGGAAGTGGAAAAGAAAAGGGTAAGGAATTTGGATTTGGAATGTGAGCTTATTCAAACCAAATTAGACTCTTGTAAAAAAATATGTGGTATGTATTGACTCATTATATGATTCATTATTCTTAGTAAAGGATGTCGACGATTTCACCGTGCCTAATTTTTGCTACGCTACTAAAAATTAAAATAATTCTTAGGCAATATTTATACGATGATTATTAAGACGTCTGTTTTTGTTTCAATATATGTGCAAAGTGTTGTGAAAAAAGAAGTGAAAAATATAAATTAAATGTATTTTTCATGTTTTTTCATATTTCTCTCTTTTATTTTTTATTAAAAGAAATTTAAAAAAAAGGATGATACAAAAAATGTATGATTGAGTTTGAAAAAACGTCCTAAATATTATCGTATAAATTAGTCCTCACTTTGTTAGTTTTTGTATTTAACAATAATACAAATATGAAACAGTTTATTGTGAGTCCTTGTTGTGTGAACACCAAAGTGTTCTCAAACAGTAATTTATGTGTGTTCTTGAACCGTAATAGTTTTTGTGTACATTTAAATTGATAAAGATTCGTTATAATTTCTTTGTTTACGAAACCAGTGACCGAAACCACGGACGTGTATCAGTGAGTAAAAAATAAAAAAAAAGTTCGAAGTGAAAAAAAAAAATATTTGTAATAGGTAAAAAAACAAAACAACAATAACTAAAATGCCCGAAGAGATTTGTGAATGAGCCTCACAAATACTCCAAACAAGGAGAGTAGGCCCAGCACGAATAGCAGAAATGCGTATATTGTGGTAAGCTCTCCGAGCGTGAGCAATGAAAATATTCGATACCCAGAATTAAATAAAAAGTATTTAAGTGCAAGCGCAACTGGTTTTCCATACAGTAATTTCAGTGCAAGTTTGCCCAACCTGAGTAAGTGTGTTAATCCGACCGTAAATGTGGTTCAAAGTGTGAAGTCGTCTGATCAGAGGAATAATAACGAAAAACCTGAAACAGCACGATTAGCATTATTAAATACAGGAGCTGTGCCAAAAAGTACTAAAGTGCAAACAGGCATGGACAGATATATTACAATAACTAAGAGAAAGGCTAGCCCTAGGTCCACCCAACAGGAACGCATGGCCAAACAATGCAAAGGCTCTAACGTAGTCTCTTTGCCAGCAAGTGGTAACAGATTCTCTATACTATCCTAATGCAACAGCCACTAAAGAAGTTAAACCGCCACCTCTCAATCTGCGGGAGCAAACATCAAATAGCATAGTCAACATGTTGACTCAACTTGAATAATTTCTATGTCGTTTCTATACGACGCGTAATGTACAATTTGAACATATCAAGTTCAACGCTATATGAGGTTACCTATTTGGAATTAAAATTTAAATGAACGACGGGAGCCATTAATTGCCACTAGCGGTCAGTCGGAGGGTGGATTCTTGTTCATGTTAAAATTTTCTCTCACATAGGGATTAATATACATAAATAATTTATTATAGACTCCCTGACTGAAATTACTAATTGAAAAACTCTTTTATTATCATCCCAAGATGTTGTTTGGGATAATCGCCTCTAAACCCTCCCATCCAATGATCTTATTGGCGAATATGACACTAAGATCCCTACTTAAATCCACACTTACTTTTTCATCTCATTGCGAAAACATTAAAAATAACTTAGAAATTCATAATTCACTTAAAATTTTATTCAACAAAATTGATGAAAATCATTATGTAGGTATGTAGGTAATAAAAAAAAACATTCAACAAAATTTAAATATAAATTGGGTTTAAAGTATCAAAAGAAAAAAAACATTATTCTAATATTTAAGCAAAAAAAAAACCAATGATGGAAACTCAAATGTTAAAGAAAAAGAATGCCTAGTAATTAAATATAGCTAATTATACTTATAATATTTTATAATGAAATAATCGGTTATCTTAAGTTTCTAGATTTTTGTGACTATACTGTAGTAAAATAGAATAATCAAATCAGAGTATGCAATGTGTATCTTGTAATGATCATTTACAATGTTAAATGATCATTGTTTAACTTTATTTATTTATTTATTTTTTTTTTTGTTTGTTGTTTTATGATTTTCGATTTTGATGCGTTTTGCTTTTACATATCAATTTATGAACTACTTGTGAGTCAACAAAAAAAACGTGAGAAACCAAAGAATGTATTTTATTACTTGTTCTCTTTTTTTTATTGCTTTGCTACTGATACAGTACTCCCTAGCAAATTAAGGAATAGGTAAAAGCAAATCTCAAAGATTTGACTAATGTTTTTTAAATTACAGAAATTCTGATTTTGTTATTAAATTTACTAATAATGAATGCGAAACAAATTGTGCTAATTAATGAGATATTTAAAACAGAGAAAAAACTCACCAACTTAATTCTGGAAACGCTGAATGATGAGGCCTCGTCAGACTGCTTTTGTTGGATGTTTATTTGGTTTGCCTGCCATTAATTATATTATACATATAATAAAAAGAACTTAATTAATAAATAATTCAACTGTGATAATTTATGTGCCATAAGTTAAATTTCTTTTTACCCTTAAGCCTGTTAAACTTTTGGTTTTTAACTTCTGATATATTTATATTTAAATTAGATTTAAGTTCGGGGGTTTAAATACACTTATACAATTTGTTAAGAAATAAAGGTAGTTTTATTTCTTAAAGGTAATTTAAATGGTTTGCACCATTTTGATTCTAGAAAGAATATAGGGGAAAAAAATTTAACCAAGCACAATCTTACGTAAAATTTTAATAATTTTCAGACTCAAATTGGGGTAATTGTCTTATGAAGAACTTAGATGGCTTTTGGAGGTTTTCTTAGTCGATGCCTGCGTCCCTGTTTTGGAAGCTGGCAGGTGTTTTAGAGCTCTTCTGAGACTGCTTAATATATGTTTGTTTTTTTTATTTCTTTTTGGCTGATACACAATAGCGAAGAACTTGACTTTAGGTGTTGTCTTGCCGGTAGATTTAAAATAATGATGATAAGCGGTAAACACAATTCTTGTGAGAGTGGTTTTTAGGTGTTATTAAATGTGAATTAAGTGCATACAGTGGTGGCTAAATAAACACCCCCGTACCTTGTGGATAGAAATTAGCTTGTGTGTTCGAGACTTTTTAAAGGGTTTTTCCACAATTTATCAACCTGTCTTCCAATAACCTCAAAGATTATGAAGGATGCAGGTTATGTCGAACCTTAAGATTTAGCAATAAGCTAATTTCCCCTTCGTTGTCTATTAGAAAAATTATAATATGTTAATTAATTACCTAGAAATCTTAAGTTTACTATATGTACCTTTATGAAACTTTTAAATTAATTTTGTATAAAAATACAGTGTGTCCAATATAAAGGATATTATATATCTTTACCGATCGATGTGTTCACCTTGAGGTATAAAAATCAAAAGAATGTTAACACATTTGGTTACGAAAAACCATGCTTTAATTTTCGTTAATATTCGGAATTGCTAATGGCGTTTATAGGCGTTGATATTCGTTATAATACCTTGCCATATGTCAAAACAATTTGGCTGTTTTCAATGTGGCTAACTTGATTCTTTAAAGTAAATACAACAATGTGAGGTGAAATACAACTTACAAAGCCTTACTGTTAAAATTCAAAACGAAATTTTCAAAAAAAAAAATGAATTGAAGCAAAATTTTAATTTGAGTGAAAACGAAAAATAATACAAAAATATTTATGTGTTACAACATAAAATATGAACATTTAAAATTAAAATCTTTTTAAAAATAGTCGTTCATTACAAACCAGATAATTTTAGTATATATACGACAAAATTAGACGGAAAAACGATTATCAAGGTCGAATGTCTTTTGCGTAATAAGTTCCGATAACCTTGCCCTCTGTATCCTCCAGTACGTAGCAGTTATTTCCGGTCATTTCGCAAATTTTTGCCTTTAGAAACATTGGTGCTAGTTTGGAATTATAATTTTTAGCAAAACTACTTTGAGAGAAGTTTCTGCGGAAAACTTCCTGTTCAACCTTGTATTGTATTGGCTTAGCTCGCAAATTATAATTATGTTCATTTATTTCATATGAATCTTGAATGTTTTCTCTAATATTTTTTCTGAGCAATGCCAAACTATCTTCTCTGGGAAGGGGATTCACTGATTCATCTAAAAGTTTTAATTTTCTCAACAATTCATAGGATGAGCCATGAGTTATCATTTCTAATCCAAACAAGGTATGGTATGGAGAGCATTTTAAAGTTTGGTGATATGTATTTCTAAGCGAACAACTTATAGAGCTAATATTTTCGTCCCAATAGCTATGATCCTGTTTTAAAAATGAGCGAATTCCGGATATTATGGAACGGTTTACGCGTTCTGACGCGTTGGACTGTGGGGAATATAAGTGACATTAAAAAAACAATGAACGATTTAACAAACAAAATAGATCAGAATAATACACAAATGAACTTAACTATAGAAACGGCTCTAAATAAAATAACAACTACCCTTTCAAACCTTACTGCTCAAGTGAGTGAATTATGCGAAAGTAATAAAGAGAGAGACAAACAAATTCAAGAAATGGATAAGAGAATAAGTAATCTAGAACAACAAATGTTAAACAAAAACATAGAAATAAAAAATATATCAAATGAAAATATTAACCCCACTGAAGTTATTAAAAAAATTGGGGCATCTGTAAATGTACAAATTAATGATGTTGACATTAGTAACTCGTACAATTTAAAAAAATCACAGAAAGTTATAATAGAATTCAACTCGCTAAATAAGAAAAAAGAATTGATGAGTAAAATTAAGCGCCATAGAGTTGAAAATCAAATAATAAACAATGATATTAATGAAAACAACTATATATACATCAACGATCAACTAACTACACACAAACGCCGGTTACTATGGCAAGCAAAAACAAAAGCCAGAGAATCCGATTGGAAATTTGTGTGGGTGCGAAATGGAAACATTTTTGCAAAAAAAAAACGAAATCTCTAACCCAATTTTAATAAACAGCTCTGAAGATATTGAATTAATCACTTTAACAATTTAAAATAAACACACCTACTAATATAAGTCTTTTCCAATTTGTACTCTTTTTAAATTAAAAAATGAACCATAAACAAAACGAAACACTTGAGAGTTTTTCTCACATCAAAAAATCCTTCTTAAGTTATCCCACAACAAGGGACAATATTATACACACCAACATATCTTCATGTACTAACTCTTTTGAAAATATACAAATTGATGTAACAAGTAATAATAAAACCTTTTCTCTTATTGCGCTATATCGACCACCAAATAAAAATGTAAATGAGTTCATAATAGAACTCGATCAAATAATAAACAAAATTAAAAACAAACAAGACATTATTATTGTTGGTGATATGAATATCGATATACTTACACAAAATATTACAACAACAAAATATATGGAAATGATCTCATCTTATGGGCTAGAGAGCATTGTAAATCAATGCACAAGAGAAGATGTAAACAGAAAAACAAGTACATGCATTGATCATGCACATGTAAGAAAAACCAAAACAACAACAACAACATATGCTGCTATAGTGAGAAGCAATATCTCTGACCATTGCTCTCTGTTTTGTTGTGTAGATGAAGGAGTAGCAAAACAAAAAGAAAACAGCCAGGGTATAGAAAACAAATATTGTCAGGGTGCGCAAATCACCAGTTTTAAAGTAAACAAAAAAATTCAGCTAACAAACTGGAACAATATTATTGAACAAAATTTAAGTGCACATGAATATTTTAATAAAATCTATACAACTTTTAAGAATATTTATCAAACATCAAAAACAATTAATAAAAATAATAAAAAAAGAAAACTAAATCCATGGTTTAACGAAGAATTGTTAAAAGGTTGTGAAATACGGGATAAACTTTATAATAAATATCTTAATAATCAAAAAAACAAAATATATGAAATTGAATAAAATTAAATAAAAAATTAAATTATGCAAAAAGCAATTACTACAGAAATAAATTTATGGAAAATAAAAATAATATGCGATTTACGTGGCAATTGATTAATGAAATCACTGGTAAAAATGTGACCAACATTGAGAAAACAGTAATAACAAACTTTAAAAATGAAAATGTTTACAATTTAACAAATAATTTTGCGAAAAGCTTTAATGAAAATGTACAAAACATACTTCACAAGTGTGACATAAAAACACTACAACATACTAAAACAACAGTACAAAACTCAATATATATATCAAATACAAACGAGACAGAAGTTTACAGCATTCTAAGAAACGTAAATATCAACAAAGGTGCTGGTGTAGATGGAATCAGACCAAAGGAATTAAAATACAACGCTAATATTTTAACAACATTAATAACATCATTTATAAATACATGTATCAGCAGCGCAACAATACCAGATATACTAAAAACGTCACTAATACGACCAATCTACAAAAACGGCACAAAAAACGATTACAACAATTATAGACCAATAGCAATTCTCCCAGTTATCGAAAAAGTTCTAGAAGAAATAATAGTAAAACAACTTACTGCCTTTCTGAGAAAATATAAAATTATCAACCCTAATCAATTTGGTTTTCAGAAAGGGAAAAATATCAATAAATTGCTTGGAAATTTCTCTAATTGCGTAAACAAAAGCCTGAGCGAAAATAATCACTGCCTAGTTCTGTTCATAGATTTTAGCAAAGCTTTTGATACCTTATCACATACAAATCTTATTGATATACTGGAAAGAAATGGAATCAGGGGTAACGCATTGAGATTATTCAAAAACTACCTTGATTTTCGAACATATCGTGTCAAAATTCAAAACACAACAAGCAACCAGACATCCTCAAACAACGGTGTACCTCAAGGTTCAAAACTAGGACCTATTCTTTATCTTGTCTATGCAAATGAAATTATTGATATGTTAAAAAACTGCACAACATTCGCTTATGCCGACGATACTGCAATAATCGTAACCAACAAAAATGTAAATACAGCTATCACAACAATGCAAAATCAACTAGACTTAATAAATAAATGGTGTCATGACAACGGGATTGTAATAAACGCCTCAAAGTCAAAACTAATGCACATCAAACCACCTCACATCACACACACAAACATAAACATAAGATTTCACAATACCAAATGTCGACATGATACAGATAACAAAAAAACAGCATATATTGATAAATGTCGTACAAATATCTGGGTGTTTATGTCGACGAAAATTTCAAATGGTTAACTCACATACAATACCTTCGCAAAAAATTAAGGAAAACCGCGTACAGCCTATATCATCTCAGCAATTGTACTACGTTTAACGTAATAAAGCAAGCATACTTTTCGCTTGCTGAATCATACTTAAGACATGGTATTACTGCTTGGGGTAGTTCTACATATTGCAAATCACTGCAACAGACTCAAAACCAAATCCTGAAAATATTATTAAAAAATTTACATCACAATAAACAATTCCTAAACTACAACATGGTTTACGGTAACACTGCAAACAATATAAATACAAACAACTCCAGAAATAACCACTACCATAACAACAACAACATCCAAAATATAAGCAACACCAACAGAAACAACAACAATAATAACATCGCAGCCGAATTAGAAGTACTCAACATCCATAGTCTGTATTGCAACACACTTGCAAATGAATTTTATAAAGACAACAGATTTTTACAACAATTGGACCACACATACAGCACAAGACTTCGTACTGAGGGAAGATTCAAAGTGGATCGCTACAAAAACAACTATGCAAAAAACATCTTAGCCGTTATACTACCTACTATTTTTAATAAATTGCCAATATATCTTTTTAATGTAACCAATATTTCTAAAAGGAGATCACTTCTGAAATTATATTTCTTATCGTCGCAATGAATTTTTATGTGTTAAAATGAATTATATACATATGTATTTTTTTTTTACTTTTTATTTTTTGTAACTCAAAATTTTTTAAATCATATTTTTATTTTACATCCTGCAGATAAGCCGAATGGCTTCGCGGGATTAGTCCTAAGTGAAATATGTAAAGAAATTTTTAAACTTAATAAAATATTGCAGCCAAAAAAAAAGCGGTAAGTGTATGTTTAATTCTTAATTTGGTCAAAAACACTTCAAAGTCATTCGCCCTAAACTGTGATCCATTATCAGTTACAACAAATTCAGGTACACCATAAACGTGAACTATGTTACTTAGAAGAAAATTTTATATAGACTTAGATGTAAATTTTTTAAGGGGACAACGCCAATGGAATTTAGAGAAATGGTCTAATATGACCATTTTTGCTTCTGGGATAGGGTCCTAATATGTCCAAGTATAATCTCTGGAATGGTCTTAATGAAACAACTTGCTGACCGATTTTAGGTTTTAAAATCGTGTTTGGAGCTTTTGTTTGTTTGCAGATTTCACAGTCACGCACAAAATCACGTACTTTAGTTACCATACCTGGCCAATAAAAATTTCTTCTTATTAAATCCAGTGTTTTTGACATACCACCATGGATTGTTATAGACTCATGTGCCTTTTTTATAACATCGGATCTTAGCTGCAATGGTACCCATAGTTTCCAGGATTTTTGGTCTTCATCTAAATCTCCAGTGGAATGGCAAGTTCGTATATATACATAATTTTCGACTACTTTTACATCAGGATAATTTACAGCATTTTCGGAGATTTTCTTTTTGAGTTCTTGGTAATCTGGATCATGGAAATGTTGTGAGTTCAAATCTATCTCCGGTTCTAACAGATGTATATCAGAGATTTCTTCATACTGAATTCGACTTACAGCGTCCGGAACTATATGTTCTTTTCCCTTTCGATGGCTTACTGTGAAATTATACGGTTGAAGATTAAAGGCCCACCTGGCTAATTTTCCCGACAGATCTGGCTGCTTCATTAGCCATACTAGAGAGGAGTGGTCGGTAATGACCTCAAACTCTTGGAGTTTTAAATAACACCGAAACCTTTTGATGGCTTCGATAGCAGCTAGACACTCCCTCTCAGTTACGCTATAATTGCGCTGAGCTGTGGTTAGTTTTTTGGACATATAGGCGATAGGTTTTTCCAATCCATTTTCGTCCAATTGAACCAAAACCGCACCTATTCCAAAGTCACTTGCATCGCAATGCAAATAGAATTTTTTCGTAAAATCTGGATTTGACAGAACGGGAGTTGTTGTGAGCAAAGACTTGATTTTCTCGAAGGCTTGTTGTGCTTCCGGTGTCCAGTTAAATTTCCGTTTTGTCGAAAGAACCCCCGTTATAGGGTATACTTCGGTAGAAAAATTATCAATAAATCGGCGGTACCAGCCTGCGATGCCTAGGAATCCGCAAACTTGTTTAAGATTTTTCGGGGTGCGCCATTTAAGGATTGCCTCAACTTTTTCTGGGTCTGTTTTGATTCCTCCCTGCCCAATGACAAAACCTAAATACCTTGAGTTAATCAAAATGCACTTTTGGAAATATTCAATGTGAGATTGGCCCTGCGAAATTGTTCTGCGATTCTGACTAAGGTAGCTAAATGGGACTGAAAATCTTCAGACACAATTATTAGGTCATCGAGATAACCGAATACACAATGACGAAGATCTGGTGGTATCAGTTGATCCATAAGACGGCACATTGTCTGAGGCGCTGTACAGAGGCCAAAAGGCATAACAACAAAGTGGTACAATGGTCTACCTGGTACTGTAAATGCTGTAAGCGCCTTAGACTGATCGGCGAGGCCGATTTGCCAATATGCGTCTTTTAAATCAAGTTTAGAGATTATATTAGCTTTCTGAAGTCTTGAAAATATGCCTTCTATGTTCGGTAACGGGTACGCATCTTTCTTGGTTACTTGATTCAATTTCCGGGCGTCCAAACAGAGTCTAGTTTTGTTGGGTTTTAGCACTAGTCGCATAGGCGAACTCCAAGCAGAAGTAGATTCTTCAATTACCCCTAATTCTAGCATTCGGTTTTTAATTTTTCCACCGCCGGGGAAACCGGGTAAAAGCTTTGCTTGATGGGTTTTGCATCACCAACATCAATTTCATGTTTTATTAAGGTGGTTTTACCTAAACCTTGTTTCTCAAAGTTTGGAAAACAGTTTATTCTAATGGTTAATTGCTGTAACTCGGTCAGATCAGTTTCCTCTACAGGCTCGACCAATATCTCAGATGGTCTTGGTGAATCTAACAACTTCAAAGGATCTGACACAATAGCAGAATCGAAAATCTCTGTGGCAAGTTTAAATATCTTCCAAAAGTCTAATCCCAAAATGACTTGTTGGGAAATCGATGGTACTACTAAAAATTTAACTTTTTCAACTTGATCTCTAAAAGAAACTTTTGCTTCAAGCATACCAAAGGTTTTTTGAATTGTGCCATCATTAGTTTTCACGAAAGATTTTAAGGAATGGAAATTAGGACAATTAGCAAAATTATAAGTGGCCAAATCTGAGCCAATACACGACATGTTAGCCCCCGTGTCAGAAAGACCATACTCGTTGAAATCTAAAAAATTTATTTTGGCATAATATCGCTTATCTTTTTCATTATTAATAATGGCAGATATTACAAATTTAGATATTAATTTGCGAGATTTAAAATAATGTCTCAGACGAATTGTGGATCGTTTAGTTTTTTTTCAGAGCACAAACGGACAACGTATCAGTATTAAAAATTCTGTTGCGAACAGCAATATAATTTCTTAATCTTTCGTGGTACGGCTTATTAGGATAGATTATTCGATTAATTGATAAATCTTCATTGTTATCTTGATCTAAAATCTGAACGTTCAGGTTGGAATTTAATATAGTCGGTGAATTTGAGAAGAGTTTTTATTTGTATCAGTCAGTTTTTTGAAAGGGTTATTTTTTTAGCTGAGCAACGAGGACATTGAGGTTTATAGACGTTTTTAGTTCCACATCCATATCAGAGAACACGTTCCACGTTGGGCGCCAATTTATGTAATGTACAATTTGAACATATCAAGTTCAACGCTATATGAGGTTACCTATTTGGAATTAAAATTTAAATAAACGACGGGAGCCATTAATTGCCACTAGCGGTCAGTCGGAGGGTGGATTCTTGTTCATGTTAAAATTTTCTCTCACATAGGGATTAATATACATAAATAATTTATTATAGACTCCCTGACTGAAATTACTAATTGAAAAACTCTTTTATTATCATCCCAAGATGTTGTTTGGGATAATCGCCTCTAAACCCTCCCATCCAATGATCTTATTGGCGAATATGACACTAAGATCCCTACTTAAATCCACACTTACTTTTTCATCTCATTGCGAAAGCATTAAAAATAACTTAGAAATTCATAATTCACTTAAAATTTTATTTAACAAAATTGATGAAAACCATTATGTAGGTATGTAGGTAATAAAAAAAAACATTCAACAAAAGAAAAAAAACATTATTCTAATATTTAAGCAAAAAAAAAAACCAATGATGGAAACTCAAATGTTAAAGAAAAAGAATGCCTAATAATTAAATATAGATAATTATACTTATAATATTTTATAATGAAATAATCGGTTATCTTAAGTTTCTAGATTTTTGTGACTATACTGTAGTCAAATAGAATAATCAAATCAGAGTATGCAATGTGTATCTTGTAATGATCATTTACAATGTTAAATGATCATTGTTTAACTTTATTTATTTATTTTTTTTTTTTTTTGTTTGTTGTTTTATGATTTTCGATTTTGATGCGTTTTGCTTTTACATATCAATTTATGAACTACTTGTGAGTCAACAAAAAAAACGTGAGAAACCAAAGAATGTATTTTATTACTTGTTCTCTTTTTTTTATTGCTTTGCTACTGATACAGTACTCCCTAGCAAATTAAGGAATAGGTAAAAGCAAATCTCAAAGATTTGACTAATGTTTTTTAAATTACAGAAATTCTGATTTTGTTATTAAATTTACTAATAATGAATGCGAAACAAATTGTGCTAATTAATGAGATATTTAAAACAGAGAAAAAACTCACCAACTTAATTCTGGAAACGCTGAATGATGAGGCCTCGTCAGACTGCTTTTGTTGGATGTTTATTTGGTTTGCCTGCCATTAATTATATTATACATATAATAAAAAGAACTTAATTAATAAATAATTCAACTGTGATAATTTATGTGCCATAAGTTAAATTTCTTTTTACCCTTAAGCCTGTTAAACTTTTGGTTTTTAACTTCTGATATATTTATATTTAAATTAGATTTAAGTTCGGGGGTTTAAATACACTTATACAATTTGTTAAGAAATAAAGGTAGTTTTATTTCTTAAAGGTAATTTAAATGGTTTGCACCATTTTGATTCTAGAAAGAATATAGGGGAAAAAAATTTAACCAAGCACAATCTTACGTAAAATTTTAATAATTTTCAGACTCAAATTGGGGTAATTGTCTTATGAAGAACTTAGATGGCTTTTGGAGGTTTTCTTAGTCGATGCCTGCGTCCCTGTTTTGGAAGCTGGCAGGTGTTTTAGAGCTCTTCTGAGACTGCTTAATATATGTTTGTTTTTTTTATTTCTTTTTGGCTGATACACAATAGCGAAGAACTTGACTTTAGGTGTTGTCTTGCCGGTAGATTTAAAATAATGATGATAAGCGGTAAACACAATTCTTGTGAGAGTGGTTTTTAGGTGTTATTAAATGTGAATTAAGTGCATACAGTGGTGGCTAAATAAACACCCCCGTACCTTGTGGATAGAAATTAGCTTGTGTGTTCGAGACTTTTTAAAGGGTTTTTCCACAATTTATCAACCTGTCTTCCAATAACCTCAAAGATTATGAAGGATGCAGGTTATGTCGAACCTTAAGATTTAGCAATAAGCTAATTTCCCCTTCGTTGTCTATTAGAAAAATTATAATATGTTAATTAATTACCTAGAAATCTTAAGTTTACTATATGTACCTTTATGAAACTTTTAAATTAATTTTGTATAAAAATACAGTGTGTCCAATATAAAGGATATTATATATCTTTACCGATCGATGTGTTCACCTTGAGGTATAAAAATCAAAAGAATGTTAACACATTTGGTTACGAAAAACCATGCTTTAATTTTCGTTAATATTCGGAATTGCTAATGGCGTTTATAGGCGTTGATATTCGTTATAATACCTTGCCATATGTCAAAACAATTTGGCTGTTTTCAATGTGGCTAACTTGATTCTTTAAAGTAAATACAACAATGTGAGGTGAAATACAACTTACAAAGCCTTACTGTTAAAATTCAAAACGAAATTTTCAAAAAAAAAAAAATGAATTGAAGCAAAATTTTAATTTGAGTGAAAACGAAAAATAATACAAAAATATTTATGTGTTACAACATAAAATATGAACATTTAAAATTAAAATCTTTTTAAAAATAGTCGTTCATTACAAACCAGATAATTTTAGTATATATACGACAAAATTAGACGGAAAAACGATTATCAAGGTCGAATGTCTTTTGCGTAATAAGTTCCGATAACCTTGCCCTCTGTATCCTCCAGTACGTAGCAGTTATTTCCGGTCATTTCGCAAATTTTTGCCTTTAGAAACATTGGTGCTAGTTTGGAATTATAATTTTTAGCAAAACTACTTTGAGAGAAGTTTCTGCGGAAAACTTCCTGTTCAACCTTGTATTGTATTGGCTTAGCTCGCAAATTATAATTATGTTCATTTATTTCATATGAATCTTGAATGTTTTCTCTAATATTTTTTCTGAGCAATGCCAAACTATCTTCTCTGGGAAGGGGATTCACTGATTCATCTAAAAGTTTTAATTTTCTCAACAATTCATAGGATGAGCCATGAGTTATCATTTCTAATCCAAACAAGGTATGGTATGGAGAGCATTTTAAAGTTTGGTGATATGTATTTCTAAGCGAACAACTTATAGAGCTAATATTTTCGTCCCAATAGCTATGATCCTGTTTTAAAAATGAGCGAATTCCGGATATTATGGAACGGTTTACGCGTTCTGACGCGTTGGACTGTGGGGAATATAAGTGACATTAAAAAAACAATGAACGATTTAACAAACAAAATAGATCAGAATAATACACAAATGAACTTAACTATAGAAACGGCTCTAAATAAAATAACAACTACCCTTTGAAACCTTACTGCTCAAGTGAGTGAATTATGCGAAAGTAATAAAGAGAGAGACAAACAAATTCAAGAAATGGATAAGAGAATAAGTAATCTAGAACAACAAATGTTAAACAAAAACATAGAAATAAAAAATATATCAAATGAAAATATTAACCCCACTGAAGTTATTAAAAAAATTGGGGCATCTGTAAATGTACAAATTAATGATGTTGACATTAGTAACTCGTACAATTTAAAAAAATCACAGAAAGTTATAATAGAATTCAACTCGCTAAATAAGAAAAAAGAATTGATGAGTAAAATTAAGCGCCATAGAGTTGAAAATCAAATAATAAACAATGATATTAATGAAAACAACTATATATACATCAACGATCAACTAACTACACACAAACGCCGGTTACTATGGCAAGCAAAAACAAAAGCCAGAGAATCCGATTGGAAATTTGTGTGGGTGCGAAATGGAAACATTTTTGCAAAAAAAAAACGAAATCTCTAACCCAATTTTAATAAACAGCTCTGAAGATATTGAATTAATCACTTTAACAATTTAAAATAAACACACCTACTAATATAAGTCTTTTCCAATTTGTACTCTTTTTAAATTAAAAAATGAACCATAAACAAAACGAAACACTTGAGAGTTTTTCTCACATCAAAAAATCCTTCTTAAGTTATCCCACAACAAGGGACAATATTATACACACCAACATATCTTCATGTACTAACTCTTTTGAAAATATACAAATTGATGTAACAAGTAATAATAAAACCTTTTCTCTTATTGCGCTATATCGACCACCAAATAAAAATGTAAATGAGTTCATAATAGAACTCGATCAAATAATAAACAAAATTAAAAACAAACAAGACATTATTATTGTTGGTGATATGAATATCGATATACTTACACAAAATATTACAACAACAAAATATATGGAAATGATCTCATCTTATGGGCTAGAGAGCATTGTAAATCAATGCACAAGAGAAGATGTAAACAGAAAAACAAGTACATGCATTGATCATGCACATGTAAGAAAAACCAAAACAACAACAACAACATATGCTGCTATAGTGAGAAGCAATATCTCTGACCATTGCTCTCTGTTTTGTTGTGTAGATGAAGGAGTAGCAAAACAAAAAGAAAACAGCCAGGGTATAGAAAACAAATATTGTCAGGGTGCGCAAATCACCAGTTTTAAAGTAAACAAAAAAATTCAGCTAACAAACTGGAACAATATTATTGAACAAAATTTAAGTGCACATGAATATTTTAATAAAATCTATACAACTTTTAAGAATATTTATCAAACATCAAAAACAATTAATAAAAATAATAAAAAAAGAAAACTAAATCCATGGTTTAACGAAGAATTGTTAAAAGGTTGTGAAATACGGGATAAACTTTATAATAAATATCTTAATAATCAAAAAAACAAAATATATGAAATTGAATAAAATTAAATAAAAAATTAAATTATGCAAAAAGCAATTACTACAGAAATAAATTTATGGAAAATAAAAATAATATGCGATTTACGTGGCAATTGATTAATGAAATCACTGGTAAAAATGTGACCAACATTGAGAAAACAGTAATAACAAACTTTAAAAATGAAAATGTTTACAATTTAACAAATAATTTTGCGAAAAGCTTTAATGAAAATGTACAAAACATACTTCACAAGTGTGACATAAAAACACTACAACATACTAAAACAACAGTACAAAACTCAATATATATATCAAATACAAACGAGACAGAAGTTTACAGCATTCTAAGAAACGTAAATATCAACAAAGGTGCTGGTGTAGATGGAATCAGACCAAAGGAATTAAAATACAACGCTAATATTTTAACAACATTAATAACATCATTTATAAATACATGTATCAGCAGCGCAACAATACCAGATATACTAAAAACGTCACTAATACGACCAATCTACAAAAACGGCACAAAAAACGATTACAACAATTATAGACCAATAGCAATTCTCCCAGTTATCGAAAAAGTTCTAGAAGAAATAATAGTAAAACAACTTACTGCCTTTCTGAGAAAATATAAAATTATCAACCCTAATCAATTTGGTTTTCAGAAAGGGAAAAATATCAATAAATTGCTTGGGAATTTCTCTAATTGCGTAAACAAAAGCCTGAGCGAAAATAATCACTGCCTAGTTCTGTTCATAGATTTTAGCAAAGCTTTTGATACCTTATCACATACAAATCTTATTGATATACTGGAAAAAAATGGAATCAGGGGTAACGCATTGAGATTATTCAAAAACTACCTTGATTTTCGAACATATCGTGTCAAAATTCAAAACACAACAAGCAACCAGACATCCTCAAACAACGGTGTACCTCAAGGTTCAAAACTAGGACCTATTCTTTATCTTGTCTATGCAAATGAAATTATTGATATGTTAAAAAACTGCACAACATTCGCTTATGCCGACGATACTGCAATAATCGTAACCAACAAAAATGTAAATACAGCTATCACAACAATGCAAAATCAACTAGACTTAATAAATAAATGGTGTCATGACAACGGGATTGTAATAAACGCCTCAAAGTCAAAACTAATGCACATCAAACCACCTCACATCACACACACAAACATAAACATAAGATTTCACAATACCAAATGTCGACATGATACAGATAACAAAAAAACAGCATATATTGATAAATGTCGTACAAATATCTGGGTGTTTATGTCGACGAAAATTTCAAATGGTTAACTCACATACAATACCTTCGCAAAAAATTAAGGAAAACCGCGTACAACCTATATCATCTCAGCAATTGTACTACGTTTAACGTAATAAAGCAAGCATACTTTTCGCTTGCTGAATCATACTTAAGACATGGTATTACTGCTTGGGGTAGTTCTACATATTGCAAATCACTGCAACAGACTCAAAACCAAATCCTGAAAATATTATTAAAAAATTTACATCACAATAAACAATTCCTAAACTACAACATGGTTTACGGTAACACTGCAAACAATATAAATACAAACAACTCCAGAAATAACCACTACCATAACAACAACAACATCCAAAATATAAGCAACACCAACATAAACAACAACAATAATAACATCGCAGCCGAATTAGAAGTACTCAACATCCATAGTCTGTATTGCAACACACTTGCAAATGAATTTTATAAAGACAACAGATTTTTACAACAATTGGACCACACATACAGCACAAGACTTCGTACTGAGGGAAGATTCAAAGTGGATCGCTACAAAAACAACTATGCAAAAAACATCTTAGCCGTTATACTACCTACTATTTTTAATAAATTGCCAATATATCTTTTTAATGTAACCAATATTTCTAAAAGGAGATCACTTCTGAAATTATATTTCTTATCGTCGCAATGAATTTTTATGTGTTAAAATGAATTATATACATATGTATTTTTTTTTTACTTTTTATTTTTTGTAACTCAAAATTTTTTAAATCATATTTTTATTTTACATCCTGCAGATAAGCCGAATGGCTTCGCGGGATTAGTCCTAAGTGAAATATGTAAAGAAATTTTTAAACTTAATAAAATATTGCAGCCAAAAAAAAAAGCAGTAAGTGTATGTTTAATTCTTAATTTGGTCAAAAACACTTCAAAGTCATTCGCCCTAAACTGTGATCCATTATCAGTTACAACAAATTCAGGTACACCATAAACGTGAACTATGTTACTTAGAAGAAAATTTTATATAGACTTAGATGTAAATTTTTTAAGGGGACAACGCCAATGGAATTTAGAGAAATGGTCTAATACTATAAGTAGCCCTATATGACCATTTTTGCTTCTGGGATAGGGTCCTAATATGTCCAAGTATAATCTCTGGAATGGTCTTAATGAAACAACTTGCTGACCGATTTTAGGTTTTAAAATCGTGTTTGGAGCTTTTGTTTGTTTGCAGATTTCACAGTCACGCACAAAATCACGTACTTTAGTTACCATACCTGGCCAATAAAAATTTCTTCTTATTAAATCCAGTGTTTTTGACATACCACCATGGATTGTTATAGACTCATGTGCCTTTTTTATAACATCGGATCTTAGCTGCAATGGTACCCATAGTTTCCAGGATTTTTGGTCTTCATCTAAATCTCCAGTGGAATGGCAAGTTCGTATATATACATAATTTTCGACTACTTTTACATCAGGATAATTTACAGCATTTTCGGAGATTTTCTTTTTGAGTTCTTGGTAATCTGGATCATGGAAATGTTGTGAGTTCAAATCTATCTCCGGTTCTAACAGATGTATATCAGAGATTTCTTCATACTGAATTCGACTTACAGCGTCCGGAACTATATGTTCTTTTCCCTTTCGATGGCTTACTGTGAAATTATACGGTTGAAGTTTAAAGGCCCACCTGGCTAATTTTCCCGACAGATCTGGCTGCTTCATTAGCCATACTAGAGAGGAGTGGTCGGTAATGACCTCAAACTCTTGGAGTTTTAAATAACACCGAAACCTTTTGATGGCTTCGATAGCAGCTAGACACTCCCTCTCAGTTACGCTATAATTGCGCTGAGCTGTGGTTAGTTTTTTGGACATATAGGCGATAGGTTTTTCCAATCCATTTTCGTCCAATTGAACCAAAACCGCACCTATTCCAAAGTCACTTGCATCGCAATGCAAATAGAATTTTTTCGTAAAATCTGGATTTGACAGAACGGGAGTTGTTATGAGCAAAGACTTGATTTTCTCGAAGGCTTGTTGTGCTTCCGGTGTCCAGTTAAATTTCCGTTTTGTCGAAAGAACCCCCGTTATAGGGTATACTTCGGTAGAAAAATTATCAATAAATCGGCGGTACCAGCCTGCGATGCCTAGGAATCCGCAAACTTGTTTAAGATTTTTCGGGCTGCGCCATTTAAGGATTGCCTCAACTTTTTCTGGGTCTGTTTTGATTCCTCCCTGCCCAATGACAAAACCTAAATACCTTGAGTTAATCAAAATGCACTTTTGGAAATATTCAATGTGAGATTGGCCCTGCGAAATTGTTCTGCGATTCTGACTAAGGTAGCTAAATGGGACTGAAAATCTTCGGACACAATTATTAGGTCATCGAGATAACCGAATACACAATGACGAAGATCTGGTGGTATCAGTTGATCCATAAGACGGCACATTGTCTGAGGCGCCAAAAGGCATAACAACAAAGTGGTACAATGGTCTACCTGGTACTGTAAATGCTGTAAGCGCCTTAGACTGATCGGCGAGGCCGATTTGCCAATATGCGTCTTTTAAATCAAGTTTAGAGATTATATTAGCTTTCTGAAGTCTTGAAAATATGCCTTCTATGTTCGGTAACGGGTACGCATCTTTCTTGGTTACTTGATTCAATTTCCGGGCGTCCAAACAGAGTCTAGTTTTGTTGGGTTTTAGCACTAGTCGCATAGGCGAACTCCAAGCAGAAGTAGATTCTTCAATTACCCCTAATTCTAGCATTCGGTTTTTAATTTTTCCACCGCCGGGGAAACCGGGTAAAAGCTTTGCTTGATGGGTTTTGCATCACCAACATCAATTTCATGTTTTATTAAGGTGGTTTTACCTAAACCTTGTTTCTCAAAGTTTGGAAAACAGTTTATTCTAATGGTTAATTGCTGTAACTCGGTCAGATCAGTTTCCTCTACAGGCTCGACCAATATCTCAGATGGTCTTGGTGAATCTAACAACTTCAAAGGATCTGACACAATAGCAGAATCGAAAATCTCTGTGGCAAGTTTAAATATCTTCCAAAAGTCTAATCCCAAAATGACTTGTTGGGAAATCGATGGTACTACTAAAAATTTAACTTTTTCAACTTGATCTTTAAAAGAAACTTTTGCTTCAAGCATACCAAAGGTTTTTTGAATTGTGCCATCAGCAGTTTTCACGAAAGATTTTAAGGAATGGAAATTAGGACAATTAGCAAAATTATAAGTGGCCAAATCTGAGCCAATACACGACATGTTAGCCCCCGTGTCAGAAAGACCATACTCGTTGAAATCTAAAAAATTTATTTTGGCATAATATCGCTTATCTTTTTCATTATTAATAATGGCAGATATTACAAATTTAGATATTAATTTGCGAGATTTAAAATAATGTCTCAGACGAATTGTGGATCGTTTAGTTTTTTTTCAGAGCACAAACGGACAACGTATCAGTATTAAAAATTCTGTTGCGAACAGCAATATAATTTCTTAATCTTTCGTGGTACGGCTTATTAGGATAGATTATTCGATTAATTGATAAATCTTCATTGTTATCTTGATCTAAAATCTGAACGTTCAGGTTGGAATTTAATATAGTCGGTGAATTTGAGAAGAGTTTTTATTTGTATCAGTCAGTTTTTTGAAAGGGTTATTTTTTTAGCTGAGCAACGAGGACATTGAGGTTTATAGACGTTTTTAGTTCCACATCCATATCAGAGAACACGTTCCACGTTGGGCGCCAATTTATGTAATGTACAATTTGAACATATCAAGTCCAACGCTATATGAGGTTACCTATTTGGAATTAAAATTTAAATAAACGACGGGAGCCATTAATTGCCACTAGCGGTCAGTCGGAGGGTGGATTCTTGTTCATGTTAAAATTTTCTCTCACATAGGGATTAATATACATAAATAATTTATTATAGACTCCCTGACTGAAATTACTAATTGAAAAACTCTTTTATTATCATCCCAAGATGTTGTTTGGGATAATCGCCTCTAAACCCTCCCATCCAATGATCTTATTGGCGAATATGACACTAAGATCCCTACTTAAATCCACACTTACTTTTTCATCTCATTGCGAAAGCATTAAAAATAACTTAGAAATTCATAATTCACTTAAAATTTTATTTAACAAAATTGATGAAAACCATTATGTAGGTATGTAGGTAATAAAAAAAAACATTCAACAAAAGAAAAAAAACATTATTCTAATATTTAAGCAAAAAAAAAAAACCAATGATGGAAACTCAAATGTTAAAGAAAAAGAATGCCTAATAATTAAATATAGATAATTATACTTATAATATTTTATAATGAAATAATCGGTTATCTTAAGTTTCTAGATTTTTGTGACTATACTGTAGTCAAATAGAATAATCAAATCAGAGTATGCAATGTGTATCTTGTAATGATCATTTACAATGTTAAATGATCATTGTTTAACTTTATTTATTTATTTTTTTTTTTTTTTGTTTGTTGTTTTATGATTTTCGATTTTGATGCGTTTTGCTTTTACATATCAATTTATGAACTACTTGTGAGTCAACAAAAAAAACGTGAGAAACCAAAGAATGTATTTTATTACTTGTGCTCTTTTTTTTATTGCTTTGCTACTGATACAGTACTCCCTAGCAAATTAAGGAATAGGTAAAAGCAAATCTCAAAGATTTGACTAATGTTTTTTAAATTACAGAAATTCTGATTTTGTTATTAAATTTACTAATAATGAATGCGAAACAAATTGTGCTAATTAATGAGATATTTAAAACAGAGAAAAAACTCACCAACTTAATTCTGGAAACGCTGAATGATGAGGCCTCGTCAGACTGCTTTTGTTGGATGTTTATTTGGTTTGCCTGCCATTAATTATATTATACATATAATAAAAAGAACTTAATTAATAAATAATTCAACTGTGATAATTTATGTGCCATAAGTTAAATTTCTTTTTAACCTTAAGCCTGTTAAACTTTTGGTTTTTAACTTCTGATATATTTATATTTAAATTAGATTTAAGTTCGGCGGTTTAAATACACTTATACGATTTGTTAAGAAATAAAGGTAGTTTTATTTCTTAAAGGTAATTTAAATGGTTTGCACCATTTTGATTCTAGAAAGAATATAGGGGAAAAAAAATTTAACCAAGCACAATCTTACGTAAAATTTTAATAATTTTCAGACTCAAATTGGGGTAATTGTCTTATGAAGAACTTAGATGGCTTTTGGAGGTTTTCTTAGTCGATGCCTGCGTCCCTGTTTTGGAAGCTGGCAGGTGTTTTAGAGCTCTTCTGAGACTGCTTAATATATGTTTGTTTTTTTTTATTTCTTTTTGGCTGATACACAATAGCGAAGAACTTGACTTTAGGTGTTGTCTTGCCGGTAGATTTAAAATAATGATGATAAGCGGTAAACACAATTCTTGTGAGAGTGGTTTTTAGGTGTTATTAAATGTGAATTAAGTGCATACAGTGGTGGCTAAATAAACACCCCCGTACCTTGTGGATAGAAATTAGCTTGTGTGTTCGAGACTTTTTAAAGGGTTTTTCCACAATTTATCAACCTGTCTTCCAATAACCTCAAAGATTATGAAGGATTCAGGTTATGTCGAACCTTAAGATTTAGCAATAAACTAATTTCCCCTTCGTTGTCTATTAGAAAAATTATAATATGTTAATTAATTACCTAGAAATCTTAAGTTTACTATATGTACCTTTATAAAACTTTTAAATTAATTTCGTATAAAAATACAGTGTGTCCAATACAAAGGATATTATATATCTTTACCGATCGATGTGTTCACCTTGAGGTATAAAAATCAAAAGAATGTTAACACATTTGGTTACGAAAAACCATGCTTTAATTTTCGTTAATATTCGGAATTGTTAATGGCGTTTATAGGCGTTGATATGCGTTATAATGCATTGTTATCAAAAAACAATTTGGCTGTTTTCAATGTGGCTAAGTTGATTCGTTAAAGTAAATACAACAATGTGAGGAGAAATATAACTTACAAAGCCTTACTGTTAAAATTCAAAACGAAATTTTCAAAAAAAAATGAATTGAAGTAAAATTTTAATTTGAGTGAAAACGAAAAATAATACAAAAATATTTATGTGTTACAACATAAAATATGAACATTTAAAATTAAACTCTTTTTAAAAATAGTCGTCCATTAAAGACGCGAGCAAATTCAAGATACCAAAATTCAAGCCAGTACAGAAACGAACATTCGTATTATATCAAGACACCTGGATGCAGAAAATAAAAGTTACTATACATATCAATTAAAAAGTGCTAAGGGTTTGATTATTGTCATAAAAGGCATAGATAGTTCTGTTCCTACAGAGGAAATAAAATCTGCCGTAGAGCAAGAGGGTTATGAGGTAAAATCAGTTCATAACATTTTGAACAGGAATAAAGTTCCTCAACCAATGCACCGCATTGAGATATCGTTTGATTCATCGGTTCTCAAAACCAAAAATTCAGTTCATCCCATATACAACTTGTGTTACCTACTCAACAGAAGAATAACTGTTGAGGAGCCATTAAAACGAAAGGGTTCCTCCCAATGCACAAACTGTCAGGAATATGGGCATACAAAACATATTGTAAATTGCCTCACGTATGTGTGGTTTGTGGCGACGTTCATAAAACCGCCGAATGTAATCGTTCTAAAGCTGACACGAATGTTAAGGAATGCAGCAACTTTGGCGAAAATCACACGGCGAACTATAGGGATTGTAAAGTCTTCTTGCATTAAAAAAAACCTGCTTTAGTTCAAAAATATACTCACTCCCAATATGGTCCGTCATATGCGCCCAGCCAAGCCGCTGGATCTGTTGCTAGTAATACCCAAACAAACAAAACCAATTATATGCCCAGGTATTAAAAGGAAACCCTAATGCGAAAAATGCCCCGTGTACTTCTAACGCAAAGCAGCCTCCATACGCTGATGTTGCTAGCGAAGGTCTACAAATACCTTCTGGCTCAATTGAAAATTTAATTTAAACTATGAATAACTTCATGGCCACTATGCAGAACATGTTTCAGGAAATGATGCGAAACCAGAACATGCTGCTGCAAGTTCTACTCAACAATAAATGAACCAGTTAAAAATATGTTTCTGGAGTGCAAACGGGTTTTCCCAACATAAACACGAAGTTGCAAACTTTCTTCATAGGCATGAACTAGACGTACTTCTTGTCTCTGAAACACACTTTACTCACAAAAACTGATTTAGGGTAAATGGATACCTTGCGTATGACACAAAACATCTCAGCGGACGGGCTTGTGGTGGCACAGCCATAATTGTGCACAAACATATCAGACACTTACCATTGCCAGAGTTCGAAGAAGATTGTATTCAGGCCACATCTATAAATCTTACTGATTTCAAACTTGCCTTGTCATCCGCTTATTGTCCCCCGAGGCACAAAATTGTACACGATAAATTTCACAATTTCTTCTCCATATTGGGCCAGAAATTCATTGCTGCTGGCGATTACAACGCTAAACATACATATTGGGGCTCCAGACTTATTAATCCTAGAGGTAATCAGCTATACAATACCGTAACTGCAAATATTTTTGATGGCCAACCGACTTCAATAAGATACCAGACCTTATTGACTTTACTGTAATTAAAAACATCAAGCGCGATCAGGTACTAGTTAGTTCCTCATCATCATACATCATGATCTATCGTCCGATCATTCACCTTCAATCCTCATTTTAAAAGACAACCCTGACTCCCCAGCTGAAAATTTTATTTCCTATCTGTACGGATACACGGGGTTATATAGTTATGTAAATAATAATGTCAATAAGATTGGGGGTAACTTACGGTTTGTGTTGTTATCGGTGTCGGGGTATGGGGTTGATGGAGTAGACTAAATATAGGGTGATGCGCTAGATGAGTCCTCAGTCTTGGGTGATGGGGATTATATGCTGCACTATGGTTATAAAAAATAATGCTAGGATCAAATTACCACTTCTATTCCTTTATTGTTTTCACTCAAAATAATAACACGTTTTCACATATATGTTTAATATAATTTTTATTATTAGTTTTAATTTTAAGTAGTATGTAGGTACATCGGTAGTGTCAAAATCAAACTCACATGTATTTTATTCTTTTAATTGTTGAGATATGTATATATGTATCAATTGTAGTGAGTAAGTCTCTTAGTTTTTTTTCTTTTTTTTGTTAGTTATAATTTTACAATATTTTAGTTGTAGGTATGTTAATTTCACTTTGTCATAATTTAGAAAATTCACATTTGTATTTAGTTTGAAGTTCACCTAGATTTAAAGTTTAATAACACAATATAATTAATAAATCACAATTGTAATAAGATTGAAAAAAAGGGTTTGTTTGTGCTTTAGAGATGCGGTTGCTTGCAAGGTTTAACAAAGAGTGAGTGTGGTTTAAAAAAACAACCACCACAATTGCCTGTTGATATAAGTGGAGAATGAGAATAAAGGGAGAGAGAAAGTAACGAGTATCGCTGCAGTTGCAGGGTTACCGTACCACAAAAATTAGTTTTAGTTATTTAGGGGTTTCGTGCCTAAACATCCCGCCCCCCTTGTTATAACCGAGATAACAAAGTTGGTGGATGTTCAGGGTCCCCTATCTCCAAACCAGACATGCAATTGGGGTGTTTACATTATGGTATACATAGGTAATTATTATTATGATTTTAAATGTTATAACTATAATTCAAAAAGGGGGTCGGTCAATATATTTTAAATTCAAAAAGGGGTTCAATATATTATAAATTCAATATAATAAATAACGTAAAACAGAGGTAATTATAATAATATAATCCAATAATTAACATTGTTAAGAGAGGTGAGATTATAAATTCAGTGTTATGACTTCAAAAATGATAAATATAAGGTAATTCAATTTGGTTAAAGGATAAAAGTAAATACAATTCAACAAGGGGTAAGTAATTATAATGTAATTATAATTCAATTTTTGGTATACATAAGGTAAGTTATTTCTAATTAAATTTTAGGTAAATGAAGTGATGATATTAACAATTCAATTTTTAAGTAAATAGGTAAGTATAATATATAATTCAAGTTTTATATAGTAAATAGGTAAGTATAATATATAATTCAAGTTTTATATAGTAAATAGGTAAGTATAATATAATTCAAGTTTTATATAGTAAATAGGTAAGTATACAAATATTTTAAGTTTTGGGGGGAAGAAGGTAATTATAATGTATAATAGCGTATAATGTATAAGAATATTAATTACAAAGGTGGGTATATAAGTTCAATAATATAAGTATACAGAGGTAAGTATACTAATACATGTGTAGTATTCAATATAATTGGAGTAAATAAGATAATATAATGAAATGTATAATAATATTGTAGTTTTTTAGACGTCAAATTTGCCGATTATGACAAAACCTAGGGATGTATCTTGTGCTAAAGGTTTTCCTTCTGTTGCCGCCTGGATGCCGCTTCGGATGAGTTGCGGATAGATGTCGGCTCCTAGGATAAAATTGATGGTTCGACAGTCAAAGAAGTCCGGGTCGGCCAACTTCAGGTGGCAATAAGCATCGGTCACTTTTCTTTCTAGCGTCTTCTTCGGGAGTTCTTGAGGTAGGTCGTCTGACACTATGGCCTTTAACTTGAAGGTACCGCCTTCTCCTTCAAAACGGGTCCTACACGTGATTTGGCACCATTTATCTGCATCAAATCGTTCGAACGGCACGTTGAACCGTTCTACGATGAACGCCGCTATGGAGCTCGTGGGGGCACAGGCATTTAGTAGGCCTCGAACGTTGTGCCATTCATTTTTTAGTTGCATCCTTATGATGACTGTGGGAACAACGGAGGTTTCGGCTGCCCGACTCAAATAGTCATTTTCCCGAACGATTTCGGTGTGATGCAGTAGGGTATGGTGCTGGCTGTTGCAGTTACGACAACGTGCTTCACTGTGGCATTTATCCGTGCGATGGGAATGTGCTAGGCAGTTTCGGCAGTACCGGTGTTGTTGGACGATTTCCTTCCTGGCGGATACAGCCATACTCAGGAATTTCGGGCATTTTCGGAGCGGGTGCCCTTTGCGGCACAGATGACAATCCGGGGTTTTGTTTGTCGGCGATCTCGCCATTGGGTTCCTCTTTTCAATGGTGGAGACTGGACTATGGGAGGCCATCTTAGCTGTAAGGAGGAAAAAAAGGGGAGAATTAATGGTTACGACGTCGTGGGGAGTAAAACCAATTTTACAATGGGTCGCGTTACGACACCACTAGCTGTTCGTATTTCAGCTACTCTGACTCGCTGATCGGAGCCAATGAAGATTTTTTCAATGCGTCCGAGACGCCATTGATTAGGGGGTAAATTATCTTGTTTGACAACTACAAGATCGCCAATATCGAAGTCTCGTTGGGGGTACTTCCACTTATTTCTTTTATGGAGTTCTGATAAATATTCTTCTTTCCATCTACGGGCTAAGTGATGGTGTAGTACTTTGAGCTTCTGCCAACGGTTGACATAGCTGATGGAATGGCTTGATAAATCAGGCTCTGGGGGGGATAAAAGTGGAGTTCCGATGAGGAAATGACCGGGCGTCAGAGCGCATAGGTCGTTTGCGTTTTCACTCATGGGACTCAAGGGTCTGGAGTTTAGACACGCTTCAATCCTGGTCAACATGGTGCTGAATTTTTCGTACGTGAAACTTTGGATATGACAAATCTTTTTGAAGTGGGATTTGAAGCTTTTTACGCCAGCTTCCCAGAGGCCACCCATATGAGGGGCGCCAGGAGGGATAAAATGCCATTTCACTGGAGTAAAAGCATCCTGGAAGAGAAGACCTTTGTTTACCATAGAAAAGAAATGTTGTTTGTCGCCTTTTAAGATATTAGCTGCACCTACAAAGGCAGTGCCATTATCAGAATATATGGCGTATGGTGTCCCTCGTCGCGAAAAGAAACGGGCAAAGGCGGCTAGAAATGCTTGTGTGGATATATCACCGGTAGCTTCCAGATGGATCGCTTTGGTTGAAAAACAGACAAAAACCAGCACGTATCCTTTAGTCACTTTGCAGCCACGACCAACATAGGATTTTATGTCAAAAGGTCCCGCAAAATCGACGCCTGTGGAGAAAAAGGCGCGCGTTAAAGTTGAACGCTCGGCGGGTAATGCAGCCATTATTTGTTGACTGATTTGGCGTTTATGTTTGACGCATGTTACGCATTGAGATAAGGTTGTTTTTATGAGAGTCTTGAGTTTGGGGACATAATAACGTAATCTAGTCAAACGGCATAAAAGCGCATTTTGACCATGTAGGGAATATTGGTGCAAGTACTTGAGAAATAATCTCGTAAAGCGTGCATAATAAGGAAGTAAAATGGGGTAACGTTCGTCATAACTTAGAGTAGGGGAGTCAGCTAGACGACCATTGATTCTCATGGTTCCGTTGGAATCTAGAAAGGGGTTCAGAGCTAAAAGAGAGCTTTTTCGGGACAATTGCCTTTGCATAGATAACTGGGAGTATTCTTCACAAAAATGAGATTTCTGACATGCTATGATTAAACGGTTTTTGGCGAAGACTATTTCTTTGGGCGATAGTTCTTTTCCACGGATCTTGTCTACTGTCATATGGGCTTTTATTCGGGTATAAAAACGGAAAATGTACGCTGTGACTCTTAATGCACGAGGTAGGTTTGAGAAGTTTTCTAGAATGTCCTTTTGTTGTATTGAAGTAGTGAGCGCGCGGATTGGTTTGGCTTCTTCTTCGGTATCAAATTCTTGTTTGCTTGATGGCCAGTTTGAATGGGGACTCCTAAGCCACGCGGGCCCATACCACCATAATTCATTCGATGCCAACTCATGGATAGTAGTACCACGGGACGCCAAGTCGGCGGGGTTACTTTTTGATTCAACATGAGACCACGAGTCTTTTCCTACCTTTTCGATTATAGATGAAATTCTGTTTTCGACGAAAGTTTTCCATTTGTGAGCAGGTTTTCTCAGCCAGGCCAGTACGATGGTGGAATCCGTCCAAAGGTAGAGTTTATAGTCCTTGAGAGTTATTTGAGCTAGAATAGAATCTACCATATTGGCAAGCAATTCTGCTCCGCAAAGTTCTTTACGAGGTAGGGAGATAAATTTGACGGGGGCAACTTTCGATTTTGCCGCTAAGAGATGACTACTTACAAATCCCTTATTTTCAGAACGCAGATAAATGGCGGCTGCATACGCTTTTTCCGAGGCATCACAGAAACCGTGTAATTCAATTTTATATGCTGGGTCGAAATCAATAAACCGGGGAATTTTCACTTCTTCAATTCTGACGTAATCGTCGAGAAATTCGCGCCATTTATTCATCGTAAGGGGGTTCAAATCCTCGTCCCAATCAGTACCGTCTTTCCAGATTTGTTGCATTATCATTTTGGCAACGATAATCTTGGGAGATAGCCATCCTGCGGGATCGAATAACTTGGCAATCTCCGAAAGTACACATCTCTTTGTGGTTAATTCACGATTCGGGTTAGCTTTGAGTTTAAAATAGAAATGGTCATTGCCTGTATTCCACCTGAGCCCTAGAGTCTTTGTGACACTGGATTCCGACAGTTGTAGAAATTCTTCACCCAGCAAGTGTGTTGGCGGCAGACCTTGCAATAACCTTTCATTGTTGGAAGTCCATTTCCGTAGGGAAAAACCCGCTGTTTCCAGAACCTTTATAAGTTCATCACGATATCTGACTGCTGCCGATATTGTATGGGCTCCTGAAAGAACATCGTCGACATACATATAGTCGCGCAAAATTTCGGCAACTTTCGGGTAAGCGGTTTCATTTTCTTTGGCCAGTTCCAACAATGTCCTAATTGCTAAATAGGGGGCACAATTTACACCGAAGGTAACAGTGTTCAGCTCAAAGTCCTGAATTAATTCGTTCGGAGAATTTCGATGCAAAATTCGTTGGAAAGGGGTTTGTTTGGGGTGCACCATGATTTGGCGATACATTTTCTCAATGTCCGCATTGAAAACATAGCGGAAAAATCTCCATCTTAAAATTAATATCATTAAATCTGCTTGCAGTATTGGACCAGGGTGAAGCAGATCATTAAGGCTTATGCCGTTGGATGAGGGGCTTGAGGCATTAAATACCACGCGCAATTTGGTTGTGGTGCTGTCGGGTTTTAAGACAGCATGGTGGGGCAAATAGTAGTTGCCGCTATCACCATTTATAGGGGTTACTTTGGTCATTTGACCTAGAGTAGAATACTCTGTGATTACTTTATCATAATCAATTTTCATTTCCGGGTTTTTGATTAATCTCGCCTCGTTTCGTAGAAACTGGGAGAAAGCAATTTTTCGAGAGGGGCCCATATTTATTTTTTCGGGGTAATCTTTTCTAAAGGGGAGTGAAACTACATATCGACCTTCTTTATTACGCAACGTAGTAGATGTATACAAATTTTCGCAGTATGTGTCCTCCGGGGAGGACGTTTTTCTTCTCGGTATGTCCTCTAATTCCCAAAACCGCTGAAGTTGACTGTTCAACTCTATTGTGTTATAAAATGATAACACTGCCTTCTTACAAGGGCTTGCTGGCACCTTCCCAGTAATAATCCAGCCGAAAACTGTTTTTTGGGCTAGCAGCGATTGCTGTGTGTCTCTTTGTAGACCGTCTTGAATTATTTTTGGATATACATCCGCACCAAGAAGTAATTCAACTTCAGAGCAAGTGGGGCGATAAGGATCTGCCAATTGTAAGTGGGAAAAATGGTCATTTTGTAATTCTGATGACGTGAAGTAAGGGAGCTGTCCAGTAAGCCTATTTATGACTAAGGCATCGGAATAAGTTTCGAATGACTTATCAATTGGCGACCCAATTCTTATATGGCAGCTTTGGGTTGAGGTGGCGGTCACGGTGTCGCTTAAACCGTGGACTTGAACTGTTGACTGTCGAGTAGGAAGGCCGAGATGCCTTTGTAATTTTTTGGAAATAAATGAGGTCTCTGAGGCGGAGTCGATTAGTGCGCGGACAGTGCACTTGAGGTCATTATTAAAAACGTCAACTAACGCTGTACCTAGAATAACTGATTGAGTAGTGGGTTCGAGTTGAGTGGAAAAGGATTGCAGCGTTCTACTTGCTGCCTGTGCCGATGTAGAGGGGGAGAAATCCAAATCACGAGGGGGGTTATTGGTGCTACTAACTGGGGTATTTGTGACCGGAGTAGTACTTGCGTTTCTTTGTTCAACTCGATGAAGCAACGTATGATGCTTTCCTTTACACACCCTGCAAACAAATTTGCTTGGGCATGTTTTCGTTCCATGAGTTCCCAAGCAGTTAGTGCACCTATTTTGCTTCTTCACCTCGGTATAGCGTTCTTCAATTGACATCTGTAGAAAAATTGAGCAAAATCTAAGGGGGTGATATTGGGTACACAAATCGCACTTGCCAAGCTTGTCATTGGAGACATTAGTCTGGTAGCTGTTAATCTTGGATCCTAATGAGATGATTTATGAGATTTTGCCGATTGAGAAGGTTTTGGGGAATGTGAGCTTATAAATGTCGACCGAATATCTGCGACCGAGTCTAGAGTCTGGAATCTCGAGGACAAGAATTCATCCAGTGCTTTCCACGTTGGCAAGTCAGTAGAGCGCGGTAAAGACTGTTCCCATAAACTTAGTGTGGTTTCGGGCAGACAGGTGGAGCAAATATACACGAAAATGACATCCCAATTGTCGGCTTCTATCTGTAGCAAACGCAGATTCGTGATACAGTCGTTGATGGCACGCTGTAGCTGTCGCAGATCAGCACTCGTCTCCTTCACGATTGGTTGTAGATTGAACAGCAACTTTAACTGGGCATTTACTAATATGCGCTTATTTTCGTATCGATTAACCAAATTTTGCCAAGCCATGTTAAACCCATCGTTTGTCATAGGGCAAGTCTTCAAAAGTTCGCGCGCTTCACCCTGCGTCTTTTTTACCAAATGACACATTTTTTCGACCGGTGATAGACGTTTATTGTTGCGGTGAAGAGCTGTGAACATATCACGGAAGGTGGGCCAAGATTGATAATCTCCATGAAAAATTTCGGTATCGCAAGGGGGCAATGAAATGTGAGGGGTTAGATCGACTGAGGTGTCGGTGGAGGGAGAAACCAATTTAGCCTTGGCTTGAAGATCTTCGTTGAGCTCGTGAATTCTCGCGACGACAGCGGTATATGCGCCAAAAGTGGCGTAGTAACGTCCTTTGAGGGTATCGTAGTCGAGTTCATCTTTGATAGAATCGTATTGTTCCAGAACGGTTTCGTAAGATGACTCAAATCTGGACCAATGGATTTGGATCTGTTTCTCTTGTGTCTTCAAAGTGTGTCGCGAGTGCGATTCTACCGCGAGCCCATCAAAGTAGCTTTGAAATTCGACCACTTGATCCGAATAACGAATTAAGTTTTTTATAGCAGACATGGTTAAGGTGTGTATCGATAATGGGGATTTTTTAAAGAAATTTTCAAGGTTACTTCGTAAAAGTTACCAATGTTTTATTTTTTGGAACAATTTTAATGAAAATATTTTATATTTGGAAAATTTTGACGAAAATTTTCAATGGCGCCTCGTGAAGGCAACCGATATTATTATTTTGCAAATTTGAAGAAAATTTTCAATAGCGCCTCGTGAAGGCAACTGAGATTATTATTTTGAAAATTTGAAGAAAATTTTCAATGGCGCCTCGTGAAGGCAACCGAGATTATTATTTTGAAAATTGGAAGAAAATTTTCAATGGCGCCTCGTGAAGACAACCGAAATTAATATTTTGAAAATTTTGACGAAAATTTTCAATGGCGCCTCGTGAAGACAGCCGAAATTATTATTTTGAAAATTTTGACGAAAATTTTCAATGGCGCCTCGTAAAGGCAACCGAGATTATTATTTTGAAAATTTGAAGAAAATTTTCAATGGCACCTCGTGAAGGCAACCGAGATTATTATTTTGAAAATTTTAAGAAAATTTTCAATGGCGCCTCGTGAAGGCAACCGATATTATTATTTTGCAAATTTGAAGAAAATTTTCAATAGCGCCTCGTGAAGGCAACTGAGATTACTATTTTGAAAATTTGAAGAAAATTTTCAATGGCGCCTCGTGAAGGCAACCGAGATTATTATTTTGAAAATTGGAAGAAAATTTTCAATGGCGCCTCGTGAAGACAACCGAAATTATTATTTTGAAAATTTTGACGAAAATTTTCAATGGCGCCTCGTGAAGACAGCCGAAATTATTATTTTGAAAATTTTGACGAAAATTTTCAATGGCGCCTCGTAAAGGCAACCGAGATTATTATTTTGAAAATTTGAAGAAAATTTTCAATGGCACCTCGTGAAGGCTACCGAGATTATTATTTTGAAAATTTTAAGAAAATTTTCAATGGCGCCTCGTGAAGGCAACCGAGATTATTATTTTGAAAATTTGAAGAAAATTTTCAATGGCGCCTCGTGAAGGCAACCGAAATTATTATTTTGAAAATTTTGACGAAAATTTTCAATGGTGCCTCGTGAAGGCAACCGAAATTATTATTTTGAAAATTTTGACGAAAATTTTCAATGGTGCCTCGTGAAGGCAACCGAAATTATTATTTTGAAAATTTTGACGAAAAATTTTCAATGGCGCCTCGTGAAGGCAACCGAGATTATTATTTTGAAAATTTGAAGAAAATTTTCAATGGCGCCTCATGAAGGCAACCGAGATTATTATTTTGAAAATTTGAAGAAAATTTTCAATGGTGCCTCGTGAAGGCAACCGAAATTATTATTTTGAAAATTTTAAGAAAATTTTCAATGGCGCCTCGTGAAGGCGACTTGGGTAAAAATTAAAAGAAAATTTAAAGAAATTTTCATTTGCGCTTCGTAAAAGCGACTTGGCAAAATTTAAAAGAAAATTTAAAGAAATTTTCAGTTGCGCTTCGTAAAAGCGACTTGGGTAAAATTAAAAGAAAATTTAAAGAAATTTTCATTTGCGCTTCGTAAAAGCGACTTGGCAAAATTTAAAAAAAGAAAATTTAAAGAAATTTTCATTTGCGCTTCGTAAAAGCGACTTGGCAAGATTTAAAAGAAAATTTAAAGAAATTTTCAGTTGCGCTTCATAAAAAAGCGACTTGGGTATAATTTAAGCTAATTTTATTTTGATTACTAAAATATTCTTATTTTTCGTGATAATTTTGTAACGAC
Source organism: Bellardia bayeri (assembly GCA_950370525.1). Taxonomy (NCBI): domain Eukaryota; kingdom Metazoa; phylum Arthropoda; class Insecta; order Diptera; family Calliphoridae; genus Bellardia; species Bellardia bayeri. Next base: position 262,166 of record CATNUC010000012.1, read on the forward strand.
CCTCGAAGACATAGTATATAAATTCTTATTTACCTATCAGCTGTTGTCCCACTGACCTAGTTATTTTCTTTCATATATATAGATTATATAAAATACGTACATACATATGTATAATATGTATGTGCCCTTTTTTCTTTTGGTATCTTTAATGTGTATAAAAAAACAACGAGTTGATCGAGGAGAGACAAAAAACAATTGAGAGAGAATAAGAAAGAGAGATTTGCCAAAAAAAAAACGGGAGAGAATTGAAACGTACGTGATGTAAAGAAGACAATGTGAAGTTGACAAACAATATGTATGCAGATTACTGACTTTGACCCTTCAAAGTCAAAAATCATTTAATTGCATGTGTTGTTTGTGTATGTGTAAATTTGCCTTGCTACGAAATAACTTTTGGTATTCGCTTTTTGTTTGCTTGGTATTAAACTTACAAAAAATGCCAATAGGTATTTCATATGCCTGTATAAGACAAAATACAACAACAACAAGTACATATGCACTATGTTTCAATGCTGTGGTTGGTATTTTTTCTTATTTTGAGGCTACCGTTAGGTCTCTCGTTTAATGTAGGGAATCGTTGGGATATAAGATGAGCAAATGAAAATAGAACACACAAAATCTCATCAGAATACAGAAACAGTAACATGCAGGGTTTGTATGTATGTATGTAAATCTGCCTTGATATGAAATAACTATGGTATTTGGTTTTTGTTTGTTTGGTATGAAACTTACAAAAAATGCCAATAGGTATTTCATATGTCTGTATAAGAAAATACAACAACAACATTAACAAGTATGTACTATGTTTGGATGCGGTATTTTGTATTCTTCTTTTCAGACTACCGTTAGGTCTCTTGTTTTATAAAAATGCACAACAAGTAAACAACAAAATATTAAGATGCCAACGTTTTGTTGTTCCCTTTTTTTTGTTGAAGCGTTAATTTACCGTATGATAAATAAGCGCAAATAAGGGACAACAAAATGTGCACCTTACAACACGTTGTTGTTTTTGTTAAAACGGCAATTTTTATTTTTTGAAAGATTGACTATACATACTTACAATGGGACACAAATTTGTAACGGGATCGACAGACTAAGTGTACACAAAATATGTTAGAGATGGTAAGGGGGGTAATATAACAATTTTTTCGCGAAAAATTATAACCATATACAATATATATTTTTTTATTTTTCAAAAAAAAGGAAAATGGCTATAATTTGCGGGGGAATATTATAGGCCATATAAATACGTGTGAAGAAACGAAATAGTTATAATTTTTGGGGGGAATATTATAACCATATAATTTTTTCGCGAAAAAAAGGAAAATGGCTATAATTTGCGGGAGAATATTATAGGCCATATAAGATACGCGGGAAGAAAGGAACTAGTTATAATTTTTGGGGGAATATTATAACCATATAATTTTTGCGCGATAAAAGGAAATGGCTATAATTTGCCGGGAAATATTAAGCCATATGAATACATAGAAAAAAAACGAGATGTTTACAATTTTGATTATAAAGCCATAATTTGCAAATTTTGTGTCGGGATGAATATTTGCTTAGGGGTTATGCCGGGTTATGGATGGCCCGGTATGAATTAATACCTAAAGGTTAGGTGAGGGAGGGGAGTCTCTGGGTTATGGATGACCCAGGATCCGGCTCGAAGGACCAAAATGTACGGATACACGGGGTTATATAGTTATGTAAATAATAATGTCAATAAGATTGGGGGTAACTTACGGTTTGTGTTGTTATCGGTGTCGGGGTATGGGGTTGATGGAGTAGACTAAATATAGGGTGATGCGCTAGATGAGTCCTCAGTCTTGGGTGATGGGGATTATATGCTGCACTATGGTTATAAAAAATAATGCTAGGATCAAATTACCACTTCTATTCCTTTATTGTTTTCACTCAAAATAATAACACGTTTTCACATATATGTTTAATATAATTTTTATTATTAGTTTTAATTTTAAGTAGTATGTAGGTACATCGGTAGTGTCAAAATCAAACTCACATGTATTTTATTCTTTTAATTGTTGAGATATGTATATATGTATCAATTGTAGTGAGTAAGTCTCTTAGTTTTTTTTCTTTTTTTTGTTAGTTATAATTTTACAATATTTTAGTTGTAGGTATGTTAATTTCACTTTGTATATATAATTAATTTTAGAAACTTTTTATCACTAATCATAATTTAGAAAATTCACATTTGTATTTAGTTTGAAGTTCACCTAGATTTAAAGTTTAATAACACAATATAATTAATAAATCACAATTGTAATAAGATTGAAAAAAAGGGTTTGTTTGTGCTTTAGAGATGCGGTTGCTTGCAAGGTTTAACAAAGAGTGAGTGTGGTTTAAAAAAACAACCACCACAATTGCCTGTTGATATAAGTGGAGAATGAGAATAAAGGGAGAGAGAAAGTAACGAGTATCGCTGCAGTTGCAGGGTTGCCGTACCACAAAAATTAGTTTTAGTTATTTAGGGGTTTCGTGCCTAAACACTATCCAAACAGAAACACAAATTGGTTAAAGTATAAAATGTATGTGAGCTCTCACCTATCACAGTGCATTCCCCTAAAAAATTCATCTGACATCCAAATAGCTGTCGACCAATTTACAGAAGTCTTGGATTCTGCAGCAAGAAATGCAACCCCAATCAAGCGGACAATTAAACGTGCTCCTTACAATACATCGACGGATATAGAGACCCTTATCAGAGAAAAAAGGAAGTTAAGAAGACAATGGCAAAACAGTCGTTCCCTAACCACTAAGGCCCAACTACAATTATGCCTGACAACACTTCGCAACAAATTAAGACAGAACCACGAGTCTGCAATAGAAGACTATCTAAACAGCCTAGATGCCACAAAAAATTCCAAGTACAGCTTATGGAAGGCTGTACGGCATATGAAATGCCCTATAACCCAAAAATCTCCATTAAGACTGCAAAACCGCACTTGGGCCAAAAACATAAATGAAAAATTAAACGCTTTCGCGGGCCACCTTGAAAAAGTTTTCAGGCCACATGATGCACATACATGTTCCTGTCGTCCAATCATTCCTGATAAGGTAAACCATCCAATAAAATTTAACATAAATCAAGTAAAATCTGCAATAGAAAAAGTGAATATTAGAAAATCTCCCGGACCTGACCGCATCACAGGGTCAATGATAAGGAACTTACCATCGTCTGCTTCTAGAATCTTGCTGCTCATTTTTAACGCGATATTAAGAGTCGGATACTTCCCATCCTCGTGGAAGAGGTCTATAATTATTATGATTTCCAAGCCAGGAAAAGATGCTAGCCAGATTGCGTCGTACAGACCGATAAGCTTATTATCAATCCTATCGAAGCTTTTCGAAAAAATATTCGTTTTAAGTATAACTCCTCACCTAAATGAACACGAAATCATCCCGGATCACCAATTCGGATTCAAAGCGAAACATGGTACAATAGAACAAGTGCATAGAATTGTCACCCTAATTAGATCGGCGTTTGAGAAAAAGCAATACTGCTCAGCCCTGTTAATAGACATTTCCCAAGCATTTGACAAAGTTTGGCATGATGGGCTACTTATCAAAATAACACGAATGCTTCCTCAAAACACTCACAAGCTTCTGGAGAGCTAGCTAACAGGCAGGACATTCATGGTAAGGTCGCATGATAAATACTCCCCCCTCAAGAAAATTACTGCTGATGTCCCCCAAGGCAGCATATTAGGACCGCTTCTATATATAATATACACAGCGGATATGCCAACAAACCTGAGCTTGCATACCTCCACATTTGCAGACGACACAGCATTTATTAGCGTTAACCATGACCCAAAAGTCGCATCGCAAAATCTGCAGTCCCACATCAATGAACTAGAGGCCTGGCTAGAAAAATGGAGAATAAAGGTTAACCCGTCTAAATGTGCTCACTTAACTTTCACGCTCAGAAGACAAACCTGCCCAGCTGTTAAAATAAATAACATCACTGTTACGGTAGATAACCATGTTAAGTACTTGGGAATTCATATAGATAGACTCTTGACGTGGTCTCGTCATATTGAAGTGAAAATAACGGCTATGAAACTTAACGCAGCTCAACTACATTGGCTTCTCGGTCGAAACTCAAACTTGTCGTTAGACAACAAAATTCTCTTATACAAGTCAATCATAAAACCAATATGGACATATGGCATCTAATAATGGGGTACTGCATGCTCATCTAACATCCAAAAGCTTCAAAGAAGACAGTCCAGAATATTACGACAAATTGTCTGCGCCCCATGGTATAGACGTAATGATATTATCCACAGAGATCTCAACGTTCCCACTATCCAGGAGGAAATTAAAAAATATTCAACTAGCTACATCGATAAACTAATGGCCCACCCTAACTACCTCGCTCGGGGCCTGCTTCAGTTCGAAGGTCACCAGGGGTTAAAAATAACCGATACTTTGAGCCTAACTAGAAGACATTTTTAAAATTTGAATACAGCAGTTAGTGGTTACATTGGTAACAACTAACAAACAACAAGTAGAATTAAGATTTGAACACATATTGTAAATTTCGATAAGAAAGATTCAATAATAAAAAAATATAATAAAAAAAATAAAAACAATAATTATTTTTACTTACAGATACATTTTAATGCAATAATTTTTGTTTCGTTATGTAATAAAATTTTCCTTTAGTTGCGTTATTTTCGTTTAATGCTTTAATTTTATTTTTAATTGTTTTGTTAAAATACTTGAAAAACGAATTTTTATTTTTGAATTCTTTTTTTAATATTTGTTTTTTATTCTGAATATGTTTTTTTATTTAATTGAATAAAACAATTAATTAAATACACAAAACAAACGTTTTTTTTTTTCAAAAATTATTTTGGATAAAAGTTTTTAGAATAGATTTAGCTCTTATATCAGACGTTGTAGAGAAATTTGAATTTTGAATTATTTGAATTTCTTGATCTAGATCTTCTTCAAGATCATCTGAAAAGTTTGTAAAAAAAAATATTTAATGAAGGTGAAATATTGCCAAAATAAGTTATTACCTGGAACTGAATCATGTTCGGCTATTGCAATATTGTGAAGTACACCAAGAGCAACAATAATAACTTTTGCGTTCGAAAGATTTACAGTTATTCCTCTTAGTAAACAGCGAAACCGGTGCTTCCAAACTCTAAAACATCGTTCCACAGCATTTCGAGTGGCGATGTGAGCTATGTTATAATTAACTTCCTTTTCGTTTTGAGGTTGAAGTAAAGGAGTAAATAGATATGGGGTCAATTTGTAGCCTGAATCACCAAGTAATCCACCTTGAAATTCTCCTCTTTCAAACCGTTGCTTAATAGTTGATTCATTGAAAATTCTGCAATCATGTGTACTACCTCTCCATCTTGCCACTATATCCTGGATTTTAAGGTTAGCATCACAAATTACCTGTATATTAGTAAAACAACTTAAATTAAGTTCTGAAAATTTTATGATACATATATGTATATAATACATAATAATATATTTTTCTTACTTGAACATTCAGAAAGTAATATCCTTTCCTATTTATATAATATTGTGCCAGATCTCCACCAGTCTTTGTAATTCTAATGTGAGTACCATCGATGGCCCCAATTACACCAGGAATGTTGCGAGTTGCTTTAAAGCCTCGAATTTTCTTAGCTTACTCCTCTAACGATGCTGGCATTTTCTTTATATTTTTACCATGAATGGCTAATGCACGAGCAACTCTTACACAAATTAGCGACACTGTAGGTTGTGTAAGTCCATGAAGGTCACCTGCGTCATCTTGGTACTTAGAAATGTGTTAATAAAGTAAGAATGACGTAAAAAGTAGGAACTTACCTCTGCACGACCCCAGCAACGCAACGCAATTAACACCTGAAGCTCGGGAGATGTCCCACACCCCCTACTGTCTAATAAAATATTTTTTTTGATTAGTTCCACTATTTTATAGACTGTAGATTTTTCAAAACGATATTTCGCTTTAAATTGTTGATTTGGCAAAGAGAATAGGTTGGTCCTTTTCTTATAAGTTTTTCGTGGCCTATAGTTGGAAATATTGACTATGGTCTCTGAAAATTAAATAACCACAAAACATGTATTTCAGCATCAAGTTTCTTCTCCAAATGTGGCAATCTAGGTTCGTGATGTTGTGCTTGGCTTGTTGTAGTACTGTTAAGTGGAGATGAGTGAAATCCACGATCAGTTGTCAATCTCTCCAAAAGTACGCCAATGGAACTCTGGGATTCGGCCATTGCCTGAATGGCTTATGTAATATTGTTATCATGAGTTGCATTATGAACACCTGCACGATTTGCATCTTCTTCGCGTAATCGAGTCGTGTATGTAGACTTTGTTATGAAATATTTGTCCTCAATTTCACTGCGATATTTATCCTCCTCTCCACGCTTCGCAGGATCCGTGGTCAATTTATCTATTTCGTCTTGAATTACCCCATATTGTGGAAAGAGATCGTCCAATGCAGAAATACGGACTGTAATGTCATCAATACCCGTATCTGGATTAACGCATAGATTATAAATTCGCGTCAGACTGCCCTTCAACGTTTGTCGCTTTGTTTTTAGATTATCCATTCTGACTTATACTTTTCGTTGACAATATTTCCTATATATTTATTATCGTTTAAATAAAATTGAGTTAATTAAACATTACAATTGTCCCTTTTCAAATTTCCGGTTTACGAAATGAAATGAAAGTCGTTATAATTAACAATGATCAATATTATACTGTGGTTTGTGACAATACTTAAAATCATATCATATACAATTTAGGTTTGTGCATAAACTAAATTCGACCGTGTGAATGATTATCTGATATGTTAAGCTAAGTATAGACGATATGTTGAATCAGCATATTTATGCTGAAAAATTTGTTACAAGTGCTTACATATCGTGTAAACGCAAAATTTTTTCAGCACACGTATGTTTAACAACATTTGCTAACACTTTGTTAACAATGCCAACAAACGTATGTTGGTAATTTTAGCATATCGTGTAAACAGCATATTATTAGTGTTTGACAAAATTCCTGCGTATGTTGACAGATATGTTATTTGTTGAAAAACGTATGCAAGCTTTTCAGCATATGGCAAATTCATATGTCTATGCGATCAGAGTTGTGTTTTGTAATAAAGCTGATAAGAAAACAACAATGTCGGTTTCATTGATGTAAATCACAAATTATAATCTAAAGAACAGACGTTTAAAATTTTTTAATTGTTTGTATAGTTTATACAATTTATTATATTCACATATATCAACACAATAATTGAACACAAATATTTATTTCATTGGCGGAAAACTGCGTTTATCTACATTAACAAAAACATATGTTTTTGCATCTTTTTTGTGTACTAGTTTGGCACCAATGGCATACTTTGTTGCGATTTTTTTTCGAGTGTGATAGAAATCGGTCAGATTTTCCAGTGAATCAATCCTACGATATTGTAGGATAGTGTATCTCGGCCTTTAAGCACAGCCACCGATAGGTTTTTTATGTAAATATACTTCTTGTGGCATATGTACCTACAAACATACACACACAAGAACACAAAACGCAATATAGTGGCCGGCGGCATTGTCAAATTAATCGACACAGGTCTCTGGAAATAAACAATAAATTATTATAAATGTTTTACATGTTTTCGTGCATTATTTACATATTTAGTGTATAATTTAGCTCGATTTTGTTGGTAAGTTCTGCAATATTTTATTATATATTATTAATGCTGTTCTTTACAATAAAATATGCTCTATTTTTATACCAATTCCTTGTATAATTTTACACAATAACTTGCTTTCTCTCGTCGTTCTACCCATTTCTTTTGCCAAACTCTGCGTTTTTTTGCTTTTAATTCCACTTCATCGTCATTCAAAATCAGCACTGTACAAGCAATAGCTAGACCAATTTCCTCCCACGTCATCATTTATGTTTTTTTTTTTTATTGATATTATTTCTATTATTTAATTTTATTTCAAAAATTACACATAAAAAACAGGAGTTGAATAATAATTAAAAAATGTTGTCGAACTGAATAATTTCACAAACAAATGTTTATACGACTCAGCATATGTAGCACCACATACAATTCAACATATCGTATAAACACAAAAATCGTATGCTAACTCTTATGTTGACATTTCATTTGATGACATCAAAAAATTTGCTACTTTCAACATATCGTGTAAACGTCTAACATATGACATAGGAATTAGCTGCTAATTTTAATCATAATCTGATTCAACATATCGTCTAAACTTAGCTTTACAATAAATAATATGTATGGTCGGTAAAAAGCTAACACGACTATAATTTCTAGTTATCAATAAATTCTGATTCCTTATAAAAAAATAACGCGCAATAAAATATGCTATACGTTTATGGAATTCGGCCGTGTGAATGATTCTCAGATATGCTACAATAATAATATGTATGGTTGGTGAAAAAACTAATACGAATACAATTTTCAGTCATTAATAAATTTTGATTTCTTATAAAAGATAACGTGCAATAAAATATGCTATACCTTTATCAAATCGTTCTCTTAAAAAATACCCACTGGGAATTTTCAATGTGTTGTTGTTCTTGTTCTATTTGTTGAAATCTGCTTTTTCCTATATTCTTGTTTCTGTTGTGTGATGACTTCTTTTTGCCATTAGCTAAAACTTCTGGAATTTACACTCGCTATTGCTTTTGTTGTATGATGACTATTCCGGTGAAACGTCTTTTTATTCACTGTTGTTCCTGTTGCGTGATGGCGCCTTATTATCTTGTTCTGCATAAATGTTGTATGATCTGCTTTGCCTTGTTGTTCGTGGAATTAATAACAGCTTTTTGTGCTGAATAAACGTTGTATTTGTTGAATGATTTGCTTTTTCCTATATTGTTGTTTTTTTCTGTTAGTCTGTCTTTTTTCTGTTAGCTGAAACTTCTGGAATTTCTACTCGCTATTGCTTTTGTTGTATGATGACAATTTCTTTTCCAAAACGCCCTGTTATACATCCGGGTCGATAGGACAAAAAATATGTTCAGCTAGTCTAGGTCACAAAGTTATGAATACAAAAAAATGCAGCTTCAATTTTATGAATTAAGGCCCCGATTACCGTTTACAACAGTTGTTAGTTTAATGTTGTATTTTTTTTTTAAACAAACACAAACTGCGAAGCTTTTTAGCTTGTCTGCAGAAAACACCCAGAGTATTTGGCGGGAATCAAACCCGCAACCCTCTGACTGATACTCCGGCACACTATCGCCTAGTCTATCGAGGCACTCTAAATGCGATCATGATTTACAACTGTTGTCAGCACTGTTGTTTTTGGAGTTGTTTGTGTTCTGTAACATCGATTATCGTTTACAACATGTGTTTTTATGCGTTGTCAGGACTGTCAAAAATTTACAACTGCTTATTTGGTGTTGTTATGACCGTTACAAGATGAAAAACGAAAATGGGAAAATGAAAATTTGTAAGTATGCATATAAAATTTTATTCCAAAACGTACATACATAACTGTAAAAAATACTTAATTATAAATATTTCTTATCTAAATTACAAATAAAAAACAAATGGAAAAGATGATTGAGCTGATGAAAAATCATCCAGATATTGGCCGAGGTAAGTTACCATTTGGATGTAACAAAATGCAAGTTAAGAGCACATGGGATACGTTTACGGAGCAATTAAATTAAATAAATAAACTAAAGAATAGCAAAGAGTTAGTATCAGATGTATTGTACTACATATATAATTTATAATATATTACTTAAAAATAATTTGTATTTTATCATAGGTATGGGCTCACTATAAGGCAAACCTTAAAAGAAAATTGGCTGCAAACAAAAGAAACTTTCACGCTACTGGTGGTGGTCCGTCCACAGAAATAAGCTTGAACAGAACACTGTGAAGCTTGTCTCAATACAAACCCAAGTTAATCCAAATGGTTCTGCAATGGGTTTGGCAAATCAAGAAGATTCAGATGGAGCGCAATTAACATTTATACCTGAGGAGCTTTCAAAGACTGTTGCATCCACTGAACCACCATTACCAAAAAATCGCAGAAGGAACATGTTGGAGGACGAACATTTACAAATATTAAAAACGCAAGCCACAAATCAGGAGAAGATGTTAGAGACGTTGAAAAGGTTGGAAAGTAATTCATACAAAAATTACCAAATAAATAAAAACATTTACGAATTAAAAAAAAGAAGGCAGAACTGCAAATGAAATTGATAACAGCCAAACTTCAATTAACAAATAAAAGAATTCAGGAGTTGTGATAACCATATACATATGTACTAACATATGTATGTATATTAAATAACTTTAGTTTTAGTTTTAAGGATCTGTAAATTTTTTGGTGATGTTTTTTTACATATGAATAAGTTTTTAAGTTTTTCTTTTTTATAGTCAAGTGAATTAAAGCAATAAATATGTTAAAAAAATTTTTATTCATTTAAAATTGCAAGCATTAAAGTATTTCTAATTCGTTATGCAGACTCTTCAATGTTTGTTTCTGTAGATTCACCAACTTCTACTTCTGTGTCTAATGGAAAAGGCAATTCATCATTAAATTCTGTTTTAAAGAGTTTGCTTAAATTGTGCAATGCGCAACATACATTTGTAATTTGAGTCGCTTTTTCGGGAGTGTAGTGCATACCTCTCGCAGAGAGTAAGTAACGAAATCTGTTTTTAAGAACTCCAATTGTTCTTTCAATTACGTTTCTTGCTTTTGCATGGACTGTATTAAAATGGCTTGCTTGTGTTCCTTCAGCAGCACTTCGAAATGAAGTTATTAAAAATGGTTCCAACGGATACCCAGATCACCTAAAAATTTGTGAATTTAAAAAGAAAGAAAGATGAAAAGAAAATTTCATTTTTTTCTTCAGTCATCCGGGCATTTATCCATTTTATGCATATTTTTCTTTCAAAGAATTCTATAATTTCTTTCAAAATCAAGCAGATAATTCGGTGTTTATATCCATTATTTTACTTTTAATTTAAACAATATTGCACGTATTAGAATATTCGTTAAACTTTTTTTCCAACTTGACAGTTTTTCACACGCAGGTATGTAATTTTACGGATAATGTGCAATAATATAAAATGTAACCCTGTGACATACACAATACCTAGATGTTGTAAACCATAATCGAAAACAAATTAGGTGTTGTGTTGTAGCTAAAACAACACAACATTTTAGTGTTGTAAACGGTAATCGGGGCCTAATATTTTATTTTTCAACTATTTTTTATTCTTGCTCTTACCTTGTTACATCTTTTCTTTTCTATAGTGGACTGAGTTGATTCATCAGAGTACTGTATAATGGTTGTACAAAAAAGTATTTCAGTTCAATTAGAACAACCACAAGGTTGTATAAAACTTATCAATTAAAATAATAGGAACTAAATTATAAAAATAAACTTAAACAGAAGTAATGAAACTTCATATCGTCAATTAGTGGAAAACGAACAATGGCAAGTTGGTGTGCCAAGTAGGGGTACACTGCTTCCCTCCCACTGACTTAATGTCATACGCCTTGACAGGAAAGTACCCATGATTTCTTATACCTGTCCCTTTTATAGACACGATCTAAAATACCTTACTTTTCATTATTAAATTATTTAAAATAGCATGTTAGTTTTAATACAAAACAAAAATAATATAATTTATTTGGTGCATTTGTAAGTATAAATATAGATAAATCATATATAAATTGTATAAACATAATCACCCCTATCGTGAATAAAAATTCATGAATATTGTAAAGAATGTCCGATTAATATTTCACCTTTACATTCATATTATTATTCACCCGTATCGTGAATAAAAATTCCACATGAAATTTGTTCTCTTTTCACATTTTTCCTATTAAAATTCAATGTTAAAAAAATAAAAGGGAACAAATTTCATGTGGAATTTTTATTCACGATACGGGTGAATAATAATATGAATGTAAAGGTGAAATATTAATCGGACATTCTTTACAATAATAATTACTATAAAAATAATGTAAAGGAAAATTTAAGTTTTACTTACACATATCTGCAAATATATACTTGTGTTGTTTTCTTATGTTAAGTTTTATGCGATGTCAATTGATGGGCCCAGCAATCACTGCTTTACAATATGTGTGAGGTGTTTAGTGTTGATTTAGAAAATGTTTATTTGGGTTTTTTTTTAATTTTTTAATTTTACATTAATTGAGTTTTCTTTTCTGTAATTTTAAATCAATTTCATTAAATTTTCATAATTTTGTTTTGTTTCAAATAATTTCCTTTAAAATGGTATGTGAAATTTAAATAATAAGTAAGTTCGCAACGCAGTTTTATTTAATTTCCTATAATGTTTTTATAAACTTTCATATTTTTAGTCTTTACACGTTTGCTTTTGAATGCCGGTCATAATTGAATTATATACATTTTTGGTTTTTACTTTCGATATTAAAAAAAAACTGTTTAAATTTCCATTATTCGACTCAAGTTAAGATTTTAAAATTATAAATTCTATTTAGTTTTAAAATTTATAATCTGATCTAGTTAATTAAATTATATAGAGCAATTCCATATGAAAACGATCAAAATTGACAAATTTTTGAACGACCCCTCTCCGATTTTAAAATAAATAGTCTCAATCGATTTCCCAGCCAAAAATAATGTACCTACATATTTTTTTTTATAGTGACTGGTTTAGTGGTGGTGTACACCACTGTCATGTGACAAAATTGAAGAATTCTTCATAAGGGACCTCATTGAAAGTTGTTTAAAAAAAAACTACTAAAGCGATCGCAACGAGTGATAGCTCGTTGGAAAGGTATTGAATCAGGCTTTAATTGAAAAATAAAATTTTCCTAATTTTTCTTAGAAATTTACCTTTAAATTTTCCCATGAAAATTAAATTTTCCGATTTTCCACAGAAGCTCCTAAATATTCCGGCTAATTTTTTTTTGGATTCCTCATAATTTTTGCTTTAAGAATCAGCAATAAAAAAATGGGCCCCGACTCCTTGTTTGGACAGGAGAAGAGCATTTAAGAAACCACCTTGTTAAAAATACATTTTAAAAATTATTTTACAGTTAAAAATACATTTATGAAGAAAAAATCTTTCTTATTTTGCTGCTTATACTTAATTACAATATTTATTAAAAATTTCAATTGTCTTGGCATCATTATAAAATTAAAGTAACTATAAATTTAGCACGTCGGCAGACGAAGAGTACCGCTTTACATTAATTGACATATCAGAAATATTTGGTATGAAGCAATGAAACTTTTGCGTTCCAGTTATAGTTTTGACATTATTATATCTGTTTTGAATTCGTCGCTCCATGGCATCGTGTTCTTTTTGAGTGCATAAAACTGTGTTAATGGCAATTTCCTTGCTTTGAATCCACGAAAACAAATGTTGTGCATTTAAGATCTGGTCAGTATATGGCCTTTGCAAACTTGCCTTAGTCGCCATGCGTTTTAGGGTTCCCCCTAAAGCATCGCATGGGCCCTTACCGTGGGACGTCGCGAAAAAGTGTCACTCGTTGCTGTTTTGTTCTTCTTCAATTATGCAAAGATTGTAAAAATTTTTTTTATTCTTGTACTGAGAAGCCGCGCCGTCTGAGAAAAACGTTACTTTGTCGATTGCATCGAATTTTGATCTTAAGAATTCAAACAGTTTCATTTGAAATAAATAAACGGACACATAATTATGAGCTAAACTCTCCGTGACAACAACAAGGCTTACGGTCTGTAGTTCGTTTTTCAAATAAATGCAAAAAGGATGCACCGTGCACTGGTCGTTTGCCCAGTGATAAGCCTGAATTTCATCCTGAACGAGAAAAGTGTAATTCTCGGCAAAGTCGCTTATCACAATGAATTCATTTTGGGCGAATTTCTCCTTACTTTCCTTTAGAAATTTCGATTGCATCTCGGATATGAAATGGTGCGCCTTCAGTTCATTCAACTTGAATCCGAATTCCTCGATGAATTCCGGAATCTGCTTTACCACGGTCTGAAGGGAACATCTGCCGCTGCTAATTATCCACTGTTTGAAATGCACCTCCTGAATTAACAGCTGTTCAAACTTTTCCGCCAAATATTGCTCTAGCTCGTCAATCTTCGGACAATTGTCGCATTTGGACAGATGATAATTTTCCGTGGGGTATGCGCACAACGACTTCGAGGTCCCTATATGTTTCAATTTCACCGTGAAATACTTTCAATTTCTTGCATGGAAAGAAAATTAATTTGATGTTTTGATGAAACATGCAAACGCAGACTGAATGCGTTCCGTGCCTGTCTAATGCCAGCACGCATTCTTTTGGTCGTAGGATGGCAAACTTAGAAAATCCCACTTTTTCTGCTGGGTATTTCTCATTGAACTGATGGTATGCTTCGGATAGATTACATAATAATAATCTGCGCTGCTTGTGTACTTTTTCTCCATCTTCACGTGTGATAACATAGTCACGTGTACCTGGGCAGGCGCGGCTGTTGTCATCATTGCAGTAAAAATCTTGAATCAATTTCACCGTTGCTTCGCTGAGGGTCCTTGAGCCAAATTTCTTGGTGGGAGTCGCCAATATGCGCTTCTGTCGAACTAATTCTTTGCTTCTTCTCGCGATGTAAAAAGATGTTTGAAACTGTTCAGAAATCTTGCGTATAGACCATGATTAAGGCAGCACAGATAAAATGAGATATTACTCCGGAAAAGTGGTCGCTAAATTGAATTTTCTTTTCAACTGCTCAATCATCAACGTCATCTGCTTGATTACATTCGTTATCGGAGCCTTCATCAAATATTGCCGCGATTGCACTCACAACCTTGCCTTTTTTCTCTTTCCTGTATGTTTCACTTCGCAACTTTCACCTAAAGTGGTAATAGCCTCATTCAAAGGACTCAAAGACATATTGACCATCGGAATGTCTGCCTCACTATCAGATGAAACATTTTGCTCACTTGTCATTTCACTCTCGGATTGTGGCTGCATTTGTTTCAATGCATTTGCTTGTTGAGACAAATCGATTTTACACTTGGGGCAAATGAATTCTGCTTCTTCACCGTATTGTATATTTAATTCATTCATGTATCGCTTCGACACACCAGTTAATATTAATACTTTTATCTTTTTCGAACGATGTGCACTCTTGTTAAACGGATTGCAGCAAAATTTATTCATTTTACTTTAATGATATACTCATAGTGTTGTTGAACTGTTCGGACGTGTTATTTTTAGTGCGGCTGAATTTTCGGTGTAAAAATCGTAATAGGTGAAAAAGTGTAATAGGTCGAAATAAAACAAAAAAGTTAAAAAATAATTCGTAATAGGTAAAAATACCTACGATAAAAAAAAAATAAAAAACATTAAAAAAATAAAAAACATTAGAAATCGCATAAAAACTGTATGAGTGTTCCTCTCAGATGTAATTCTGAGAAAGAGCTTAGCTCGACTAGAAAATCTTTATGGATCTCTGAGGAAGAATCCTTAAAAAAATCTGTGGAGAATCTTCTCACTACAAGAGCCGTAGAACGGCGCCGTTCCTGTTCGCCCAATATAGTGATTTCATCAGATGATAAAACATCAACATCTTCTACATCAAAAAGCGCAGTCAAACCTAGAAAAGAAGTAGGTATGGATAAATACGTTACAGTTCTTAAGCGACAGAGGAGCCCGACATCTGCTCAAATATCATCAAATTCAAAAGCTCCCAAGACCGTGAGTATTGACAATCCAAATGATCAAAACAGGTTTGCTCTCCTCCAGACGGATGATCCAGAACTTCCTAAAAAGACGTTTAAGCCCCCACCAATTTATCTGAGAGAGCCCACTTCCAGTAAATTGGTACAAGGAATTGTTTCGGTAATAGGTGAAAATATGTTTAGCGTAACCTCAATTAAACATGGAAATATCAGCGAAACCAAAATTCAAGTGAAAAAGGAAGATGATTTTCGAAAATTGTCCAACCAGTTGGAGAGGGAGAGTAGGGATTTCTATACCTACCAGCTGAAAAGCGCAAAAGGACTCCAAGTAGTTCTAAAGGGTATAGACCCAGATGTTGATCCTGCCGAGATAAAGACTAGTTTAATGGAAAATGGCTTCAAAATTAAGATCATAACGAATATTAGAAACCGTGAAAAGATTCCTCAGCCGATGTTCAGGGTGGAATTGGAACCTGGAGATATCGTCTTAAAGAAAAACGAGTCCCATCCCATCTACAATCTGATTTACCTTCTGCATCGGAGAATCACCGTGGAAGAACCGCATAAGCGTCAGGGACCCGTCCAGTGTCTTAATTGTCAAGAATTTGGTCACACCAAAGCGTATTGTAAATTGCCGTCAGTTTGTGTTGCGTGTGGGGAACTACATACAACTGCTCAAGGTGATAAGTCGAACACTGACTTAAAAATCAAAAAATGCAGTAACTGCGGAGGTAATCATACCGCAAATTATAGAGGTTGTCCAGTTTACTCATTTGAAAGGCATAAGGACCAACAAGACGTCAGTATTACCTGTTCATCCTCAACAGCCTAATTTTGCATCGAGTAACAATTTTCCTCAATTGTTACGGCCCACTAGTCATGTAAAC
Organism: Bellardia bayeri; assembly: GCA_950370525.1. Lineage (NCBI taxonomy): Eukaryota > Metazoa > Arthropoda > Insecta > Diptera > Calliphoridae > Bellardia > Bellardia bayeri. The sequence continues at coordinate 278,774 of CATNUC010000012.1, forward strand.
GTGCCTAGTTCTAGACAAGTTTCTTACGCTAACGTGGTTAAATCTAATATGCCAGGTTTGGAGCAGGAACCTAAATCACAATATTACGAGCCTAATATTAACACTCTAGAGACTACTTTGCAGACACTTGTCCAAACTATGAACACTTTTACGACCACTATGACATCCATGATGCAGGAAATGCTGAAAATGCAATCCACTATCTTGCAAGCCATTTTAAATAAATGATTTACTTAAAAATTTGTTTTTGGAACGCGAACGGCCTCCGCCAACATAAAAACGAACTGGAATACTTCCTGATGGATAAGCAGATTGATGTTATGATGATTGCTGAAACTCACTTGACGTCGACAGGGTACTTCAAAATTAATGGCTACGTGTTGTACGATACTAAAGATCCCCGCGGAAGAGCTTGTGGAGGTTCGGCAATTCTTATAAAGAACAGAATAAAACATTATCCAATGAATAACATAAGTGAGGATTACCTCCAAGCAACAAACATTTGCATTGAATTCTGTCAATACAAATTTGTTTTATCATCGATTTATTCTCCGCCTCGATTCTCAATAAAAGAACACCAATACCATAACTTCTTTAATTCCCTTGGAGCTAGATTTTTAGTTGCTGGCGACTTTAACGCCAAACACACATTTTGGGGTTCACGTCTGGTAACCCCAAAGGGTCGCGTACTCTTCAACACCATTGCTCAAATGGGCTTAGATGTACTCTCAAGCGGACATCCCACCTACTGGCCGACGGACCGACGGAAGATTCCCGATGTTATTGACTTTGGAGTAGTGAAAAATATCCCTGTAGAATGGATGCAAGTGGATCCTTCATTAGACTTGTCCTCAGATCACTCTCCTACTATCATTTCAATGCATTTCCCTCAAGTGTGTGGCTCTCCATTTAGAAACATGACTAAGACACGAGTAAGCTGGATAAAATACAAAAAGTATTTAAGTTCTCATTGCACGGAAAATATTGTGTTGAGAACTACCGACGATATCGATGAGTCGATTGGCAACTTTACCGAGGACCTTCGACGAGCTGTGCATCACGCTTCCACTTATCACGTTGAATGTAGAAATAGGACAAACAGAACTTATTTATCTGAACTCGAACATCTCCTATCAGAAAAAAGAAGAATGAGAAGAGAGTGGCAACTTCACAGGTCTCCTGAACTGAAAGCTAGGCTACGGGTATGCAGAGATATACTAAGACATTTCTTAGAAACCCAAAGAACGGCTTCACTTACATCCTACTTGGAGGGTCTTGATAGTACCCCACAATCTGACTACTCGTTATGGAGGGCGGCAAGAGGTTTAAAAAGACCAGTGAGAGGAAAACTTCCTTTGCGAAATCCGGCTGGTGACTGGGCTAGAAATGATTCCGAGAAATGGACATTATTTGTTAACCATTTAAGAAATGTGTTTACTAAAAACAACTCAAATAACGTATCTGATTTGCCACCACTCGTTATTAGACCTCCTGTACCTCTAAGACTAAACTTTGGTGATGTCCAAAGCGCTATTGGTACTCTGAACCTTAGAAAATCAGCAATAAAATGCTTGTGGAGTTACCTCGTGTAGCTAGAAGAATTATCCTCTTTATCTTCAACGCTATTTTACGCCTAGAATACTATCCTGCAGATTGGAAGGTGTCTATGATCACTATGATTCCTAAGTCAGGGAAGGATCACACCAAAGTAGAGTCATATAGGCCAATTAGCCTACTGCCGACAATTTCTAAACTGTTCGAAAAATTGTTAATGACTAAGTTGATTCCAATTCTGAACGACACTGAATGCATTCCTAATCATCAATTCGGCTTCAGAGCTAAACACAGCACCATCGAACAAACACACAGATTGGTAAATGTGATAAGAGGGTCGTTTGAAGACAAAAAATACTGCTCCGCCCTTTTCATTGATATGTCCCAAGCGTTCGACAAAGTTTGGCATGACGGTTTAATGCACAAAATAAAATTAACTCTGCCTGCTAACACCCATTTCCCATTCTACATTAAAGTTGGATTGCAAACTTTTGTTTTACAATGCAATTCTACAGCCAATCTGGTGTTATGGAATTCAATTATGGGGTACTGCCTCAGCATCCAACATTGAAAAAATTCAAAGGGGTCAAAATAAAATTCTACGTATAATTACTGCAGCTCCATGGTATGTTAAAAATTCTCGAATTCACAAAGATCTATGCGTGCCATCAGTAAAAGTTGAATTTACAAAACACGCGTCAAAGTATGTCAGCAAACTTGAACACCACCCAAACCCACTTGCACGAGACATCCTTAACTTTAGTGGCCATAATCGGTTGAGAAGGAGGGATACCCTTGCTTTAACTCAAGCGCAAAATAGATGACTGGATCAGTTGATGTGAAATTTTTTTAGTATCATAAAATTTTTGTCTAGCACTGGCTGGGCTTATTATTTTCTTTTTAGTATTAAGATTTGAATACTTATTGTCATTTCATTATATGAAGATTCAATAAATAAATAAAGGTTAAAAAAAAAAAAAAAAAATTTTACGCCTAGAATACTATCCTGCAGATTGGAAGGTGTCTATGATCACTATGATTCCTAAGTCAGGGAAGGATCACACCAAAGTAGAGTCATATAGGCCAATTAGCCTACTGCCGACAATTTCTAAACTATTCGAAAAATTGTTAATGACTAAGTTGATTCCAATTCTGAACGACACTGAATGCATTCCTAATCATCAATTCGGCTTCAGAGCTAAACACAGCACCATCGAACAAACACACAGATTGGTAAATGTGATAAGAGGGTCGTTTGAAGACAAAAAATACTGCTCCGCCCTTTTCATTGATGTGTCCCAAGCGTTCGACAAAGTTTGGCATGACGGTTTAATGCACAAAATAAAATTAACTCTGCCTGCTAACACCCATAAACTTATGGAAAGCTATTTATACGGTCGCAAATTTAAAATCAAAGAAGGCAATTTTTTAAGCCCCGCTCAGCTAATTGAAACAGGTGTGCCACAGGGTAGCATACTGGGTTCTACTTTATATTTGATTTATGCCTCCGACATGCCGTCAGACCCCAAAATCCACACGTCAACTTTCGCAGACGATACAGCCTTTATTAGCGTTCATAAGGACCACCAAGTAGCATCACAGAATTTGCAGAATTATGTTTATAAACTAGAGAATTGGCTAGAGCTTTGGAAAATCAGGGTTAATGAACAGAAATGTATTCATATCACTTTCACATTGCGAAAAGAAACCTGCTCGTCCATCAGAATAAATAACCAAATTATTCCGCAACACAATGAAGTCAAATACCTCGGAATCCACCTCGATCGTCGTTTAACCTGGAAATCTCATATTGACGCAAAACTTACACAGATGAGATTAAAAGCAGTGCAACTTAATTGGCTAATCGGCAGAAATTCTACATTAAAGTTTTTTTTTTTTTTTTTTTTTTTTTTTTTGTATAATACATTATATTTATTTATTGAATCTTCAGATATTGAAATGACAATAAGTTTTCGAATCTTAATACTAAAAGAAAATAATAAGTCCAGCCAGTGCTAGACAAAATATTATGATACTACAAAAAAATTTACATCCACTGATCCAGTCATCTGTTTTGCGTATTAAGATTCGAAAACTTATTGTCATTTCAATATCTGAAGATTCAATAAATAAATATAATGTATTATACAAAAAAAAAAAAAAAAAAAAAAAAAAAAAACTTTAATGTAGAATTTCTGCCGATTAGCCAATTAAGTTGCACTGCTTTTAATCTCATCTGTGTAAGTTTTGCGTCAATATGAGACTTCCAGGTTAAACGACGATCGAGGTGGATTCCGAGGTATTTGACTTCATTGTGTTGCGGAATAATTTGGTTATTTATTCTGATGGACGAGCAGGTATCTTTTCGCAATGTGAAAGTTATATGAATACATTTCTGTTCGTTAACCCTGATTTTCCAAAGCTCAAGCCAATTCTCTAGTTTATAAATATAATTCTGCAAATTCTGTGATGCTATTTGATGGTCCTTATGAATGCTAATAAAGGCTGTATCGCCAGCAAAAGTTGAAGTATGTATATTGGGGTCTGACGGCATATCGGATGCATAAATCAAATATAAAGTAGGACCCAGTATGCTACCCTGGGGTACTCCTGCTTCAATTGGCTGAGCGGGGCTTAAAAAATTGCCTTCTTTGATTTTAAATTTGCGACCGTATAAATAACTTTTCATAAGTTTGTGGGTGTTAGCAGGCAGAGCTAATTTTATTTTGTGCATTAAACCTTCATGCCAGACTTTGTCGAACGCTTGGGAAACATCAATGAAAAGCGCGGAACAGTATTTTTTCTCTTCAAACGACCGTCTTATCACATTTACTAATCTGTGTGTTTGTTCGATGGTACTGTGTTTAGCTCTGAACCCGAATTGATGATTTGGAATACATTGAGTGTCGTTCAGAATTGGAATCAACTTAGCCATTAACAATTTTTCAAACAGTTTTGAAATTGTCGGCAGTAGGCTAATTGGCCTATATGACTCTACTTTGGTGAGGTCCTTCCCTGGCTTAGGAATCATGGTAATCATAGATACCTTCCAATCTGCAGGATAGTATTCTAGGCGTAAAATAGCATTGAAGATAAAGAGAATAATTCTTCTAGCTACACGAGGTAACTCCACAAGCATTTTGTTGCTGATTTTATCCATACCTGGAGCTTTTTTAAGGTTCAGAGTACCAATAGCGCTTTGAATATCATTAAAGCTAAGTCTTATAGGTACAGGAGGTCTAATAACGAGTGGCGGCAAATCAGTTGCATTATTTGAGTTGTTTATAGTAAACACATTTCTCAAATGGTTAACAAATAAAGTCCCCTTCTCGGAATCGTTTCTAGCCCAGTCACCAGTCGGATTTCGCAAAGGAGGCTTTCCTCTAACTGGTCTTTTTAAACCTCGTGCCGCCTTCCATAACGAATAGTCAGATTGTGGGGAACTGTCAATTCCCTCCAAGTATGATTTAAGTGAAGCCATTCTTTGGGTTTCTAAGAAATTTCTTAGTATATCTCTGCATTCCCGTAGCCTAGCTTTCAGTTGAGGAGACCTGTGAATTTTCCACTCTCTTCTAACTCTTCTTTTGCTGTCAGGAGATGTTCGAGTTCAGCGAAATAAGTTCTGTTTGTCCTATTTCTGCATTCAACGTCATATGTGGAAGCGTGATGCACAGCTCTTCGTATGTCCTCAGTAAACTTGCCAATCGACCCATCAATATCCTCGGTAGTTCTCAACACTACATTTTCCGTGCAGTGGGAACTTAAATACTTTTTATATTTTATCCAACTTACTCTGGATTTAGACATGTCCCGAAATGGAGAGCCATACCCTTGAAGGAAACGCATTGAAATAATAGAAGGAGAGTGATCTGAAGACAAGTCTAATGAAGGCTCCACTCGTATCGATTCTACAGGGATATTTTTCACTACTCCGAAGTCAATAATATCGGGAATCTTCCGTCGGTCCGTCGGCCAGTAGGTGGGATGCCCGCTTGAGAGGACATCTAAGCCCATTTTGGCAATGGTGTTGAAGAGTTCACGACCCTTCGGGGTCACTAGACGTGAACCCCAAAATGTGTGTTTGGCGTTAAAGTCACCAGCAACCAAAAATCTAGCTCCAAGGGAATTGAAGAAGCTGTAGTATTGATGTTCTTTTATTGAAAATCGAGGCGGCGAATAAATTGATGATAAAACAAAGTTGTATTGACAGAATTCAATACAAATGTTTGTTGCTTGTAGGTAATCCTTACATATGTTGTTCATTGAATAATGTTTTATTCTGTTCTTTATAAGAATTGCCGAACCTCCACATGCTCTTCCGCGGGGATCTTTAGTATCATACAACACGTAGCCATTAATTTTGAAGTACCCTGTCGCCGTCAAGTGAGTTTCAGCAATCATCATAACATCAATCTGCTTATCCATCAGGAAGTGTTCCAGTTCGTTTTTATGTTGGCGGAGGCCGTTCGCGTTCCAAAAACAAATTTTTAAACAAATCATTTCTTTAAAATTGCTTGTAAGATAGTGGATTGCATTTTCAGCATTTCCTAAATCATGGATGTCATAGTGGTCGTAAAAGTGTTCATAGTTTGGACAAGTGTCTGCAGAGTAGTCTCTAGAGTGTTAATATTAGGCTCGTAATATTGAGATTTAGGTTCCTGCTCCAAACCTGGCATATTAGATTTAACCACGTTAGCGTAAGAAACTTGTCTAGAACTAGGCGCGTTTTCATGACTAGTGGGCCGTAACAATTGAGCAAAATTGTTACTCGATGCAAAATTAGGCTGTTGAGGATGAACAGGTAATACTGACGTCTTGTTGGTCCTTATGCCTTTCAAATGAGTGTAAACTGGACAACCTCTATAATTTGCGGTATGATTACCTCCGCAGTTACTGCATTTTTTGATTTTTGAGTCGGTTTTCGACTTATCACATTGAGCAGTTGTATGTAGTTCCCCACACGCAACACAAACTGACGGCAATTTACAATACGCTTTAGTGTGACCAAATTCTTGACAATTAAGACACTGGACGGGTCCCTGACGCTTATGCGGTTCTTCCACGGTGATTCTACGATGCAGAAGGTAAATCAGATTGTAGATGGGATGGGACTCGTTTTTCTTTAAGACTATATCTCCGGGTTCCAATTCCACCCTAAACATAGGCTGAGGAATCTTTTCACGGTTTCTAATATTCGTTATGCTTTTAATTTTGAAGCCATTTTCCATTAAACTAGTCTTTATCTCGGCAGGATCAACATCTGGGTCTATACCCTTTAGAACGACTTGGAGTCCTTTTGCGCTTTTCAGCTGGTAGGTATAGAAATCCCTACTCTCCCTCTCCAACTGGTTGGACAATTTTCGAAAGTCATCTTCCTTTTTCACTTGAATTTTGGTTTCGCTGATATTTCCATGTTTAATTGAGGTTACGCTAAACATATTTTCACCTATTACCGAAACAATTCCTTGTACCAATTTACTGGAAGTGGGCTCTCTCATATAAATTGGTGGGGGCTTAAACGTCTTTTTAGGAAGTTCTGGATCATCCGTCTGGAGGAGAGCAAACCTGTTTTGATCATTTGGATTGTCAATACTCACGGTCTTGGGAGCTTTTGAATTTGATGACATTTGAGCAGATGTCGGGCTCCTCTGTCGCTTAAGAACTGTGACGTATTTATCCATACCTACTTGTTTTCTAGGTTTGACTGCACTATTTGATGTAGAAGATATTGATGTTTTATCATCTGATGAAATCACTATATTGGGCGAACAGGAACGGCGCCGTTCTACGGCTCTTGTAGTGAGAAGATTCTCCACAGATTTTTTTAAGGATTCTTCCTCAGAGATCCATAAAGATTTTCTAGTCGAGCTAAGCTCTTTCTCAGAATTACATCTGAGAGGAACACTCATACAGTTTTTATGCGATTTTTAATGTTTTTTATTTTTTTTTTTCTTTTACCGTAGGTATTTTTACCTATTACGAATTATTTTTTAACTTTTTTGTTTTATTTCGACCTATTACACTTTTTCACCTATTACGATTTTTTCACCGAAAATTCAGCCGCACTAAAAATAACACGTCCGAACAGTTCAACAACACTATGTGTGAAATTAAAGTTGGATTGCAAACTTTTGTTGTACAATGCAATTCTAAAGCCAATCTGGTGTTATGGAATTCAATTATGGGGTACTGCCTCAGCATCCAACATTGAAAAAATTCAAAGGGGTCAAAATAAAATTCTACGTATAATTACTGCAGCTCCATGGTACGTTAAAAATTCTCGAATTCACAAAGATCTAGGCATTCCTTTGGTGAAAGTCGAATTTACAAAATACGCCTCAAAATATGTCAGCAAACTTGAACACCATCCAAACCCACTTGCACGAGACATCCTTAACTTTAGTGGCCATGTTCGGTTGAGAAGGAGGGATACCCTTGCTTTAACTCAAACGCAAAACAGATGACTGGATCAGTGGATGTAAATTTTTTGTAGTATCATAATATTTTGTCTAGCACTGGCTGGACTTATTATTTTCTTTTAGTATTAAGATTCGAAAACTTATTGTCATTTCAATATCTGAAGATTCAATAAATAAATATAATATATTATAAAAAAAAAAAAATTATTTTAAATTGTCTTTACAGCTTCACTCTTTACTTTACAAAAAAAACACTTTAACACTTTCACGTTTAGTATTCAACTGAAATTTGACTCAGAGTGTGTGAAGTATTTATATTTATTTTTTGTTAAAAAATAGGTAAAAAAAATAAGCGATATTTGCTTTTCTTTAATAGGAAAATTTGCGTGAACTACTGGTCATAAAATGTTTTTTAAAGAGGGATATTTCCCCATATTTATGGAAAATCCGTGTTTTATGACTTGTTTCTGCACGTGTCATTTTAGGCGAAATATTTATTACCTGGTAATTTAAAAAATTTACAAAACATTTTATGACCTGTAGCCTCAGTCGGGTTTGGTGTGCCATTACATGCCACTGCTGCTATTATCCACGGATTTATGGCCGATCTTGTGAAGGCAGGCAGACCATATTCACTACACACTCAACTTGGGGCTCTTAAAAAAAAAATTGATTTTTTCTTCATAAATGTATTTTTAACTGTAAAATAATTTTTAAAATGTATTTTCAACAAGGTGGTCTCTTAAATGCTCTTCTCCTGTCCAAACAAGGAGTCGGGGCCCATTTTTTTATTGCTGATTCTTAAAGCAAAAATTATGAGGAATCCAAAAAAAAAAAATTAGCCGGAAAATTTAGGAGCTTCTGTGGAAAATCGGAAAATTTAATTTTCATGGGAAAATTTAAGGGTAAATTCTCTAAGAAAAATTAGGAAAATTTTATTTTTCAATTAAAGCCTGATTCAATACCTTTCCAACGAGCTATCACTCGTTGCGATCGCTTTAGTAGCTTTTTTTAAAACAACTTTCAATGAGGTCCCTTAGGAAGAATTCTTCAATTTTGTCACATGATAGTGGTGTACACCACCACTAAACCAGTCACTTTAAAAAAAAAAAAATATATAGGTACATTATTTTTTGCTGGGCAATCGATTGAGACTATTTATTTTAAAATCGGAGAGGGGTCGTCCAAAAGGTGACCGCTTTCATATGGAATTGCTCTATAGTAAATTTATTAAATTTATTTAAGTATTACATTTCAAATTTTAATTAATTAGTTTCAAATTCTCTTAATTTTTAAATTTCGATTTTAAAATTTCAAAAGAAATGATATGTATTATTATATTTAAATTTTGATTATTGATCCACGTATTTCTATTCTAAGTTTTGAAAAATAAATTGTGTCTAAATTTCCTCATACAGACATTTTCAATTATTTTCGTTCCTGATTTCATATAATTCGTTTCCAATTTTCGTATTAAGATTATCAAAATTTAGATTCACAAATGTTTGTAGATTATTAGCATGACAATTTAAGATTAAACATTTTTTTATATAATTAACTTTTTAATGAATTAACTATTTTAATTTTTTGAAATTTAATTGTTTGAATGTGTACTTAATTGATGTTTAGAAAATATGTATAAAATTTCGGCAACAAACTGGAATTCCGGGCTTGATTTTCATGTTTGAAACGTGATATTGTGGTATCACGTGGACGCCTTAAATTTATAAATGTTGGAACAATTTGTCAAAGGATTGTGTGCTGATCTAACACGTGGAATCCATTCATTAAAAATTATATTAAAGTATATTACAAATTATCATGTAATTTTAATGTGCAAAACTATGTTTTAATTAAGTATTGTGAAAAATTGTACCGCTTTCTTAGTGCTCTTCACAAGCTCCACTTTGCAATTAACTTCAAAGCATAAAATTCTAAATCTAGTAACATGATTTCTTAAAATAAAAAAAAGTCCCGTTAAAAATAAAAAAAAATCCATAAATTGAATAAGAACAGACTGGAGTTGAAACAATTTTTTGGTTTATAAATGAAAGTAAGCAAACAGGGATGGAAAATTTAATGGCCATAAAATTATCTCCAATGCATTTTGTAAGAAAATAACTATGTTCGTACCAAATATTAGTTATATTGCTATAGTTTTCCTCCAATAACCAAGTTTTAATAAAGTAAACGATATAAATTATTTACTAACATGATTGTATGTTGACAAATTTATTGTAATATTTAATAATATATGTATTTTAGTAAATTACAATATAATTCGTAAATTAATATTTCATAAGCACTGTTTCTTTGCTCTTACAACCAAAACCCAAAAGCAACAGAGAAATGAATGAGGCATACTCATAAAAAAAAAACAACAACCATATAGAAATGTCAAAACTCTCGGTATGTCCAGAGGAAAATACAATTAATAAATGCAAAGACAAAAAAAAAATAACATATTCAAAATAAGTAGAGTTGTGTATAAAATGTGTCACTCTTCACGATGATCAATGCAATTAAGAGATTAAGAATGTTTTTTTTTTTTTTTTGTTCCTTCTCATAGTAAAGGCAGAATTAGTCTTTACTTTCTGTTCCATTCCGAATCAGCTGACTTGTTTCTGTTAAACAGAAAATGTGTAGAAGTCGTTTTGTTACTTTCCGTGCCGTTGCGGACGAAGCTTTTGAAAACAAAAATTTGGTAAGTAATTGTAAGTGGCAACACATCCCCACAACAAACAATTTTTTGATTTATTACATAAATTTTCAATTTCTTTGAATTTTTGTATAAAAGTTATAAAAAATAAACGATGGATGACGAAAAATTCATTACTTTAGTCGAAAGTAATGACATATTGTACAATAAAAAAAACTTTGATTTGTATTTTTTTTATTTATTTTCGCGGTATGTGTTGTCTGTTTACCTAAAACAGCTGATACGTTTATACGGAAAAACTAACTACAAAAATTTAACAACAGAACGACACGGAACAGAACAGCAACAGAAAGTAAAGACTAATGAAGCCTTAAAGGTTTTTTATTCATGTACAACAGAAATGAGTGTAAAGATTTTACCTTGAACTTGAAATTAAATAATTTTGTATGGGGGAATAAGTCCCAAACACCAATTACGAATTGGCAACATACAGCAAAATTGTTCATAGAAAAGCAAAAAAAAGAAGAACAAATCGTAACACTAAAATTTAGTGGTAGTGCAATTCTTTTTTAAATACCACTAAATGGTTAGTGGTAGTGCAATTTTCTTTAACCATTTAGTTGTAGTGCAATATGCCCATCTTTGATTAAAATATGGTAATACTTGCCGATGACCAAAGTTTTATTATGGGTATGATGAGATTATGGTGAATATTATGGGTGAAGTCTTCGGAGGTTGCAAAATGAAGCACGTGGAAAATCGTCACCATTTGTCCAAAAAAATATTACCTGCTGGTAGATAAGGCTACGTCTTTTTGCCCACTAATCTGGCAAGTATCTTTTCTTTTAAATTTGGTTCCAGAAAAAATTGTCTTTATTTTCTGATTTTTTATTATTTTTATGTTTGACTTATTAAATTATATTTTTAAACAAAACGATACTTTGGAATACTTTTTAATATAGTCAAAATAGCTTTTTAGCCTCTTTATACAATGACGGTCTTTAACCGATTGCCTTTTTATACCCTCCACCAACAAGAGTGGTGAATGAGGGTATATTACGTTTGTCATTCCATGTGAAACTTTTTTAATATTCATCTGAGACCCAACAAAGTATATATTTTCTTGATCCTTATGAAATTCCAAGTCGATTTAGCCATGTCCGCCTGTCTGTCCGTCTGTGTAAAACACTCTCACGTCCTAACTATAAAGCTTAACTGAAGGAAATTTCCAGAAAAATATTTCTTATTTTGCAGATAACGGTGGTATTGAAAATCAGCAAAATCGGTTTAGGCCAATCAGAGTTATGGACCAATATTTAAGACAACCTCCAAAAAAATTTGATATTTTTTGTCCATTTTATTGCAATATTTTGAAATCTATGGCAGATAATACCATGAAATTTTGTAAACGTTGTTTTTATGATAAAAGAAAATAGTAAGAATCGGTACATGATTTCTCATAGCCTCCATACAAAAATCTTCCCGAAATATTGCTCAATTATACATAAATGCCTATAAAATTGGAATATCAAGACAAAATTCAGCAAAAATAAGTTTTATTGAAAAAGAAATCGCAAAACAAAATTTTTTTTAGTTCGGTCCATATTTGACCATAGACCCAATAAAGTCCACTTCCAAAATTCACTTAAATACGTATTAAACAGATACAAATAATGTTAAAAGGCTTAAATTTGAAATAAATTATTTTTATAGGCAAATAAATTGTTGTACTATATTTTATGGTGGTCGGCCCAGAATTGGTCATAGCTCCCATTCAGGGACCACATCTGAAAAAGACATTTATCCCTATATATATTGTATTAATATCGGTACCGACTCAAAACATTGCACAGATCATATACATATGTATATACAAAAATCATCCCACAAAATTTTGTGAATTTTGGTCTATTTTTAACCGTATGCCCCATATAAAGCCCTCTTCCGAAAATCACTTTAATACTCATAAATCTCTTATAAATAACGGTACTGATCCAAAATTTTACACGGATCATTTACATACATGCCTAAATCCAACTGCTGGATTTTGAGTATATCGGTCAATATTTGACAATATCCCTCACATAAGGTGCACTCTCGAAACCCACGTTAATACTAATATATATCCTAAATATACCGTTATTATGTTGAAATTCGACTTGAAATATCCTCATATGTATAAAATAATTTGTCATAGCTGCCACATAAGGACCTTTTAAAAAAAAACAAATAAACCCACAAAAATGTCTAATAAATATCGATAACGAACCAACTTTTATATGATCAGGAATTTTAATCCAGAAATCATATTAATATCGGTTATACGGCAATTAAGCTACTGGATTTTGTATCTGTCAGTCAATAATAGCTTTTGAATTAAGTCCACTTCCATAATTTTGTATACGTTGTTTTTATGATAACAGAAGAAAGTGTGCGGAAAATAGTATGAATCGGTCCATGATTTCTCATAGCCCCACATACAAAAATCTTCCCGAAATATTGCTCAATTATACATAAATGCCTATAAAATTGGAATATCAAAACAAAATTCAGGAAAAATAAGTTTTAGACAAAAATAAATCGCAAAACGAATTTTTTTTTAGTTCAGTACATGTTTGACCATAGCCCCCATATAAAGTCCACTTCCAAACTTCACTTAAATACGTATAAAACAGATATAAATAATGTTAAACGGCTAAAACTTGACATGAAGAATCTTTATAGGCAAATAAATTGTTGTACTAAATTTTATAGGGGTCGCCCCAGAATTGGTCATAGCTCCCATCCCTATATATATTGCATAAATATCGGTACTGACTCAAAACTTTACACAAATCATTTACATATATACAAAAATCATCCCACAAAATTTTGTGAATTTCGGTCTATTTTTAACCATATAATATAAAGCCCTTTGCCGAAAATCACTTTAATACTCATAAATCTCTTATAAATAACGGTACTGATCCAACATTTTACACGGATCATTTACATACATGCCTAAATCCAACTGCTGGATTTTGAGTATATCGGTCCATATTTGACAATATCCCTCACATAAGGTGCACTCTCGAAACCCACGTTAATACTAATATATATCTTTAATATACCGTTATTATATTGAAATTCGACTTGAAATATCCTCATATGTATAAAATAATTTGTCATAGCTGCCATATAAGGACCATTTTCAAAAAAACAAATAAACCCACAAAATGTCTAATAAATATCGATAACGAACCAACTTTTATATGATCAGGAATTTTAATCCAGAAATCATATTAATATCGGTTATACGGCAATTAAGCTACTGGATTTTGTATCTGTCAGTCAATAATAGCTCCTGAATTAAGTCCACTTCCGAGCATTACAACCAACCATACAACCATAACGCTATTGAGATGAAATTCAACCAATATAATCCTAAAGTACATAGAAATCACATTAGCGGATACTGGATTTAGAAGCTATCAGTCCATAATTGGTCCATTTCTTCTATGCCACCCATAAATCTTTTGTAAATAATGTTATTGAGATCAAATTCAAACAAAAAAGCTTCATCTTATATCTTATTATTTTTATACCCTTCACCTTCATGAGAAGGGTATATATAAGTTTGTCATTCCGTTTGCAATTTCCACAATATATTTTTCCGACCCTATAAAGTATATATGTTCTGGATCCTTATAGATAGCGGAGTCGATTAAGCCATGTCCGTCTGTCTGTCTCTTGAAATCAGTTTGCTGACGTCCCCAGATATCTTCGAGATCCAAATCTTCAACAGTTCTGTCAGACATGCTTTCGAGAAGTTGGCTATTTAAAATCAGCAAAATCGGTTTGGGCCAACCAGAGTTATGGACTGATATGTGAGACAACCTCCATAAAAATTTGATATTTTTTGTCCATTTTATTGCTATATTTTTAAATGTATTGCATATAGTGCCACAAAATTTTGTGAATTTCGGTCTATTTTTAACCGTATGCCCCATATAAAGCCCTCTGCCGAAAATCACTTTAATACTCATAAATCTCTTATAAATAACGGTACTGATCCAAAATTTTACACCGATCATTTACATACATGCCTAAATCCAACTGCTAGATTTTGAGTATATCGGTCAATATTTGACAATATCCCTCACATAAGGTGCACTCTCGAAACCCACGTTAATACTAATATATATCTTAAATATACCGTTATTATGTTCAAATTCGACTTGAAATATCCTCATATGTATAAAATAATTTGTCATAGCTGCCATATAAGGACCATTTTCAAAAAAACAAATAAACCCACAAAAATGTCTAATAAATATCGATAACGAACCAACTTTTATATGATCAGGAATTTTAATCCAGAAATCATATTAATATCGGTTATACGGCAATTAAGCTACTGGATTTTGTATCTGTCAGTCAATAATAACTCCTGAATTAAGTCCACTTCCGAGCATTACAACCAACCATACAACCATAACGCTATTGAGATGAAATTCAACCAATATAATCCTAAAGTACATAGAAATCACATTAGCGGATACTGGATTTAGAAGCTATCAGTCCATAATTGGTCCATTTCTTCTATGCCACCCATAAATCTTTTGTAAATAATGTTATTGAGATCAAATTCAAACAAAAAAGCTTCATCTTATATCTTAATATTTTTATACCCTTCACCTTCATGAGAAGGGTATATATAAGTTTGTCATTCCGTTTGCAATTTCCACAATATATTTTTCCGACCCTATAAAGTATATATATTCTGGATCCTTATAGATAGCGGAGTCGATTAAGCTATGTCCGTCTGTTGAAATCAGTTTTCTGACGTCCCCAGATATCTTCGAGATCCAAATCTTCAACAGTTCTGTCAGACATGCTTTCGAGAAGTTGGCTATTTAAAATCAGCAAAATCGGTTTAGGCCAACCAGAGTTATGGACCGATATGTGAGACAACCTCCATAAAAATTTGATATTTTTTGTCTATTTTATTGCAATATTTTAAAATGTATTGCATATAGAGCAATTCCATATGAAAACGATCAAAATTGGCAAATTTTTGGACGACCCCTCTCCGGTTTTAAAATAAATAGTCTCAATCGATTGCCCAGCAAAAAATAATGTACCTACATATTTTTTTCCAGTGACTTGTTTTTTTTTTTTTTTTATAACGTTTATTTAAACAATTTCATATATATATTTTAACTATAATATACAAAAAGTATTACATATAACTTAGATATATCACTGTCCCAAGAACGGGATCTCAAGTATATTAATTATGTTGTAATAACTATTATTTTGGTAATATACATACATTTATTTATATTATAATAAGTACATAAGGAAAAAAATGGGAAAAAAAACTTTACATATATATCGCAAGATGTTAAAAAAAAGGTCAAGGGATAAAAAGGAGAAAATTATTCAGTGAGCAACCAATATTTATTAACATTTAAGTTAGGAATAATGTTTTTATCTTTAGAAAAAATGCTAGTCTCAAATCTGAGGTTTTCAGTTGTCATTTGATTACTATGTATGGATTTAATGTTGGACCTTCTAAAAATGTGGTAAAATATAGGAATACCATTTTCATTTTGCATAAATCCGTTACGATCGAGGTATAAGAAGGCCTCGGGTGGTACATATCCCGAATTTAGACATTTTATAATGTATTCTTTATTGACATAGTAAGGTGCCATGATTAAATTATTGTCACTATATTCAATACATCTTAGTAAATATATGATTCCTTATAACGTACAAAATAAAATTATCAATTCTGCTTACTTTTGCCTTATTATACAACTTCTTATTCGAAATGTGTTACGCGCCGTTAAATACTTTCAAAGAAAATTTAAATAACGATCCAAATGACCGGTTAAGGGGGTATAAAAGCTGGCCCGCTAGTTCATTAAGCAAAATTTATCTCAACCAGGGTTTGGCACGTAAGCATATAACATACTTCACACCCCAGGAAGTATGTTTAAAATATCGAAAAGGAATCTCAAAAAGCACCTAAGGAAAAGAAAGGAATGATTATATTAATATGGCCAGATGGTTGCCATATAGGGGTACACTGGTCCCCTCCCCAACCTATGACTGGTGAAGTACCCTGAATTTAACCTGTCCCGTTTACAAAACAAACGTTAAATCAAATTTTGCGTACTATGGCCCTGTTCTTCCTAGCATCCATTTAAAAAAAAATTTTAGCAACACATTTAATATTTTACAGTTTCATTGTTATAAATTTCTTTATTTAAATTCATTTCTTATTTTGTTTATTTTGGTTTAAATAACACTTAGTTTTAATTTTGTGTTTCTAGATATAAGTTATAATTAATGAAAATAATTAAAAAAAATTATATGAGTGGAAGAAAATTTACAATCTAAATTAAAATTAAATTTTACAAATACTTAAATTTTACCTTATGGGTTTATTTACATTAAACTACACCTTGAGTTTTGTTTTTGTTGGGTGTCCGTTCCTACTGGAGGATATGGGGGTCGCTGTAAATAGCTGCTGGTTGTGGTGTTGTTGTTGTTGTCGCTAATAGCTGGTGGTTGTTGTTGCTAATACATGTTGTTGTCGCTAATAGCCGGTGGTTGTGGTGTTGTTGTTGTTGTCGCTAATAGCTGGTGGTTGTTGTTGCTAATACATGTTGTTGTCGCTAATAGCCGGTGGTTGTGGTGTTGTTGTTGTTAACACATGTGGTTGTTGTAATTTATTTATGTATATATTAAATTAACGTATTATTTTTTTTATTTTTAAGCTTAGAACTCAAGGCAAAATTACAAACTAGAATACTTATTCATTTATCTTCCTCATCTTATAAGTGTGTAGATTTTTTTTTTGTTTGTGTTCTTTTTTGTTCTTAATTTATTAAATTTATTTTTATATTTTAGTCTTATATTTTTTTTTGTTTTGTTTCTTTTCTATAACTTTATTTTGTCATTCTTTGTCTGGTTTACTTTTAACAAATTTATTGTAAGTATTAAAACTTAAATTTTATTTGTGTTTTTTTTTTTTTTTTAAATATTTGATTTTTTCTTTATTTAATGTAAAGTAGGTAGTGTTGTTTTGGTAAGTTTTATCCAGTTTTTCCCAGCTTATTTTTACAAAACTCAAATAAATATAAATTTATTGATTACATTAATGATTTCATTTAATTTAAGAATTATTTTTCTTCATATAGGGGTAATAATAGAAAACGGTCAACAGTTGTTTGTACATTTATGGTTTTTTTTTCCTTTCGAAAAAGTTATTTTTTTCCAAAATTTTTATAATAAAATTAATTAAAACACACTCAAATAAAAATTTAATGGTAAATGAAGGAAACTTTTAGCACTACAATTTTTGTGGTGATATACGAAATTAATTTTGCTTTTGTTAAATATCACTATTTAAACCTGGCTACAATTTTTATAATAATATATTTGTAGCTAATTATTTAGTTTGTGTTTTATTACAGGTAACAATATTTATTATGGTTTGTAATTTATTTAAAATATAAGTGTTAAAATTAGTCCTTTTTTCCTTTAAATCACTTCCTTTTTAGTTCACTTCATTTTTATAAATTAATTTAGTCCTGCCTTTTTTCACTATATTTTCTTAGCATTTTTAACTTGAATTTCTTTTATTTTTTTTCCGACTGGCGACTTCACACTTCAACTGTTTTCTAGCAACTGACTTTTTAACTTTTCGCTGATGCCTGTACAACTTTACCAAAAATGCCAATTCGCAATAATAACCAACAAAAAAAATAACTGTTTTCCACATTCTTTGCATTTTTGGCATTCCACCGTAAGAATGTGTGTGTGTATCAACAAAGCTGATGAAAAAAAATCTCTACACAATGCATGTTAAGTACACGACGCAATTATGAGAGTGTATATTTGTGGGTGAGAAAGAACGAGAAAGAAACAACATATGAGTGCGCACGACAATCACGTTACATTTTCTTTCTAGAACGTTCTTTTTGGTTTACTCAGTTTTAAATACGTAACTACCAATCCCTAGCAACGAGAAAGAGAGTTGTTACTAACAAAAAAAAACTGAGGAATTTCAAATATGTCGTTGGTATGTGCAAACAAGTGGAAGAAGGCAAGGTGTACAAGTATGTATGTACATATATGGACATAAAAGAATTGAAATCTGATGGTACCGTAATATGGTATGATGTATTGGGTATGGCAGAAATCACTAAGTTTAACATGAACAGTGACTGTCAAAAAAAAATCCGTAACAAATGTATTTAGTATAATTGCTATCTGGAGACCTATGTATTGCCATACAGGCTCTCAAACATTTCCTTTCAAAGATTCTATATTTCTCCATATAAGATGGAGAAATATTGAACCATATTTGGCAGCCATATGTTAAAATAGGACGAATTAGGCATTGATACATAATAATCTTAACCTTTGGTTTTATATTTTTTGAGAAAAAGAGCTTTTCTGGCCTTAGTAATTTGTATGTTAATGTGTTCATTAAAATACAGGAATTTATCAAGATGAACTCCTAAGTACCTCACCATATCCCTGGTTGGTATATTTACGTTATCATTAGATTTAATACCAAAGGATTTCCAATTCTTTTTAATATTATTGTTACATTTTCCTACAGGTGGTCGAAAAAGTATAGCCTCACATTTATTGGTGTTAACCTTCATTTGCCAATCTGTAGCATATTTTTGTACGATATTAAAGCACTGTTGCAGATTTTCATTAATATTTGTAATATTATTATCTGAATGATAAATGATGATATCATCCGCAAATCCTATAATATTATCAACTTCATTTAAAAGATCATGTATAAATAAATTAAAAAGAATTGGGGAATTAACCGTTCCTTGTTGTAAACCATTTACAATAGTAAATTTTTTTGTACTGTATTTGTTTTTATCACAGACTATAACGGACTTGTTATTAATCATATTGTGCACAAGTATAATAAGGTGTATAGGAAATTTATATTTTAATAATTTATATATTAATCCAGGGATCCATACACTATCAAATGCTTTCTCGAAATCAATCAGACACGCTCCTGTGCACATAGATCTGTTTAAATTCCAGTAAATATCGGAAAGTAATAAGTGTATTGCGTGGACCGTTGAGTGTCTATATTTGAACCCAAATTGCCTATCGTTAATTAGATCATTATTTTTGCAAAGTTCTACTATATAGTTGTTAATGCATGCTTCAAAAATCTTGCTTATATTTGGAAGTAAGCTAATTGCCCTCAAATTTCTTGGGTCACTGGTGTCTTTGTCTTTCTTTGGCAGGACTACCACTTTTGCTGTTTTCCATGCTCTAGGAAAATAAGAATTGTTAAGCACATTCTTAAAGAGTATGAGGTATTCTAGCACAATCACTTCTGGGATATGTTTCAAGATAATATTAGGAATGTTATCAATTCCTGACGATATTTTGTTCTTTAAGTGAGAGAAGATGTAAAAAAGTGTATCTTTATTTATAAAAAAATTTTCATTTATTTCGTTTGCCTTATTGGATGAGTTAAATATTGTTACGGTTGAATTATTGTTTTCAAACTCAGTTTTATTTTCTAAAAAACTTGAGAAACAACTATTAATTTCAACATGAAGGTTGTTATCAGGATCAATCTCCTTGTGAGAGTGAACTGATTCTAAATAGGTTCCAATTACATTCAACTTCTGTTCATCGTCTTTCACCAAGTAATCGTTATTAACATTCTCTTTTTCTAGTTCATCAGGGTTAATTCCTGAATATCTAAGCCACCTTTCATTTTCCTGAGAAACTCTAATAAAATCTATATTGGAAGCATGTTCGGATCTGAATTGTTTCTTTACGTCGCTATACATATTAGATGAGTCACGGTGGTCGATGTTTCTAAGTTTTTCTTGAAAATGATTATTAACTGATATGCAAAAGTTTTCGTTAATGAGCTTTTTGATCAATTTTAATTTAGTTTTCAGTAGATTTAGATCCGTATTCGATAATAAGCATTCTAGTCTATTATGTTTCTTAATAATTGTCACAATTTTACTCTTTTCAGAATGTAATTTTTTAATTATTGAGTTAGTAAATTTCTCAAAAGAGTTAATTCCTCTAAATTTCGGAACTGACTTCTCTATAGATCTAGTTATAAAACTATTCAATCTATTTAGATAGTAATCAATTTCAGGGTTAGATAGATTTCTATCATTCGGAACTGCTTCGCAATTATCAAGTTCATTTAACATATTGCTCTGAAATCTTTTCCAGTTAGTCCTTTTATAGTTGTATTTTAAATTTATAGGGAACCCATAAATAAATGACATAGGATTATCATTTGCTACGCCTAAGATTGTTATTTGTAGTGCGTTATGATCACTATCATAGTCAATTGTTTTAAGGCAATTATTTGTATTATTCTCTTTGTGGATTACTAAACGGGAGTCTGCCAAACACAGGTCCAAATATGAATGACTGCGAGGATATGAAGGTGAAGCAGAAGCGTATAAAACACATCTGAATAAGATTTCATTGTCTAACATCCATTCTTTTAGTTTATTTCCCTTTACGTTATGCGTGTTGTTTCGCCAATCACTGTGTTTACAATTAAGGTCCCCTGATAATATATAAAAGTGATTAGGATTCTGCAATTCCAAGGACTGAAAAAGTTGAAGTATTTCATATTTAAACATATTATCATTATTACCAGAAGGATAGTAAGCTGATATAACAAATAGCATTCGGTTAGATAGCATTGGAATCTTTACCACACAAGCTTCCAGATATTTAAAAGAATTGATAGTTCTATTGTTGTGATGAGTGAATTTTATCCCATTTTTTATTAAAACTGCTGTACCACCTCCAGCTTTTGCGTCTTTTCTATCTCTACGAATCATACTATAGCCTTTAAAGTTCATTTTATGTCTAAAGTTGAGTTTAGTCTCATTTAATAATAACAAATCTGGGTTATAATCATTAATAAAGTTACTTAAGTCTAGTCTTCTACTTAAATTAATTATCGAATTAACATTGATTTCAAATATGTTTAGTTTTTTTAAAATTATTTCTGCCATTTTAAATAATTATGATTCTAAAATAGTGAAAATTGTATCTATTCTAGATACTTGTATATGAATATGTCATTTAAGTCCATTTCGGCACTTAGACCTTTAAGTAAATATGTCTTTGATTTTGTTATTTTAGGTGTATACGTGAAAAACTTAGTTTTACTTTTTTCTAAATAAGCTTTCACTTTAACATAATCATCAATAGATGACATAAACAGTGATGTTTTTTTGTTACGAAATTCTTTTACATTAAATTCTGATATTTTTAAACCATCTCTGATAAATTTAATAAGTTCATTAGGTTCCACATCAAAAATATTTAGAGGTGGAACTTTAGTAGATGAGCTTTTGTTTTGTTTGTACGATGTATTATTTTTTGAGCTTTCTTTATTATTATTCACTGCTTTATTTTGATTGTTGTTGGAAACATCATAAGATGTTGATGGATTATTGCGCTCTCGCACATGGTTTTCAAATATTTTTAAACATTCTTCATCGCAGTCTTTATTATCATTATCGAGTATTGAATAATAATTGTTTTTAAGTTGTTTTGGCATTGTTACATTACTCATATTGCCTTTTCTTTTACGCACATTCTCCGTTTGATCTACTATTACGTTAGGCTCTTTATTTATATTTACATTGTTATTATGTGGATAAGAGTTTTGAGCATTAAGATCACTCATTACTTCTCTCTTCACTCTTTTTTTTGCTAATTAAGAGTCTCTATCTCTTTTATGTTAAAAAAATAACAAATATTGAAAACCGTAAGAAGACAACAAAAAGCTGTATACATTAAATAAATAAATGCACATTGAATAAACAATAGTTCAATCGATCTCCGCTAAACGTCTGTCCTCGATGACATTCACGAAAAAACTCCCTTACAGTGACTTGTTTAGTGATGGTGTACACCACTGTCATGTGACAATATTGAAGAATTCTTCATAAGGGACCTCATTAAAAGTTGTTTTAAAAAAAACCTACTAAAGCGATCGCAACGAGTGATAGCTCGTTGGAAAGGTATTGAATCAGGCTTTAATTGAAAAATAAAAGTTTCCTAATTTTTCTTAGAAATTTACCTTTAAATTTTCCCATGAAAATTTAATTTTTCGATTTTCCACAGAAGCTCCTAAATTTTCCGGCTAATTTTTTTTTTTGGGATTCCTCATAATTTTTGCTTGGACAGGAGAAGAGCATTTAAGAGACCACCTTGTTAAAAATACATTTTAAAAATTATTTTACAGTTAAAAATACATTTATGAAGAAAAAATCAATTTTTTTTTAAGAGCCCCAAGTTGAGTGTGTAGTGAATATGGTCTGCCTGCCTTCACAAGATCGGCCATAAATCCATGGATAATAGCAGCAGTGGCATGTAATGGCACATCAAACCCGACTGCGGCTACAGGTCATAAAATGTTTTGTAAATTTTTTAAATTACCAGGTAATAAATTTGTTTTTTTTTTGTAAAGTAAAGAGTGAAGCTGTAAAGAGAATTTAAAGTAAAATGATTAAATTTTGCTGCAATCCGTTTAACAAGAGTGGACATCGTTCGAAAAAGTTAAAAGTATTAAAATTAACTGGTGTTTCGAAGTGATACATGAATGAATTAAATATACAATACGGTGAAGAAGCAGAATTCATTTGCCCCAAGTGTAAAATCGATTTGTCTCAACAAGCAAATGCATTGAAACAAGCGCCTATTAGAAAAAGAAAGTTGCGAAGTGAAACATACAGGAAAGAGAAAAAAGGCAAGGTTGTGAGTGCAATCGCGACAATATTTGATGAAGGCTCCGATAACGAATGCAATCAAGCAGATGACGTTGATGATTGAGCAGTTGAAAAGAAAATTCAATTTAGCGACCACTTTTCCGGAGAAATATCTCATTTTATCTGTGCTGCCTCAATCATGGTATATACGCAAGATTTCTGAACAGTTTCAAACATCTTTTTACAGCGCGAGAAGAAGCAAAGAATTAGTTCGACAGAAGGGCATATTGGCGACTCCTACCAAGAAATTTGGCTCGAGGACACTCAGCGAAGCAACGGTGAAATTGATTCAAGATTTTTACTGCAATGATGACAACAGCCGCGCCTGCCCAGGTACACGTGACTATTATTTTATCACACGTGAAGATGGAGAAAAAGTACACAAGGAGCGCAGATTATTATTATGTAATCTATCCGAAGCATACCATCAGTTCAATTAGAAATACCCAGCAGAAAAAGTGGGATTTTCTAAGTTTGCCATCCTACGACCAAAAGAATGCGTGCTGGCATTAGACAGGCACGGAACGCATTCAGTCTGCATTTGCATGTTTCATCAAAACATCAAATTAATTTTCTTTCCATGCAAGAAATTGAAAGCATTTCACGGTGAAATTGAAACACATAGGGACCTCCTGTCGAAGTCGTTGTGCGCATACCCCACGGAAAATTGTCATCTGTTCAAATGCGACAATTGTCCGAAGAT
The DNA here is from genome assembly GCA_950370525.1 of Bellardia bayeri. Taxonomy (NCBI): domain Eukaryota; kingdom Metazoa; phylum Arthropoda; class Insecta; order Diptera; family Calliphoridae; genus Bellardia; species Bellardia bayeri. Next base: position 302,924 of record CATNUC010000012.1, read on the forward strand.
TGACGAGCTAGAGCAATATTTGGCGGAAAAGTTTGAACAGCTGTTAATTCAGGAGGTGCATTTCAAACAGTGGATAATTAGCAGCGGCAGATGTTCCCTTGAGACCGTGGTAAAGCAGTTTCCGGAATTCATCGAGGAATTCGGATTCAAGTTGAATGAACTGAAGGCGCACCATTTCATATCCGAGATGCAATCGACATTTCTAAAGGAAAGTAAGGAGACTTTGCCGAGAATTACACTTTTCTCGTTCAGGATGAAATTCAGGCTTATCACTGGGCAAACGACCAGTGAACGGTGCATCCTTTTTGCATTTATTTCAAAAACGAACATTACGAACTACAGACCGTAAGCCTTGTTGTTGTCGCGGAGAGTTTAGCTTATAATTATGTATCCGTTTATTTATTTCAAATGAAACTGTTTGAATTCTTAAGATCAAAATTCGATGCAATCGACAAAGTAACGTTTTTCTCAGACGGCGCGGCTTCTCAGTACAAGAATAAAAAAAATTAGAATAATTATTAATAGAACGCAAAGAATTCTGATGAGAGAAAGTGGGATTTCTCGAAACATATGTAAATTCAACAACCCAGGTTCGAATCCTAGTCAAGAAAAATTATCAAAAATTTTTAATAATAAATTTTTCAAGTTGTAATTCCTAACTTCAGTAAAAATAATTTAATGAAAATTAAATTTAATGAACTCGAGCCTAACTAAAATTTATCAAGAAATAAAAAAAAATTTTACAATCTTTGCATAATTCAAGAAGAACAAAACTGCAAGGTCGAGTGACACTTTTTCGCGACGTCCCACGGTAAGGGCCCATGCGATGCGTTAGGGGGAACCCTAAAACGCATGGCGACTAAGGCAAGTTTGCGAAGGCCATATACTGACCAGATCTTAAATGTACAACATTTGTTTTCGTGGATTCAAAGCAAGGAAATTGCCATTAACACAGTTTTATGCACTCAAAAAGAACACGATGCCATGGAGCGACGAATTCAAAACAGATATAATAATGTCAAAACTATAACTGGAACGCAAAAGTTTCATTGCTTCATATCAAATATTTCTGATATGTCAATTAATGTAAAGCGGTACTCTTCGTCTGCCGACGTGCTAAATTTGAAGTTACTTTAATTTTATAATGATGCCAAGACAATTGAAAATTTTAACAAATATTGTAATTAAGTATAAGCAGAAAAATAAGAAAGATTTTTTCTTCATAAATGTATTTTTAACTGTAAAATAATTTTTAAAATGTATTTTTAACAAGGTGGTCTCTTAAATGCTCTTCTCCTGTCCAAACAAGGAGTCGGGGCCCATTTTTTTATTGATGATTTTTAAAGCAAAAATTATGAGGAATCCAAAAAAAAAAAAAATTAGCCGGAAAATTTAGGAGCTTCTGTGGAAAATCGGAAAATTTAATTTTCATGGGAAAATTTAAAGGTAAATTTCTAAGAAAAATTAGGAAAATTTTATTTTTCAATTAAAATTCAATTAAAAAAAATGATTCAATACTTTTCCAACGAGCTATCACTCGTTGCGATCGCTTTAGTAGTTTTTTTTAAACAACTTTCAATGAGGTCCCTTATGAAGAATTCTTCAATTTTGTCACATGACAGTGGTGTACACCACCACTAAACCAGTCACTATAAAAAAAAAAATATGTATGTACATTATTTTTATATGTAAGAATTGATAGTTCTATTGTTGTGATGAGTGAATTTTATCCCATTTTTTATTAAAACTGCTGTACCACCTCCAGCTTTTGCGTCTTTTCTATCTCTACGAATCATACTATAGCCTTTAAAGTTCATTTTATGTCTAAAGTTGAGTTTAGTCTCATTTAATAATAACAAATCTGGGTTATAATCATTAATAAAGTTACTTAAGTCTAGTCTTCTACTTAAATTAATTATCGAATTAACATTGATTTCAAATATGTTTAGTTTTTTTAAAATTATTTCTGCCATTTTAAATAATTATGATTCTAAAATAGTGAAAATTGTATCTATTCTAGATACTTGTATATGAATATGTCATTTAAGTCCATTTCGGCACTTAGACCTTTAAGTAAATATGTCTTTGATTTTGTTATTTTAGGTGTATACGTGAAAAACTTAGTTTTACTTTTTTCTAAATAAGCTTTCACTTTAACATAATCATCAATAGATGACATAAACAGTGATGTTTTTTTGTTACGAAATTCTTTTACATTAAATTCTGATATTTTTAAACCATCTCTGATAAATTTAATAAGTTCATTAGGTTCCACATCAAAAATATTTAGAGGTGGAACTTTAGTAGATGAGCTTTTGTTTTGTTTGTACGATGTATTATTTTTTGAGCTTTCTTTATTATTATTCACTGCTTTATTTTGATTGTTGTTGGAAACATCATAAGATGTTGATGGATTATTGCGCTCTCGCACATGGTTTTCAAATATTTTTAAACATTCTTCATCGCAGTCTTTATTATCATTATCGAGTATTGAATAATAATTGTTTTTAAGTTGTTTTGGCATTGTTACATTACTCATATTGCCTTTTCTTTTACGCACATTCTCCGTTTGATCTACTATTACGTTAGGCTCTTTATTTATATTTACATTGTTATTATGTGGATAAGAGTTTTGAGCATTAAGATCACTCATTACTTCTCTCTTCTCTCTTCACTCTTTTTTTTGCTAATTAAGAGTCTCTATCTCTTTTATGTTAAAAAAAATAACAAATATTGAAAACCGTAAGAAGACAACAAAAAGCTGTATACATTAAATAAATAAATGCACATTGAATAAACAATAGTTCAATCGATCTCCGCTAAACGTCTGTCCTCGATGACATTCACGAAAAAACTCCCTTACAGTGACTTGTTTAGTGATGGTGTACACCACTGTCATGTGACAATATTGAAGAATTCTTCATAAGGGACCTCATTAAAAGTTGTTTTAAAAAAAACCTACTAAAGCGATCGCAACGAGTGATAGCTCGTTGGAAAGGTATTGAATCAGGCTTTAATTGAAAAATAAAAGTTTCCTAATTTTTCTTAGAAATTTACCTTTAAATTTTCCCATGAAAATTTAATTTTTCGATTTTCCACAGAAGCTCCTAAATTTTCCGGCTAATTTTTTTTTTTGGGATTCCTCATAATTTTTGCTTGGACAGGAGAAGAGCATTTAAGAGACCACCTTGTTAAAAATACATTTTAAAAATTATTTTACAGTTAAAAATACATTTATGAAGAAAAAATCAATTTTTTTTTAAGAGCCCCAAGTTGAGTGTGTAGTGAATATGGTCTGCCTGCCTTCACAAGATCGGCCATAAATCCATGGATAATAGCAGCAGTGGCATGTAATGGCACATCAAACCCGACTGCGGCTACAGGTCATAAAATGTTTTGTAAATTTTTTAAATTACCAGGTAATAAATTTGTTTTTTTTTTGTAAAGTAAAGAGTGAAGCTGTAAAGAGAATTTAAAGTAAAATGATTAAATTTTGCTGCAATCCGTTTAACAAGAGTGGACATCGTTCGAAAAAGTTAAAAGTATTAAAATTAACTGGTGTTTCGAAGTGATACATGAATGAATTAAATATACAATACGGTGAAGAAGCAGAATTCATTTGCCCCAAGTGTAAAATCGATTTGTCTCAACAAGCAAATGCATTGAAACAAGCGCCTATTAGAAAAAGAAAGTTGCGAAGTGAAACATACAGGAAAGAGAAAAAAGGCAAGGTTGTGAGTGCAATCGCGACAATATTTGATGAAGGCTCCGATAACGAATGCAATCAAGCAGATGACGTTGATGATTGAGCAGTTGAAAAGAAAATTCAATTTAGCGACCACTTTTCCGGAGAAATATCTCATTTTATCTGTGCTGCCTCAATCATGGTATATACGCAAGATTTCTGAACAGTTTCAAACATCTTTTTACATCGCGAGAAGAAGCAAAGAATTAGTTCGACAGAAGGGCATATTGGCGACTCCTACCAAGAAATTTGGCTCGAGGACACTCAGCGAAGCAACGGTGAAATTGATTCAAGATTTTTACTGCAATGATGACAACAGCCGCGCCTGCCCAGGTACACGTGACTATTATTTTATCACACGTGAAGATGGAGAAAAAGTACACAAGGAGCGCAGATTATTATTATGTAATCTATCCGAAGCATACCATCAGTTCAATTAGAAATACCCAGCAGAAAAAGTGGGATTTTCTAAGTTTGCCATCCTACGACCAAAAGAATGCGTGCTGGCATTAGACAGGCACGGAACGCATTCAGTCTGCATTTGCATGTTTCATCAAAACATCAAATTAATTTTCTTTCCATGCAAGAAATTGAAAGCATTTCACGGTGAAATTGAAACACATAGGGACCTCCTGTCGAAGTCGTTGTGCGCATACCCCACGGAAAATTGTCATCTGTTCAAATGCGACAATTGTCCGAAGATTGACGAGCTAGAGCAATATTTGGCGGAAAAGTTTGAACAGCTGTTAATTCAGGAGGTGCATTTCAAACAGTGGATAATTAGCAGCGGCAGATGTTCCCTTGAGACCGTGGTAAAGCAGTTTCCGGAATTCATCGAGGAATTCGGATTCAAGTTGAATGAACTGAAGGCGCACCATTTCATATCCGAGATGCAATCGACATTTCTAAAGGAAAGTAAGGAGACTTTGCCGAGAATTACACTTTTCTCGTTCAGGATGAAATTCAGGCTTATCACTGGGCAAACGACCAGTGAACGGTGCATCCTTTTTGCATTTATTTCAAAAACGAACATTACGAACTACAGACCGTAAGCCTTGTTGTTGTCGCGGAGAGTTTAGCTTATAATTATGTATCCGTTTATTTATTTCAAATGAAACTGTTTGAATTCTTAAGATCAAAATTCGATGCAATCGACAAAGTAACGTTTTTCTCAGACGGCGCGGCTTCTCAGTACAAGAATAAAAAAAATTAGAATAATTATTAATAGAACGCAAAGAATTCTGATGAGAGAAAGTGGGATTTCTCGAAACATATGTAAATTCAACAACCCAGGTTCGAATCCTAGTCAAGAAAAATTATCAAAAATTTTTAATAATAAATTTTTCAAGTTGTAATTCCTAACTTCAGTAAAAATAATTTAATGAAAATTAAATTTAATGAACTCGAGCCTAACTAAAATTTATCAAGAAATAAAAAAAAATTTTACAATCTTTGCATAATTCAAGAAGAACAAAACTGCAAGGTCGAGTGACACTTTTTCGCGACGTCCCACGGTAAGGGCCCATGCGATGCGTTAGGGGGAACCCTAAAACGCATGGCGACTAAGGCAAGTTTGCGAAGGCCATATACTGACCAGATCTTAAATGTACAACATTTGTTTTCGTGGATTCAAAGCAAGGAAATTGCCATTAACACAGTTTTATGCACTCAAAAAGAACACGATGCCATGGAGCGACGAATTCAAAACAGATATAATAATGTCAAAACTATAACTGGAACGCAAAAGTTTCATTGCTTCATATCAAATATTTCTGATATGTCAATTAATGTAAAGCGGTACTCTTCGTCTGCCGACGTGCTAAATTTGAAGTTACTTTAATTTTATAATGATGCCAAGACAATTGAAAATTTTAACAAATATTGTAATTAAGTATAAGCAGAAAAATAAGAAAGATTTTTTCTTCATAAATGTATTTTTAACTGTAAAATAATTTTTAAAATGTATTTTTAACAAGGTGGTCTCTTAAATGCTCTTCTCCTGTCCAAACAAGGAGTCGGGGCCCATTTTTTTATTGATGATTTTTAAAGCAAAAATTATGAGGAATCCAAAAAAAAAAAAAATTAGCCGGAAAATTTAGGAGCTTCTGTGGAAAATCGGAAAATTTAATTTTCATGGGAAAATTTAAAGGTAAATTTCTAAAAAAAATTAGGAAAATTTTATTTTTCAATTAAAATTCAATTAAAAAAAATGATTCAATACTTTTCCAACGAGCTATCACTCGTTGCGATCGCTTTAGTAGTTTTTTTTAAACAACTTTCAATGAGGTCCCTTATGAAGAATTCTTCAATTTTGTCACATGACAGTGGTGTACACCACCACTAAACCAGTCACTATAAAAAAAAAATATGTATGTACATTATTTTTTGCTGGGCAATCGATTGAGACTATTTATTTTAATATCGGAGAGGGGTCGTCCAAAAGGTGATCGCTTTCATATGGAATTGCTCTATAGTGCCATGAAATTTTGTATACGTTGTTTTTATGATAACAGAAGAAAGTGTGCGGAAAATAGTATGAATCGGTCCATGATCTCTCATAGCCCCACATACAAAAATCTTCCCGAAATATTGCTCAATTATACATAAATACCTATAAAATTGGAATATCAAAACAAAATTCAGGAAAAATAAGTTTTAGGCAAAAATAAATCGCAAAACGAATTTTTTTTAGTTCGGTACATGTTTGACCATAGCCCCCATATAATGTCCACTTCCAAAATTCACTTAAATACGTATAAAACAGATATAAATAATGTTAAACGGCTAAAACTTGACATTAAGAATCTTTATAGGCAAATAAATTGTTGTACTAAATTTTATAGTGGTCGGCCCAGAATTGGTCATAGCTCCCATGCAAGGACCTCATCTGAAAAAGATATTTATCCCTATATATATTGCATAAATATCGGTACTGACTCAAAACTTTACACAAATCATTTACATATATACAAAAATCATCCCACAAAATTTTGTGAATTTCGGTCCATTTTTAACCGTATGCCCCATATAAAGCCCTCTTTCGAAAATTACTTTAATACTCACAAATCTCTTATAAATAAGGGTACCAATCAAAAATCTTACACGGATCAGTTACATACATGCCTAAATCCAACTGCATGATTTTGAGAATATCGGTCTATATTTGCCTATGACCCCATATAAGGTCCAATTCCGAACTCCACGCTAATACTAATATATATCTTAAATATACCGTTATTATGTTGAAATTCGACGTGAAATATTCTCATATGTATAAGAATCACTGTTCTAAGATTTAAGAAGATCGGCCCATAATTTGTCATAGCTGCCATATAAAAATTTCAAAAAAAACAAAAAAATTCGGGTCAAAAAATATTCTTTTCGGATTTAACCCATATTCGGTCCATATTTTATAATCATGATATATAGGTGGAAAGGTATTTTTAATACCTTTTATTTAGTTTAGTTCCCGAGATATAGGCGTGACCGACAACAAATTTTTTTTTGCTGGCATCTCCTCCAAAAGCCCTATTTGATGAAGTTTTTTTTTTTTTTTTTTTTTTTTGAGCAAAGTCACTAAAACCGAATTGAATTGTTCCCCTTTTTATACTCTGTTAAATTACACTCAAGATTATTATGAACATCAGACAAACTCTGTAAATTATGGTAAGAATTGGTAATTAAATCAATTAAAAATTGTCACTATTAGACAAAATTTCAAAATAGTTAACATAAATTATGTTGGTCGTAAAATTGTCTTTCAAGCAATATATAAAACACTAATATAATTTTCACTAAGACTGAATATAAAATACAGAATAAGGATATTCTAGTCCTATAACCAGTGTAGTTTTTGTATTTCTTATTACGTTTAGGTGGAGGGTATTTAAGATTCGGCACAGCCGAATATAGCACTCTAACTTGTTTATACTCTGTTTGTTAAATTACGCTCAAGATTATTATGAACATCAGACAAACTCTGTAAATTATGGTAAGAATTGGTAATTAAATCAATTAAAAATGGTGAAAAGTAGACAAAATTTCAAAATATTTAACATAAATTATGTTGGTCGTAAAATTGTCTTTCAAACAATATGTCAAATACTAATAAAATTTGCACTAAGACTGAATAGAAAACACAGAATAAGAATATTCTAGTCCTATAACCAGTGTAGTTTTTCTATTTCTTAGTACATTTAGGTGGAGGGTATTAAAGATTCGGCAAAGCCGAATATACTTTTCTAACTTATTTTTTCTTTCTTTCTGTAATAATTGAATACACCTATCATATTCACTCATTCATAAAACCCACTCATTAAATTCCATTAGAACGTTTTATTTTATTCATTCAAAAAACCTAATTATTAAAAAAAGCTAACGGAACATTTACTCACTCATTGAGATATTTTACATACTCATTTCATTGAATTGTCTCAGTCGTTTCATTGAGAATCAAATGTAATTGAAACGAATAATATAATGAATAAAGTAAAACAAAAACAAACAGGTGGATAAGAAAATTAATATCAGTGATGAGACGAACGGGACGATAATAGAAAATGTTTATGTTGGTTTGGAATAATTAATAAAATAAAGTGAACCGTCACAAATATTAGCCATTTTAGATTGTCAGTTTGTTTTTGACAAAAAACGGATCAAAGCAACTGTATGTATTAAGTTTTGTGTAAAAGATGAAATTGAATGCGCAAGGACTTTTTAAATGTTGACTGAACACAAGTTCAATTGTGGTATAACCGGTTAAGGGAGGCCTGGTCGCCCAAGCACGTCAACAACCGATGAAAACATTGAATAATCGCCGAATCACTATCAGAGAGGTTGCTGATGATGTTGGCATATCGTTCCGCTCATGTCAAGCTATTTTTACGGATGTTTTAGGCATGAGACGTGTGGTAGCGAAGATTGTTCCAAAATTGCTAAATTTTGAGCAAAAATAACGCCGCATGGACATCGCTCAGGAGCTGTTAAACATCGTCAACAACGATCCAGATTTCCTCCAAAAGGTCATAACTGGTGACGAATCATGGGTGTATGGCTATGACAATGAAATCAAAGAACAATCATCCCAATGATAACGTGCAAAAGAGCCAAGACCGAAAGCGCGTCAAGTTCGTTCAAATGTGAAGGTTTTGCTCACTGTTTTTTTCGACTGCAATGGCTTGGTGCATCATGAATTCTTGCCACAAGGTCGTACGGAAAATAAGGAGTACTTCTTGAAGTTATGCGCAGTTTGCGCTAAGCGATTTGTCAGAAACGCACAGAATTGTGGAAAATCCAATCATGTATTTTGCACCATGATAACGAACTAGCTCACACATCGATGCTTGTGCGTTAGTTTTTGGCCAACATAGTGTTGCTTGAACTGGTCGGACGTGTTATTTTTAGTGCGGCTGAATTTTCTTAATAGGTGAAAAAAAAAAATAAAAAAAAAAAAAAAGATGTCGTAATAGGTGGAAACATATCTATAGTGGTTTTTCGGTAATTTAAAAATCGCATAACAACTGCATGAGTGTCCCGCTCAGATGTAATTCTGAGAAAGAGCTAAGCTACAGTAGAAAAAATTTATGGATCTCTGAGGAAGAATCCTTAAGAAAATCCGTGGAGTCTCTTCTCACTACAAAAGCCGAAATACGGCGCCGTTCCTGTTCGCCCAATATAGTTATCTCATCCGATGAGAAATAGGTATGGATAAGTACATCACCGTTCTCAAGCGACAGAGGAGCCCGACATCTGCTCAAATGTCTTCCAATTCTAAAGTTCCTAAGACCGTCAGCAGTGATAAGCCAAATGATCAAAACAGATTTGCTCTACTTCAGACGGACGACCCAGAAATACCGAAAAAGACGTTTAAGCCCCCACCAATTTACCTGAGAGAGCCCACTTCCAATAAACTGGTACAAGGAATTGTTGCTGTAATAGGTGAGAACATGTTTAGCGTAACCTCAATTAAACATGGAAAAATCAGCGAGACAAAGATCCAAGTGAATAGGGAAAATGATTTTCGAAAATTGTCCAACCAGTTGGAGAGGGAGACCAGGGATTTCTATACCTATCAGCTCAAAAGCGCAAAAGGACTCCAAGTCGTTCTAAAGGGTATAGACCCATGTGTTGATCCTGCGGAGATAAAGAACGGATTAATGGACAAAGGGTTCAAAATCAAGAGCGTAGTGAATATTAGAAACCGTGAAAAGATTCCTCAGCCCATGTTCAGGGTAGAATTGGAACCTGGAGATGTTGCCTTAAAGAAAAACGAGTCCCATCCAATTTACAATCTTATTTATCTTCTGCATCGTAGAATTACCGTGGAGGAACCGCATAAGCGTGTTGGACCCGTCCAGTGTCTTAATTGTCAAGAATTTGGTCACACCAAAGAGTATTGTAAATTGCCGTCTGTTTGTGTTGCATGTGGGGAACTACATGATGTTTTGCGTTTGAGTTAAAGCAAGGGTGTCCCTCCTTCTCAACCGAACATGGCCACTAAAGTTAAGGATGTCTCGTGCAAGTGGGTTTGGATGGTGTTCAAGTTTGCTGACATATTTTGAGGCGTATTTTGTAAATTCGACTTTCACCAAAGGAATGCCTAGATCTTTGTGAATTCGAGAATTTTTAACGTACCATGGAGCTGCAGTAATTATACGTAGAATTTTATTTTGACCCCTTTGAATTTTTTCAATGTTGGATGCTGAGGCAGTACCCCATAATTGAATTCCATAACACCAGATTGGCTGTAGAATTGCATTGTAAAACAAAAGTTTGCAATCCAACTTTAATGTAGAATGGGAAATGGGTGTTAGCAGGCAGAGTTAATTTTATTTTGTGCATTAAACCGTCATGCCAAACTTTGTCGAACGCTTGGGACATATCAATGAAAAGGGCGGAGCAGTATTTTTTGTCTTCAAACGACCCTCTTATCACATTTACCAATCTGTGTGTTTGTTCGATGGTGCTGTGTTTAGCTCTGAAGCCGAATTGATGATTAGGAATGCATTCAGTGTCGTTCAGAATTGGAATCAACTTAGTCATTAACAATTTTTCGAACAGTTTAGAAATTGTCGGCAGTAGGCTAATTGGCCTATATGACTCTACTTTGGTGTGATCCTTCCCTGACTTAGGAATCATAGTGATCATAGACACCTTCCAATCTGCAGGATAGTATTCTAGGCGTAAAATAGCGTTGAAGATAAAGAGGATAATTCTTCTAGCTACACGAGGTAACTCCACAAGCATTTTATTGCTGATTTTCTAAGGTTCAGAGTACCAATAGCGCTTTGGACATCACCAAAGTTTAGTCTTAGAGGTACAGGAGGTCTAATAACGAGTGGTGGCAAATCAGTTGCATTATTTGAGTTGTTTATAGTAAACACATTTCACAAATGGTTAACAAATAAAGTCCCCTTCTCGGAATCGTTTCTAGCCCAGTCACCAGTCGGATTTCGCAAAGGAGGCTTTCCTCTAACTGGTCTTTTTAAACCTCGTGCCGCCTTCCATAACGAATACTCAGATTGTGGGGAACTGTCAATTCCCTCCAAGTATGATTTAAGTGAAGCCATTCTTTGGGTTTCTAGGAAATTTCTTAGTATATCTCTGCATACCCGTAGCCTAGCTTTCAGTTCAGAAGACCTGTGAAGTTACCACTCTCTTCTCATTCTTCTTTTTTCTGATAGGAGATGTTCGAGTTCAGATAAATAAGTTCTGTTTGTCCTATTTCTACATTCAACGTGATAAGTGGAAGCGTGATGCACAGCTCGTCGAAGGTCCTCGGTAAAGTTGCCAATCGACTCATCGATATCGTCGGTAGTTCTCAACACAATATTTTCCGTGCAATGAGAACTTAAATACTTTTTGTATTTTATCCAGCTTACTCGGGTCTTAGTCATGTTTCTAAATGGGGAGCCACACACTTGAGGGAAATGCATTGAAATGATAGTAGGAGAGTGATCTGAGGACAAGTCTAATGAAGGATCCACTTGCATCCTTTCTACAGGGATATTTTTCACTACTCCAAAGTCAATAACATCGGGAATCTTCCGTCGGGCCGTCGGCCAGTAGGTGGGATGTCCGCTTGAGAGTACATCTAAGCCCATTTTAGCAATAGTTTTGAAGAGTACGCGACCCTTTGGGGTTACCAGCCGTGAACCCCAAAATGTGTGTTTGGCGTTAAAGTCGCCAGCAACTAAAAATCTAGCTCCACGGGAATTAAAGAAGTTATGGTATTGGTGTTCTTTTATTGAGAATCGAGGCGGAGAATAAATCGATGATAAAACAAATTTGTATTAACAGAATTCAATGCAAATGTTTGGTGCTTGGAGGTAATCCTCACTTATGTTATTCATTAGATAATGTTTTATTCTGTTCTTTATAAGAATTGCCGAACCTCCACAAGCTCTTCCGCGGGGATCTTTAGTATCGTACAACACGTAGCCATTAATTTTGAAGTACCCTGTCGACGTCAAGTGAGTTTCAGCAATCATCATAACATCAATCTGCTTATCCATCAGGAAGTATTCCAGTTCGTTTTTATGTTGGCGGAGGCCGTTCGCGTTCCAAAAATAAATTTGTAAATAAATCATTTATTTAAAATGGCTTGCAAGGTAGTGGATTGCATTTTCAGCATTTCCTGCATCATGGATGTCATAGTGGTCGTAAAAGTGTTCATAGTTTGGACAAGTGTCTGCAAAGTGGTCTCTAGAGTGTTAATATTAGGCTCGTAATATTGTGATTTAGGTTCCTGCTCCAAACCTGGCATATTAGATTTAACCACGTTAGCGTAAGAAACTTGTCTAGAACTAGGCACGTTTACATGACTACTGACGTCTTGTTGGTCCTTATGCCTTTCAAATGAGTGTAAACTGGACAACCTCTATAATTTGCGGTATGATTACCTCCGCAGTTACTGCATTTTTTGATTTTTGAGTCAGTTTTCGACTTATCACATTGAGCAGTTGTATGTAGTTCCCCACACGCAACACAAACTGACGGCAATTTACAATACGCTTTGGTGTGACCAAATTCTTGACAATTAAGACACTGGACGGGTCCCTGACGCTTATGCGGTTCTTCCACGGTGATTCTCCGATGCAGAAGGTAAATCAGATTGTAGATGGGATGGGACTCGTTTTTCTTTAAGACGATATCTCCAGGTTCCAATTCCACCCTGAACATCGGCTGAGGAATCTTTTCACGGTTTCTAATATTCGTTATGCTCTTAATTTTGAAGCCATTTTCCATTAAACTAGTCTTTATCTCGGCAGGATCAACATCTGGGTCTATACCCTTTAGAACTACTTGGAGTCCTTTTGCGCTTTTCAGCTGGTAGGTATAGAAATCCCTACTCTCCCTCTCCAAGTGGTTGGACAATTTTCGAAAATCATCTTTCATTTTCACTTGAATTTTGGTTTCGCTGATATTTCCATGTTTAATTGAGGTTACGCTAAACATATTTTCACCTATTACCGAAACAATTCCTTGTACCAATCTACTGGAAGTGGGCTCTCTCAGATAAATTGGTGGGGGCTTAAACGTCTTTTTAGGAAGTTCTGGATCATCCGTCTGGAGGAGAGCAAACCTGTTTTGATCAATTGGATTGTCAATACTCACGGTCTTGGGAGCTTTTGAATTTAATGATATTTGAGCAGATGTCGGGCTCCTCTGTCGCTTAAGAACTGTGACGTATTTATCCATACCTACTTGTTTTCTAGGTTTGACTGCGCTTTTTGATGTAGAAGATGTTGATGTTTTATCATCTGATGAAATCACTATATTGGGCGAACAGGAACGGCGCCGTTCTACGGCTCTTGTAGTGAGAAGATTCTCCACAGATTTTTTTAAGGATTCTTCCTCAGAGATCCATAAAGATTTTCTAGTCGAGCTAAGCTCTATCTCAGAATTACATCTGAGAGGAACACTCATACAGTTTTTATGCGATTTTTAATGTTTTTTATTTTTTTTTTTTTTTTTTTATCGTAGGTATTTTTACCTATTACGAATTATTTTTTAACTTTTTTGTTTTATTTCGACCTATTACACTTTTTCACCTATTACGATTTTTGCACCGAAAATTCAGCCGCACTAAAAATAACACGTCCGAACAGTTCAACAACACTATGTGTAATTTTAGAAACCTGACTAAGACCCGAGTAAGCTGGATAAAATACAAAAAGTATTTAAGTTCTCATTGCACGGAAAATATTGTGTTGAGAACTACCGACGATATCGATGAGTCGATTGGCAACTTTACCGAGGACCTTCGACGAGCTGTGCATCACGCTTCTACCTATCACGTTGAATGTAGAAATAGGACAAACAGAACTTATTTATCTGAACTCGAACATCTCCTATCAGAAAAAAGAAGAATGAGAAGAGAGTGGCAACGAAAAAGACGTTTAAGCCCCCACCAATTTACCTGAGAGAGCCCACTTCCAATAAACTGGTACAAGGAATTGTTGCTGTAATAGGTGAGAACATGTTTAGCGTAACCTCAATTAAACATGGAAAAATCAGCGAGACAAAGATCCAAGTGAATAGGGAAAATGATTTTCGAAAATTGTCCAACCAGTTGGAGAGGGAGACCAGGGATTTCTATACCTATCAGCTCAAAAGCGCAAAAGGACTCCAAGTCGTTCTAAAGGGTATAGACCCATGTGTTGATCCTGCGGAGATAAAGAACGGATTAATGGACAAAGGGTTCAAAATCAAGAGCGTAGTGAATATTAGAAACCGTGAAAAGATTCCTCAGCCCATGTTCAGGGTAGAATTGGAACCTGGAGATGTTGCCTTAAAGAAAAACGAGTCCCATCCAATTTACAATCTTATTTATCTTCTGCATCGTAGAATTACCGTGGAGGAACCGCATAAGCGTGTTGGACCCGTCCAGTGTCTTAATTGTCAAGAATTTGGTCACACCAAAGAGTATTGTAAATTGCCGTCTGTTTGTGTTGCATGTGGGGAACTACATGATATTTTGCGTTTGAGTTAAAGCAAGGGTATCCCTCCTTCTCAACCGAACATGGCCACTAAAGTTAAGGATGTCTCGTGCAAGTGGGTTTGGATGGTGTTCAAGTTTGCTGACATATTTTGAGGCGTATTTTGTAAATTCGACTTTCACCAAAGGAATGCCTAGATCTTTGTGAATTCGAGAATTTTTAACGTACCATGGAGCTGCAGTAATTATACGTAGAATTTTATTTTGACCCCTTTGAATTTTTTCAATGTTGGATGCTGAGGCAGTACCCCATAATTGAATTCCATAACACCAGATTGGCTGTAGAATTGCATTGTAAAACAAAAGTTTGCAATCCAACTTTAATGTAGAATGGGAAATGGGTGTTAGCAGGCAGAGTTAATTTTATTTTGTGCATTAAACCGTCATGCCAAACTTTGTCGAACGCTTGGGACATATCAATGAAAAGGGCGGAGCAGTATTTTTTGTCTTCAAACGACCCTCTTATCACATTTACCAATCTGTGTGTTTGTTCGATGGTGCTGTGTTTAGCTCTGAAGCCGAATTGATGATTAGGAATGCATTCAGTGTCGTTCAGAATTGGAATCAACTTAGTTATTAACAATTTTTCGAACAGTTTAGAAATTGTCGGCAGTAGGCTAATTGGCCTATATGACTCTACTTTGGTGTGATCCTTCCCTGACTTAGGAATCATAGTGATCATAGACACCTTCCAATCTGCAGGATAGTATTCTAGGCGTAAAATAGCGTTGAAGATAAAGAGGATAATTCTTCTAGCTACACGAGGTAACTCCACAAGCATTTTATTGCTGATTTTCTAAGGTTCAGAGTACCAATAGCGCTTTGGACATCACCAAAGTTTAGTCTTAGAGGTACAGGAGGTCTAATAACGAGTGGTGGCAAATCAGTTGCATTATTTGAGTTGTTTATAGTAAACACATTTCACAAATGGTTAACAAATAAAGTCCCCTTCTCGGAATCGTTTCTAGCCCAGTCACCAGTCGGATTTCGCAAAGGAGGCTTTCCTCTAACTGGTCTTTTTAAACCTCGTGCCGCCTTCCATAACGAATACTCAGATTGTGGGGAACTGTCAATTCCCTCCAAGTATGATTTAAGTGAAGCCATTCTTTGGGTTTCTAGGAAATTTCTTAGTATATCTCTGCATACCCGTAGCCTAGCTTTCAGTTCAGAAGACCTGTGAAGTTACCACTCTCTTCTCATTCTTCTTTTTTCTGATAGGAGATGTTCGAGTTCAGATAAATAAGTTCTGTTTGTCCTATTTCTACATTCAACGTGATAAGTGGAAGCGTGATGCACAGCTCGTCGAAGGTCCTCGGTAAAGTTGCCAATCGACTCATCGATATCGTCGGTAGTTCTCAACACAATATTTTCCGTGCAATGAGAACTTAAATACTTTTTGTATTTTATCCAGCTTACTCGGGTCTTAGTCATGTTTCTAAATGGGGAGCCACACACTTGAGGGAAATGCATTGAAATGATAGTAGGAGAGTGATCTGAGGACAAGTCTAATGAAGGATCCACTTGCATCCTTTCTACAGGGATATTTTTCACTACTCCAAAGTCAATAACATCGGGAATCTTCCGTCGGGCCGTCGGCCAGTAGGTGGGATGTCCGCTTGAGAGTACATCTAAGCCCATTTTAGCAATAGTTTTGAAGAGTACGCGACCCTTTGGGGTTACCAGCCGTGAACCCCAAAATGTGTGTTTGGCGTTAAAGTCGCCAGCAACTAAAAATCTAGCTCCACGGGAATTAAAGAAGTTATGGTATTGGTGTTCTTTTATTGAGAATCGAGGCGGAGAATAAATCGATGATAAAACAAATTTTTATTGACAGAATTCAATGCAAATGTTTGGTGCTTGGAGGTAATCCTCACTTATGTTATTCATTAGATAATGTTTTATTCTGTTCTTTATAAGAATTGCCGAACCTCCACAAGCTCTTCCGCGGGGATCTTTAGTATCGTACAACACGTAGCCATTAATTTTGAAGTACCCTGTCGACGTCAAGTGAGTTTCAGCAATCATCATAACATCAATCTGCTTATCCATCAGGAAGTATTCCAGTTCGTTTTTATGTTGGCGGAGGCCGTTCGCGTTCCAAAAATAAATTTGTAAATAAATCATTTATTTAAAATGGCTTGCAAGGTAGTGGATTGCATTTTCAGCATTTCCTGCATCATGGATGTCATAGTGGTCGTAAAAGTGTTCATAGTTTGGACAAGTGTCTGCAAAGTGGTCTCTAGAGTGTTAATATTAGGCTCGTAATATTGTGATTTAGGTTCCTGCTCCAAACCTGGCATATTAGATTTAACCACGTTAGCGTAAGAAACTTGTCTAGAACTAGGCACGTTTACATGACTACTGACGTCTTGTTGGTCCTTATGCCTTTCAAATGAGTGTAAACTGGACAACCTCTATAATTTGCGGTATGATTACCTCCGCAGTTACTGCATTTTTTGATTTTTGAGTCAGTTTTCGACTTATCACATTGAGCAGTTGTATGTAGTTCCCCACACGCAACACAAACTGACGGCAATTTACAATACGCTTTGGTGTGACCAAATTCTTGACAATTAAGACACTGGACGGGTCCCTGACGCTTATGCGGTTCTTCCACGGTGATTCTCCGATGCAGAAGGTAAATCAGATTGTAGATGGGATGGGACTCGTTTTTCTTTAAGACGATATCTCCAGGTTCCAATTCCACCCTGAACATCGGCTGAGGAATCTTTTCACGGTTTCTAATATTCGTTATGCTCTTAATTTTGAAGCCATTTTCCATTAAACTAGTCTTTATCTCGGCAGGATCAACATCTGGGTCTATACCCTTTAGAACTACTTGGAGTCCTTTTGCGCTTTTCAGCTGGTAGGTATAGAAATCCCTACTCTCCCTCTCCAAGTGGTTGGACAATTTTCGAAAATCATCTTCCATTTTCACTTGAATTTTGGTTTCGCTGATATTTCCGTGTTTAATTGAGGTTACGCTAAACATATTTTCACCTATTACCGAAACAATTCCTTGTACCAATCTACTGGAAGTGGGCTCTCTCAGATAAATTGGTGGGGGCTTAAACGTCTTTTTAGGAAGTTCTGGATCATCCGTCTGGAGGAGAGCAAACCTGTTTTGATCAATTGGATTGTCAATACTCACGGTCTTGGGAGCTTTTGAATTTAATGATATTTGAGCAGATGTCGGGCTCCTCTGTCGCTTAAGAACTGTGACGTATTTATCCATACCTACTTGTTTTCTAGGTTTGACTGCGCTTTTTGATGTAGAAGATGTTGATGTTTTATCATCTGATGAAATCACTATATTGGGCGAACAGGAACGGCGCCGTTCTACGGCTCTTGTAGTGAGAAGATTCTCCACAGATTTTTTTAAGGATTCTTCCTCAGAGATCCATAAAGATTTTCTAGTCGAGCTAAGCTCTATCTCAGAATTACATCTGAGAGGAACACTCATACAGTTTTTATGCGATTTTTAATGTTTTTTATTTTTTTTTTTTTTTTTTTTATCGTAGGTATTTTTACCTATTACGAATTATTTTTTAACTTTTTTGTTTTATTTCGACCTATTACACTTTTTCACCTATTACGATTTTTGCACCGAAAATTCAGCCGCACTAAAAATAACACGTCCGAACAGTTCAACAACACTATGTGTAATTTTAGAAACATGACTAAGACCCGAGTAAGCTGGATAAAATACAAAAAGTATTTAAGTTCTCATTGCACGGAAAATATTGTGTTGAGAACTACCGACGATATCGATGAGTCGATTGGCAACTTTACCGAGGACCTTCGACGAGCTGTGCATCACGCTTCCACCTATCACGTTGAATGTAGAAATAGGACAAACAGAACTTATTTATCTGAACTCGAACATCTCCTATCAGAAAAAAGAAGAATGAGAAGAGAGTGGCAACTTCACAGGTCTTCTGAACTGAAAGCTAGGCTACGGGTATGCAGAGATATACTAAGACATTTCTTAGAAACCCAAAGAACGGCTTCACTTAGATCCTACTTGGAGGGTCTTGATAGTACCCCACAATCTGACTACTCGTTATGGAGGGCGGCAAGAGGTTTAAAAAGACCAGTGAGAGGAAAACCTCCTTTGCGAAATCCGACTGGTGACTGGGCTAGAAATGATTCCGAGAAAGGGACATTATTTGTTAACCATTTAAGAAATGTGTTTAGTAAAAACAACTCAAATAACGTATCTGATTTGCCACCACTCGTTATTAGACCTCCTGTACCTCTAAGACTAAACTTTGGTGATGTCCAAAGCGCTATTGGTACTCTGAACCTTAGAAAATCAGCAATAAAATGCTTGTGGAGTTACCTCGTGTAGCTAGAAGAATTATCCTCTTTATCTTCAACGCTATTTTACGCCTAGAATACTATCCTGCAGATTGGAAGGTGTCTATGATCACTATGATTCCTAAGTCAGGGAAGAATCACACCAAAGTAGAGTCATATAGGCCAATTAGCCTACTGCCGACAATTTCTAAACTGTTCGAAAAATTGTTAATGACTAAGTTGATTCCAATTCTGAACGACACTGAATGCATTCCTAATCATCAATTCGGCTTCAGAGCTAAACACAGCACCATCGAACAAACACACAGATTGGTAAATGTGATAAGAGGGTCGTTTGAAGACAAAAAATACTGCTCCGCCCTTTTCATTGATGTGTCCCACGCGTTCGACAAAGTTTGGCATGACGGTTTAATGCACAAAATAAAATTAACTCTGCCTGCTAACACCCATAAACTTATGGAAAGCTATTTATACGGTCGCAAATTTAAAATCAAAGAAGGCAATTTTTTAAGCCCCGCTCAGCCAATTGAAACAGGTGTGCCACAGGGTAGCATACTGGGTCCTACTTTATATTTGATTTATGCCTCCGACATGCCGTCAGACCCCAAAATCCACACGTCAACTTTCGCAGACGATACAGCCTTTATCAGCGTTCATAGACCACCAAGTAGCATCACAGAATTTGCAGAATTATGTTTATAAACTAGAGAATTGGCTAGAGCTTTAGAAAATCAGGGTTAATGAACAGAAATGTATTCATATCACTTTCACATTGTGAAAAGAAACTTGCTCGTTCATGAAAATAAATAATCAAATTATTCCTCAACATAATAAAGTCAAATACCTCGGCATTCACCTTGGCCGCCGTTTAACTTGGAAGTCTCATATTGAAGCGAAACTTACACAGATGAGATTAAAAGCAGTGCAACTTAATTGGCTAATTGGCAGAAATTCTTCACTAAAGTTGGACTGCAAGCTATTGTTGTACAATGCAATTCTAAAGCCAATCTGGTGCTATGGAATTCAATTATGGGGTACTGCCTCAGCATTAAACATTGAAAAAATTCAAAGGGCTCAAAATAAAATTCTACGTATAATTACTGCAGCTCCATGGTATGTTAAAAATTCTCGAATTCACAAAGATCTATGCGTGCCATTAGTAAAAGTTGAATTTACAAAACACGCGTCAAAGTATGTCAGCAAACTTGAACACCACCCAAACCCACTTGCACGAGACTTCCTTAACTTTAGTGGCCATAATCGGTTGAGAAGGAGGGATACCCTTGCTTTAACTCAAGCGCAAAATAGATGACTGGATCAGTTGATGTGAAATTTTTTTAGTATCATAAAATTTTTGTCTAGCACTGGCTGGGCTTATTATTTTCTTTTTAGTATTAAGATTTGAATACTTATTGTCATTTCATTATATGAAGATTCAATAAATAAATAAAGGCTAAAAAAAAAAAAAATGCCTCAACCACCGTATTCATCGGTATTGGCCCGCGTTGACTTTTTCTTCTTTCCAAAACTTAAGACACCGATGAGGAAAGCGAAAGAAAAATCGAAGCAAGAGCTGTTGGCGATACAAAAAAAACGCGTTTCAGAAGTGTTTCGAGGATTGGAAAAAACGCTGGATAGTTATTGATGAATAAATAAAAACTTTTTGAAAAAAATTTAAAATAACGGTTATTTTGTGATCAGACCTCGTATGTCTGTGTTTTTCGCATTTCCAACACTTTAAATTTTGAATTGCACAAATCTCAATTTCATTGTCTATTGTTGTACTTACATAGTCCGCCTTATCATTCTCAGCTAATCCTAAAATATATCCTTTGGTCGTCCTACGTGATTCAAATGCATGAACATTCTTCATAAATTTCTCGTGTTTTCTTACCTCTCGACGTAGTTGAGAAACACATTTCTCACAGACTAACCAGAATCATCAAAAGTGACTTTTACAAAAGTGGATTATCAGCAGTGCTTAACCCCATAATGTGATAAAGAGAAAAAAAACGCTACATGCGTATAGCAATGAGTTGGAGAAAACAGCTATACATTACCTTTTTTACCATATGATGAAAAATAAAAATTAAAGTAAACAAACATTTTTTTGATGAAATGTGTAAAAAATTTTTATTTTTCATTGTTTTATGTAAAAATATAAAATAAAAAGTTAAAAAGTGAATATTTAAACATTTATTTTGTTGTGTATTAGTGGTATGTACAATTAAAATATAAAATATGTACGTACATAATAAGAAAATATAAAAATAAATGTTTCGTTTTAGTGGCTGATGGCCGTTGATGTGGCTGCTGGCCGGAAATTATTATTTGCCAAAAATCTTCTAAAGGATTGTCCAAAGTGGCAGGGAATTCTTCAAATTGTCAAGATTAAATGTAAGTAATCTGAAAATGAAATTTTATATTGAAAATAGAAAATTATTTTATATTTTACTTTTAAGATAAGATATGGTGTACAAATTGGAAATTGTTAAGAATACTCACCGGAAGATATAATGTTTACTGGATCAATTCTTCTCAGGGTTAACCGTAAATTACATAAATCATCTGAAAATAGAGGAATTATAACAATTAACAATTTTTTAACAAAAAATTTTTTGTTTATTCAATTTTATTCACAATAATAGAACAACTTATGGGCAGAAGTACTAACCTGAAGCAATGCAGCTAATTGGACAAATTATTCTCAGGGTCAAGGGTAAGTAGTCCTAAGTGCTTGAAAATAAAAAAATTTAAATAATTAATCAGTTTTTTAAAGCAAATTATTTCGTTTAAGGATACCTACCTTGCGAAAAATAAAATGCGCAAAGTATCTTGTCACTGGATAATGTTATCTGCAAAAAAAAATGTTATGATGTTAGATATATTAATATATTGTATATTTATGTGTAAAATAAAAATTAATATTTTAATTTATATTGTTTGTTGTGTTTACATTTATTATGGATGATGAAATACATGTACAAAAAGGCTACCGAGTTACCGGAATTAAAAATATAAATATATAAATTTGGTATAAAGGCAATAGTTTGGCAATTTGCAGTTGTGGTCTGAAGACAACTTTTTTTTTTTTGAAAATTTGATAACTATGCTCCACTTTAACTATCCTTTTAATTGCCTTTATACCAAATGTATCCAGGCGGCTTCCTTTTCACTATAGGTATAATCAAATTATTCATGCATTAAAAATGCATACAAAAACACTACGGCCGGCCGTAAAATTACAAATAAAACAATGACGAGCACAACACACATATAATAAAACACATCACACAATTTTGAAAACAAACTTATACAAATTCTATTTGGTAATACTTTTACCAATTGGAACTTATGCAGGAAATACGCAGGAGATTTTACATTTTGAACGGAAAATTATTCCATACAATTTGCAAATTCTTTGTGCAATTGCCGCCTTAATTTTAAACTTTTTGACATCAAAAGCACTTACCTTGTCGGATTCTTCGGAAAACCATGAAGATGCTCTAGATTTGGGCAACCCATAACACATTTACGGCTCCTGAAATTAAATAAAAACTATTATTAAAATAAAATATCAAACAAAAAATGTCATACATACTTACATTTGTACTTTTTCTTATTTTGTTTTTGCCTCTGTATCAAACTTTTTGGATTACATTTAACTGATTTTACTCACCACAGATATAACTTACTCACTGGCACAACAAAAATGGGGAAAATGCGCCAAAATTTATTATAATTTCGGCGCAAAAATAAAATTTTTCCAATTTTGTTGCGCCAAATTAAAGAAATTTTTCACAAATAAAAATGTAAACAAAAAATTTCATTTAACCCCATCGAAGAATAAGGATAGCTATACAAATAATAAAATATTTGCTATCCCTTACCTACGATGGATTTAAATGTGTGATGCCACTTTGACACATTTTAGTTGTTTCACTGACCGCTTGGTGGCCGTGTCGTATCTAGTCTTAATCTATGATTTAAACGTTCCACCTTCCTATATGAAGGTATAGGTCGACTTGGGACTTACTTAAATCGATCGTGGGAATAACCTGGCAATTTAAGGGATTAATTCTCCGCCAACCTAATTTATATTCAAAAAACGTGTTGAAAAGTGTAAGAAATATTAAGGTTTTTGTGGTTCAAGCTTTTAAAGGTAGAAATCTAAATATTTCATAAAAAAAATTAAAAGAACAATTTTTGTAATATCAGATGTATATTATTGCTAAAATCCTTAAAAACAAAAAAAATTTAAACATAACACAGTGGTAATAACCTAAAACTAAATGAACATATACATATTTTAAATTATAACAATATAACATAGAAAAGTCATTCGAATACAAATATACACTATAATCTAAATCAAAACTGAAACATTCCTCTACATTCGTGTCCTACACGTACATACATACATATATATAAAAAAAACAACAAAAATTTTAGAACAAAATTTAAAGACATAGAAAAAGGTCTTCTTCGACGTCGGACATGTTGGTAAGTTTTCTCTTTAGTTATAACTATATAAGTATATATAAATACTATTTTTGCCTAAAACATTAATTATTTTTAATTAGAGAAGGATTTGAACTAATACTTATTTTTAAGAGAAAAGTTTTTATTCAGGCTAGTAGTTCGAGAATTTATATTAAAGAATACTATTGTAACGTATTGGAACAATTGGCAAGGGCGTCATCAGCAATCTTCATTGTCCATTATCAATCTGTAAATATCATCTATTAAACTCACCGTTTTTTGAGAAATAGAATATGAGAATTATCATATTTCTTTTTTACGTGTTTTTGTGACACAGAAAAAAATAAAAATGAGTTTCAATTAAAATATTTGTGGAATCAATTAAAAATTTAATTGAAATCGGACCTGTAAACAAAATGATAGTATCAATTAAAAAAAAAATTGGAAATTTAATTGAAAATATCAGAAAAATCAGAAAAATTAATTGAATCAATTAAAATTTTAATTGAAAATTATTTTAAAATCAATTAAAGGTTTAATTGAAAAAAAAACATGATTTCTTTTTCTGTGTGAGTCAGAACGAAATTTACGTACGTTTAGAATGTATGTGTATTCTTTATATGTTATTCTATTTATAGAATTTGTATTATTACAAATTTGTGTTTGCTTTTTTATTAATTATTTTTGTTGTAATTATAATTACATTTTATTCAATACACCTAATTCTGTTTTTACGCGATTTTTTTTTACGCAAATATGATTTAAAGCTATGTATAGACGATATGTTGAATCAGCATATTTATGCTGAAAAATTTGTTACAAGTGCTTACATATCGTGTAAACGCAAAATTTTTTCAGCATACGTATGTTTAACAACATTTGCTAACACTTTGTTAACAATGCCAACAAACGTATGTTGGTAATTTTAGCATATCGTGTAAACAGTATATTATTAGTGTTTGACAAATTTCCTGCGTATGTTGATAGATATGTTATTTGTTGAAAAGCGTATGCAAGCTATTCAGCATATGGCAAATTCATATGCATATGCGATAGTGTCTATGCGATCAGAGTTGTATTTTCTAATAAAGCTGATAAGAAAACAACAATGTCGGCTACATTGATTTAAATCAGTAATTATAATCTAAAGACCAGACATTTAACATTTTTTAATTGTTTGTATAGTTTATACAATTTATTATATTCATATATATCAACACAATAATTGAACACAAATATTTATGTGATTGGCGGAAAACTGCGTTTGTTTACATTAACAAAAACATATGTTTTTGCATCTTTTTTGTGTACCAGTGTGGCACCTATGACATACTTTGTTGCGATTTTTTTTGAGTGTGATAGAAATCGGTCAGATTTTCTAATTGTGTTGCTCTATGCTCTATTTTTTATACCAATTCCTTGTATAATTTTACACAATAACTTTCTTCCTCTCGTCGTTCTACCCATTTCTTTTGCCAAACTCTGCGTCTTTTTGCTTTTAATTCCACTTCATCGTTATCAAAAATCAGCACTGTACAAGCAATAGCAAGACCAATTTCCTCCCACGTCATCATTTATGTTTTTTTTTATTGATATTATTTAATTTTATTTCAAAAATAACACATAAAATACAGAAGTTGAATAATAATTAAAAAATGTTGTCAAACTGAATAATTTCACAAACAATAAATCGTATAAACACGACTCAGCATATGTAGCACCACATACAATTCAACATATCGTATAAACACAAAAATCGTATGCTAACTCTTATGTTGACATTTCATTTGCTGACATATGCTGACATCAAAAAATTTGCTACTTTCAACATATCGTGTAAACGTCTAACATATGACATAGGAATTTGCTGCTAATTTTAATCATATGGCTGTCAGCATATATATGCTGATTCAACATATCGTCTAAACTTAGATTAACGCGATCGAAAAATGTTTGTATTTTTACCAGAAAAACGTTGTTTGCACTGGTTTTGGAGAAATTTAAGTTAAACACATAGTTGGCAGCACTAAAAATCGTCTGGTATGAAAAAGAACACTATCGAAACAGGGGATTTCCCTTGTTTATTTCAAATAAATTTAGTTGAAAGTAAGAGTGTTAGAATTCTGTCAAATTTAAGTGTTAAAGACGAAAAGATATTGCATGTATGAATGTACTTTTCTAAATGAACTCTCTTTTCTATTGTTTTTTCTTTAAATAAAATATGTTTGTGTATAAAGCAACATGAATTTGAATTATTTATCTTATTTTACCTGATATTTCATACGTGGAACCAATTCCCTCATTTAATATGGATACTCTATCTTTTTTTACGAGAGTTTTCGAGGAACGTATCTATCGCGTAAAAACAGAATTAGGTGTATATGTATTTAACATCAAGCAACAACATTATTGTACCCACTGTCAAGTCACATATAACAAAAAACGCTTCTGTAATTTTTATTACTCTTTGGATTGGAATTTCGAAATTAATGTTAATTTTGATGAGTAGCTAATGTGCTCATTTAGTGTGATCTGTTATTGCGTTGCTGTTAAATATATACATATGTATATAGATGTTAATACACAAATTTGGTTGTTTGTTAAAATAGTTTTGATCGGTTTTTTTTTTAAAGAAATTAAAACGAAAAACAGAAAAAAAAACAAAAATCAGAAAATACCCTACGCATTTAGTGCGGCAGTACAAATTATCGCGAAATATAATTGAACATTGTGATAAATTATTTGCTATTTAAATATATTTATATTGTAAAATTAAATTTTTTTTATGGAGTTTTAAAATTTAATCCTACTTTTACATTACTCTTAAGTTTAGTTATATTTTTGTTACATCTATACATTTCAATGGAATGAATAAAATACTTTATTGATGTTTTTTAAATGAATTGCTAAGAAAATATAAGGTGTTTTCTTGAAAGAAGATGTTGGTGATGTCATAAGAGAGGTCATGTCATAGATTTTTTTTTGGGGTTCTTATTAATATTGGCGATGTGAGAACAATGGTTTAGGGAGGGTATTGAGCATTGGCTGTCTCGAATCCAGCAAGAGCCGTCCAATGTATTTAAGATCAATACGATATACTAATTTCACCTTTTCTTATTTTTTTTCATAATCTAGTTAAATAACTAGGGCTTTAATATTAAAAAATCTGTGTTGAATCGAAATAGTTAAATAAAATTGAATAAACAAATATTACTGGCAGCTTGTGTAGCAGAACAACAAGTAATAGATATTGTTGCTGCGACAGAAGAGCTTTTGGATAAAAATTCCACGTGAAACATTTGCTACTTTAACTATTTCGCTGTGAAAAAATAATGTTGCCAGATACATTTCACATGTTTTTCACACAATGAACAGAGTACTACTTCTGCAACATGTTTTCATGAAAATTTCATGTTTATTTTTTTAACATGTATTTTGACAGCATTCCACTTGAAATTTTGAACAGAGTACTATGCTTAAGTATAAAATAAAACATTTTAGTGTGTATAACACTGAAGTATAGAAAACGCAACACTGGCTGGACTAATAATTGAAATTTTTTAGATATAAGATTTGACAAACTTATTGTTAGTTCATTTTTATGAAGATACAGGAAATAAATAAAAGTACAAACAAATAATATAAGAGGAAACTGAAAAAAAATATTGAAATTAAACATTAAAATATTTGACTATTATTAACAAAATTATTTGTAACCGTAATAATAAAATATGTAAATTTAATAGTATTAAGTTAAATTTAATTAATGGATTATTTTTATCCTCCACCACCACAGTGGTGAATTAAGGTATATTCCGTTTGTCATTCCGTGTGAAACTTTGTTAATATTCATCTGAGATCCAACAAAGTACAGTATTCCACGAATAAATACCTCACCAAAAATGTCCAAATTTGTTGGGTATATATCCGGGGAAGGTATTTAAACGTCCACGTTTATTTACCTCTCAGAGGCACTTATACGAATACGCTTAATTTTTTTATTTAAGGGATAATAATTGTGCAGATAGTTGATGTTTTGTTTTTTTCTTGGTTTTTGCAAGAGAGACCAATAAAAGTTTTTGCTTCATAGATAGGGACGTTTTCTTGGGAGCCATTTCGTTAAATCCTTTTTTAAATGTTATTCAATTGACTACACTTGTTCACTTATTTTTAAATTGAATATTTTTACCACCCACACTGAATGAAAACAATTAGGTATGAAGTTAACAGGTGCGTATTAAAAGTTATGGTAAAGTTGTCTAAAAAGGACACTTTGAGAAAAATCCAGGAATATATCAGTGCTGGGATTTTTTTTTATTTAATTACCCAAATTGGGTATTTATACGAAATTTAAAAAGTTGTGTAAAAAAGATATTGTATTGAGGTAAATAAACGAAGATGAATCAAGGAATATATCAGTGTTGGGAATTTTTTTTGAGGTAATTACCCGAATTGGGTATTTAAGCGAAAGGTATTAAAGCGCATAGTTTTGTTTGAAAAAGTATGAAAAGTTTATGGGGATTTACAGTGCGAGGTAAATAAGCGAAAAAGGCAATTAAGCGTCGGGTATTTAGCCGTGGTATACTGTATATATATTCTTGACCCTTTTAAAATTCTAAGTCGATTGAGCCATATCCGTCCGTGTATAACACTCTCATGTCCAAAATACATAACCTAACTTCACAGAATATACAGAAAACTGTTATGTATTTTCTTAGGCAGTTTGGTATTGCAAATCAGCAAAACGGTAAAGTAAAACCAGAGTTACGAACCAAAATGTCAGACAACCTACATAAAAATTTTAAATTTTTTATTCATTTTATTGAAATATTTTTAAATATTTTGCAGATAATACCATGAAATTTTGCATATGTTATTTTTATGATAAAAGAAGATAGTGTGAGGAAAATTGTAAAAATCGGTTCATGATTTCTCATAGCCTCCATACAAAAAACTTCCTGAAATATCGCTCAATTATACATAAATGCCTATAAAATTAGAATATCAGTACAAAATTCAGCAAAAATAATTTTCGTGCAAAAAGAAATCGCAAAACGGATTTTTTTTTTCAGTTCGGTCCATGTTTGACCATAGACCCCATATAAAGATGATCAGTTATTTTGGCGCGGATTCCATATGTTGCCGGAAGGATGTCCGGGAAAAAGTCATAGCTAACAATGACCAAAACTTTAAATAATTTTATATTGTACAAATGTTCCAAAATAAAAGCTAAAGATTTTTAAAAATCTATAATTCTTAAGTTCAACATATAACCAAATATGCTTTTAGTTAGACAATCATGTGTATATATTTCGATTCGGTTATAGGAAACTTTACATTAATATTTAAAACATGTGTTTACAAAAGCAGAAAATATCCAATTTTATATTTGTAAACGCTAAACTTCAGAGTCTATGCTTCACGGCACGTGTGAACATTGTTTAATTTATCTATAATTTTTAGAATTGGGTCATTATATCAAGTACTTCTTAAATTCCTAATTATTCTTTAATATACATATGTATTTCTATTTATTTATATTTTTAATTCTTAATTTTTAAAGGTGGATCCAAACGAAGCCAAACGTGAATCTGACGACCATGGGCCAAAATTGGATAGTGTGGATTTTTGGCATAAGCTAATTGCATTAATAGTGTCGGTGATCGATGAGGATAAGAATAGTTACGGCACAGTACTGAATCAATTCCCACAAGAGCTAAATATAGGACAAGTATGAAACTTACAGATTTATTTATTTAAATTGATAATTGAATAAAATCCAATTTTGCTTATCGGGTAATTTTATGTAGCATCGGTGAACATTAAATTGAAGTAAAATAATTGTTTTTAAATTCCATGAAATTGGCATTATTTAAAAGATGTTAATAATCATAATATGATTATGATTTCGGGCATAAGGCTGTTGCATCCGATGGAAAGAAATCTGGCTTCATAGACCTCCATTATTTATGATTTATTGGCGTACACATTTTTTTGACATACATGTGTACCTATCCATAGAAAATTATCTATATGTAATAAATCGTTCGAACGAGATGCTGGCATATACATATATTATCGAATTTTTTCCTTAGAGGAATATGAGTAAGCGCTATAAAAAGCGTGCAAATTTTCATCAGATTATCCAATTAAAATTTGATTTTTTTAATAATTTTAAACAATTTGCAAATGATACTGCTGCATGCTCCCTTTTATACCTTTCACCTTCATGAGAAGGTTATATATAAGTTTGTCATTCCGTTTGTAATTTCCACAATATAATTTTCCGACCCTATAAAGTATATATATTCTGGATCCTTATAGATAGCCGAGTCTATTAAGCCATGTCCGTCTGTCTGTCTGTCTGGATGTTGAAATCAATTTTCAGAAGTCCCCAGATATCTTCGGGATGCAAATCTTCCATAATTCTGTCAGACATCTTTCGAGAAGCTTGCTATTTAAAATCAGCAAAATAGGTTTAGGCTAACCAGAGTTATCAACCAATATGTGAGACAACCTCCATAAAAATTTGATATTTTTTGTCCATTTTATTGCAATATTTTGAAATATATTGCAGATAATACCATGAAATTTTGTATACGTTGCTTTTATGATAAAAGAAGAAAGTGTGCGGTATGAATCGGTCCATGATTTCTCATAGCCCCCATACAAAAATCTTCCTGAAATATTGCTCAATTATACATAAATGCCTATAAAATTGGAATATCCAGACAAAATTCAGCAAAAATAAGTTTTATGCAAAAAGAAATCGTAAAAGGAAATTTCTTTTAGTTCGGTCCATGTTTGACCATAGACCCGATATAAAGTCCACTTCCAAAATTCACTTAAATACGTATAAAACAGATATAAATAATGGTAAACGGCTAAAATTTTACAAGAATAATCTTTATAGGCAAATAAATTGTTGTACTAAATTTTATGGTGGTCGGCCCAGAATTGGTCATAGCTCCCATACAAGGACCACATCTGAAAAATACACTTATCCCTATATATATTGTACAAATATCGGCACCGACTCAAAACTTTGCACAGATCATTTACATATATACAAAAATCATCCCACAAAATTTTGTGAATTTCGCTCTATTTTTAACCGTATGCCCCATATAAAGCCCTCTTCCGAGAATCACTTTAATATTCATAAATCTATATACATATGTATGTATATAAAATACAATGTTTGTACAGTTTCCTATATGCAGGCTTTCAAGTTCATTAATTTAATGTAAATAAGAGATTATTTATTTCATTTCCAATAAAATCCGACGTTTCGTTGGTATTCTTTCCAACTTCTTTAGGGATTGAGTTTTTATTAAAATCTGGTAACAGTGTAAAAATACAAATGAAAATTTTTAGTCAATAATAACAATAATTATAATTTTCATTTTTAACAAATTAACTTACAATAATCTTTTTCGTCAGTTTAACATCATTTATAAATTATATCACAGTATTTTGTATAGTTGGACAACACAACACAAAAACTTAAAATATTAAAATAAATGTATGTAAACTAAAACTATATCACAGAAAATTTGTATTTTTTACTTAGTCAAAGTTGTTATTAATACTAAAGTATCGCAATGGTGTAGTTTGCATTTGTATTGTCTTTGTCTTCTTTTGTGTTTATTGCCTTTGCCGATTTTTGTTGTTTTTTCTCTTTATCTAAAATTTTCACTTTTTCAAAGTTTGGCTTATGTCCGTTTTCAATGCAGTATTGTGCAAGTGCAGTTGATTGTTTTCCTCTCTTTATATCAGCTTTATGTTCGTCTATTCTCACGCCTAAATATCTCTTCGTTGTACCAATGTAGATTTTTCCACACTCCTCATTATCAGCGCCCTCACATTCAATTGATAAACAACATTACTTTGATCCCTACACTCAATCTTTGTTTTTGTTTGTGTAAATAAATTGTGTATTGTTCGTTCCAGTTCCTCGAGGCATTGTTCCATTAGGTGATCCAATATATTATCGGCTACAGTCGCTGACAATGGGTTGCCTATTGGCATCCCGTATGTCTGTTGGTATAATTTGCTATCATGCATAAAATAATTATTATCATTAAGACAAAATTTTAGTATTTTCAGAAATTGTGATCTTGGTATTCTAGTGTGATTCTGTAGCACATTCCATTTTGTCATTATATTACTTATCGCTAGGTGTATAGGTATGTTTGTAAATAACGATACCACGTCCAATGATACAAGAATCTCATCTTCGTCCAATGTAAGTGTATCCAGTTTTAATTCTAACGAGTTTTTTATATTAAATTTCTCAAGTGTAATTTTCTTCAATATATTCCCAATATATTTTAATAACCCATAGCAGGGTACTGCTACCGATGATGATATTGGACGAAGTGGGTTATCAGGTTTATGGATTTTCGGAAGTCCATAAAGTCGGAGCGCTGTTGCGGCATTTGATGTCAATATTCTTCTGTCATATCCACTTATATATTCCTTTTTATATAAGTCCATAATAATATTGTTGTTTGTCCTTTGTAATTTTTGTGTTGGATCAATCAAAATCCGTTTGTATGTGTGTTTATCCTCCAGTAATTTGTGCATTCCATCGTCATAATCCTTTTTGTACATTAAAACTGTTTTATTTCCTTTTTCTGCCTTAGTTATGACTATCTCATCCTTATGTCTTCTTAAAAATCTTTTTGTATCCTCATAAATACCTAGTATGAATTTTTCTCTACCATCATTCTTTATTGTCCTTTTGTGGGTCATAATTCTGTTTGCTATCCTTGATCTTGTGATATCCTTTTCTCTGTCATCAGTAATAGTTTGTACCCACTGTTCTAAATCTGCTATCAATCCTATCGTACAGAAGTTTTTATTGTTTATTGGTAAATCAAACTTCGAACCAAGAGAAAGAAGCCATTTGCTATAATCTGGAATATTTATTGTTGTATTGTTGACAAACCAATCGGGATTGAATGTTATGTTGTATTTCGCCAATTTTTCTCTCTTTAAATTTTCAATTTTGAACAAATGTGATATTTTATTCTCCATTGTAATCCTCATATATCTAGATTTTTGTCTCGTCATAAAGTCCTCAAAATGTCTCTTTCCTACGGACTGTGCAATCAGCTGTTTTATTTTCCCTATTTCGCTCTTAAAGTCATTTAAATTATAATTTGTCTCCTTTATTTCCAAATTCAGTATTCTTGTATGAAATTTACATTCAACCTTATCCGGTTCCGTGATATCTTAGTGGATGTGAATAACTGTCTCGTGATCTTCGTCGTGTTTTTCAAATGTTTTAGTATAAGACCCCTCTTTCTGCAGGTTAAAAGATATCTAAGTCTCAGTCTGCTTCCCCATCTTTTTTATAGTCCTACAGTATCTCTTTAGTAGTGTACATGTGTCCACGTTGTATTTTCGCTTGATATGTGTAAAAAAACTCATCTTGTTGTTCCATTGAACCATACAATTCGGCGCGCCCTCCGATTATTTTATAATTATAAATGTTGCCTGCATATAGGAAACTATATAAACTATTAATATTAACGGAAGGTCGATCAACATTTATAATTATAAAATGTGGTATGTTTGTCCTCTATAGACTCTAAATCTATCCAACCTATTTGGCCCAAAATGGTTTCAGTTTAAAGGTTATAGTCGAAATTAGGTTTTCGGCTATATATATTTCTAGTGGGCGTGGCTCCTCCCACATAAATTGAATAACATCATATATCTTGACTATTGTGATAGCAAGAGTTTTGAAATATTGCAGTATGCCATATCTTACTGATTTAAATAATCAGGAAAAAAATGGGCGGGATTGGACCAGTGGGAGTGGCAGCTCCCATACAAAGTAAATGTTTAATATCATATATCTACAGTACTATAATAGCCATAGTCTTAGAAATTTGTGCACGTTGATTATTTGTTAATGTGAATAGTCATGGGGAAAATGGGCGTGATCGGACCAGTAAGCGTGTCAGCTCCCATACAAAGTAAATATTTAATATATATATATATATAAATGAATGTTTGTATGTATGTACTTTATAGAATCGTAAACGATGCATTTGATCATATGATGATTTTCGGCAAAGTTGTTGTGAATGAGTCCGGAAAGGTTTCTCACTTGGTACGACCACGCCTACTCTAACGCTCACTTTTTTAAATTGATTAATTTCTTCTGCATGGGTTTTTACAAATTTACTTTAAACAATTTGTATACACATTTTAGAAAAGTGGGTGGGACCACGCCCCTTTTTAGGAAAATTAAAAATAATAATATAGTCTTAACTACTCATTAAGTTTTGATAATAGGATATTCTAACCAAATGATAATATCTTGACTATATAAAGTTGTGATTGGACAAAGGGTCGTAGAACCGACCATATAGCCAAAAAATTAAATCGCCATATTTTGGGCATTTTTCTGAGCTAAGTCGATGATATTTGGTACATAGTTGTAAGTAAACAAAGGGGCATGGCCTCGCCCATATAAGCCAAAATTTAAAATCGTCATATCTTGGGCATTTTCTGACCAAAAGCAGCAGTATTTGCTATATATGGTATTGGCATGAATAGAAATATGTACGTACCAAATAAAAAGTGGGTGGAGAACGCCCCCTTGATTGCGATATATTGCAGGCTGGACCTGTTAACCAATCTTAAATATTCACAGCGTGCAGCTTTGACTCAGGACTACTTATTATATGATAATATATTTCGACAATGCAGACTTCTGCACCTTCTTTTTTACAACGTTTATTACCGGCTTTACCTCAAAGGGGGTAGCGAAACACACCGGGTTCAGATAGTCTCTTACAAATAAGGGTACCAATCCAAAATTTTACACGGATCATTTACATACATGCCTAAATCAAACTGCTGGATTTTGAGAATATCGGTCCATATTTGTCAATATCCCCCACGTAAGGTCTACTCTCGAATCAACGTTAATACTAATATTCATGCGCACTTACATACATACATATGTATGTATATTCAACGGTCAAACCATGGTGTAAATAAATCGACAACAAATACAACAATACAGAAACAATAGGCATTTTGTTTGTGTAAAATATTTTACTATTGTCAAAAACAGCTGACTTGTAAAACAAAACAATACATCGTGACAAACAAAAAGTAAACAACTTTTGGCGTAAGTCAAAAATCTTATTCTTTTTCATGTTTTTTAAATATAGCACTAAACAATAAGTAAACAACGTTTGACATAAGTAAATGGTAAACAAACTCAGTCCTGCACTCACCTTATTAATTACATCATGGGTCAAACATTGCGTAGTGGCAAAATCTCTGAATAATAATAATAACAAAATACCACAAAACTTTTTATACCCTTCACCTTCATGAGAGGGGTATATATAAGTTTGTCATTCCGATTGTAATTTCCACAATATAATTTTCCGATCCTATAAAGTATATATATTCTGGTCCTTATAGATAGCGGAGTCGATTAAGCCATGTCCGTCTGTCTGTCTGTTGAAATCAGTTTTCTGAAGTCTCAAGATATCTTCGGGATCCAAACCTTCAATAATTCTGTCAGACATGCTTTCGAGAAGTTTGCTATTTTTTTTATTATTAATGCATTTATTTATTGACAAATTAATTTACATTGGGCCTCAGCGTCAAAGTGACATTATTGAGGCAAGTTGGCAAAAGTTAATTAACAAAATTACAATTAATTTCTGATTACTTATGTAATAAAAAACATTAAGAATAAAAAAAATATGTAATAGTTAATATTATTTATACTTATATTTTCTGTTTAAAGTAAATATATTAAGAAGATGTTATACTAGAAGCATTTCAAGGTTTTGCAACAAATATTTTCTTAAATTTGTTTTAAATAACGAAATTCTCTGAATACTTTTTAAATCAGTCGGTAATTTATTAAATTCAAAACCACCAATATATTAAATTTTTTGTTTAGTAGTTTCTAATCTACACCTTGAAACACATACATTTGAGCTATTCCTTGTATTAAATATATTTAGATTCCTGGCGAAAGTAATTGTATTGTGACCAATATTGTATAGTGACTTAAAAACAGAAATAAGTAGTTGATATATACATACCCCTTACAGGTAAGACATTTTTCGCAACATCTTGATATAGGGACAATGTTGAATACCGTAATGGCAAATTAAACACAACTTTCAGTGTTTTATTCTGAATTTTTACAACCGTAAATTAGAACTAAGTAATTTAGCTGTCTTTGAACCAACGCTTGATAGAGCATAGTTTTAGTTTTGACATTAAACTTATTTTTAAATTTGTATAGAACACCGATTACATGAGATATTTTTGATTTTAGTGATTCAATGTGTATATCCCACGAAAGATTGCTTTGTATATTGACCCCTAAATATCTTATTGACTGGCTTTCAAAAATTCCATCTCCATTAACAAAAATACTAAATTCTCCGCAATCTCTAGTCAAATGAGGACGGAACTTGAGTAGTTTTGTTTTCTTTGAGTTTATAACTAATTTATTAAGTCTTGCAAATTCAAAAATTAGAGCTGCATCTCTCTGAGTGCAGTTTCTTATTTATATATATGGATATGGAATATATGGATACAGTACACAAATATCATCTGCATACATGTATATTTTTCCATATAGACCAAGATTAACAATGTCATTTACATATATAGTAAACAATAGTGGACCCAAAACACTACCCTGCGGCACACCATGTTCCACAGTTCCTAATTAACTTTTGTAGCCATTTAATTCAACACATTGTTTTCTGATACTCAAGTAGCTTTTAGAAAGATTAAGTTCATTACTCCTTATCCCATAGTACTGAAGCTTCTGAAACAAAA
Source organism: Bellardia bayeri (assembly GCA_950370525.1). Classification (NCBI taxonomy): domain Eukaryota; kingdom Metazoa; phylum Arthropoda; class Insecta; order Diptera; family Calliphoridae; genus Bellardia; species Bellardia bayeri. The sequence goes on from CATNUC010000012.1 coordinate 339,313, forward strand.
TTGCATGATCTACTAGATCAAACGCTTTTGAAAAGTCATAGAAGATTCCTGCTACTCCTTTGAATCCTTGATCTAAACTGTTACATATGTAATTCACAACATTCGTAACCGCGTTCTCTGTTCACTTCCCTTTCTAAAACTGTCCTGGCACTCACATATCAGTTTATGTATTATCTTCCAAGTATGTTAGGCCTGTACTTTTCTTCCGTATTAGCAGCTGATTCCTTCGGAATTGGAATAATATTTGAAATTTTTAAAATCAGCAAAATCGGTTTCGGACAACCAGAGTTATGTACCAATATGTGAGACAACCTCCATAACAATTTAATATTTTTTTTCCATTTTATTGCAACATTTTTGCAGATGATATCATGAAATTTTGTATACATTGTTTGTATGATAAAAGAAGAAAGTGTGCGGAAAATAGTAAGAATCGGTCCATTATTTCTCATAGCCCCCATACAAATATCTTCACGAAATATTGCTCAATTATACATAAATGCCTATAAAATTGGAATATCAAGCCAAAATAAGTTTTATGCAAAAAGAAATAGCACAACGAATGCTTTCGAGGAGTTTGCTATTTAAAATCAGCAAAATCGGTTTAGGCCAACCAGAGTTATGGACCAATATGTGAGACAACCTCCATAAAAATTTGATATTTTTTGTCCATTTTATTGCAATATTTTGAAATATGTTGCAGATAATACCTTGAAATTTTGTATACTTTGTTTGTATGATAAAAGAAGAAAGTGTGCGGAAAATAGTAAGAATCGGTCCATGATTTCTCATAGCCCCCATACAAATATCTTCACGAAATATTGCTCAATTATACATAAATGCCTATAAAATTGGAATATCAAGACAAAATTCACAAAAATAGCTGCCATATAGGAACCATTTCCAAAAAACAAATAAATTCGGGTCAAAAAATATTCTTTTCGGATTTAAGCCATATTCGGTCCATATTTTATAATCATAATATACATCGTTGAAAACGTATTTTTATACCTTTTATTTAATGTATTACAATTTATCATACACCCAGTAGTTCCCGCGATATAGGCCTATATATTTTCAACTTTACGAAAAAAGGCGTGGCCGCCAACAAATTTTTTTTGCTGGAAAACCCCTATTAATGAAGTTTTTTTTTTTTTTTTTTGTGAGCAAAGTCACTAAAACCGAATTGTTTCCCTTTTTTATACTCTGTTTGTTAAATTACACTCAAGATTATTATGAACATCATACAAACTCTGTAAATTATGGCAAGAATTGCATCCACAACAAAGGTGAAAGGTATATAAGATTCGGCATAGCCGAATATAGCACTCTTACTTGTTAAAATAAACTTTGTATAAGAGGTACCACGCCCACTTAAAATTTCAAAAAAAAAGTAGCCTATATCTCCTTCCAGATAAAATAAAGATTACGCCAACGCGCGTAAAATTTTAAAATGTTCTGCGCATTTTGTGTTTCTATTGGCTAATTTGTTCTCACTTGTTTTTTTACTCTTGTTTTGCTTGCATTTGCTCACTGCACACTTCATGTTTATATTTTTTGTAGTTTTTTTTTGTTTGTTTTCCTTTTTTAACCCATTCCTGCCTAATGGGTATTTAAAAACCCAAGAAAGTGTTGACACATAAAAAAATTTTGCGCGGTCCAGGTGAGAGATATCGCGGTATTTTTTTTTTTAAGTAAAGAAGAAAGATTGGACTAAATTAAAACATTTAGCAGGATTTTCCTTTATTTTGTTTTCCTTTTGTTTTTCACAGACAAAAATCGATGTTTTTTCTTTGTCGGAAAATGCTCAGGAAAAGTGCTGCTAAACATAGGAAAATCGGAAAAATTAAAAATTTCGACTTTTATCAGATAGCTTAACTTGTCCACTATGCAATGGAAAAAAATCCGGAAGTGATATGTCAACACACCTGGCCTTCAGATACGGTCAAATGAAAATGGGTATTTAAATACCCGACAGTCCATTGTGTGTCCTAAAAATGCCTATTTTTTCTATATAAAATAAAAAGCATTTTTAAATCGAGTACTTTGTACTTTTATTCAGAAAACATGATACTTAAATGTTTAAATCATTTAGCCTTTATAATCTTCTTCTAATCTGGTGCAACACCGTTGTGATAATCCAAGAAGCAAGGAGCAGGATGCAAATTCACCTTGCACTTCAAACAGCCATACTCAGTTTTCCCACCGCATTGCGGACAACGATGACGAGTATTGAGTTTTCCTATAAAATGATCCATGCGGTCGTAACGCATTTCCAATTGTGCCCCAGAAGCCGACTTTCTACCAGGATGATGATAGTTCAACCTAATCATAATGGATTCGCACACCTCCACTCGAAAGTCGAATTGTGGCATTGCTGGCTTGTTTTCATACTTCCGGCAAAAGCAATGTAGTTTCCACGCGTTTACCATAGCCGCGTCGAACGCATTTGTTATCAATGGCCAGTACCACTTTTTTCCCCGGATCCGAATTCTGTAATTATTCATTGCGTTGTCAAAAAGGTCAACCCCACCCATGCGCTGATTGTATTGGTTGACCAAATGGGGCTGCTCAATTGCAACTATTTTTCGTTGCTTTCTATCATACCGTTTTGCGCGGACCATTGGTGTATGGCTAAGGAAATTTGATAATAAGGTAACGACCTGAAAAATAAGAGTTAATTAAGACCATATCAATGATGGAGGTAAAGCGAAGAATGAACCTATTGACATAATAGATTGTTGTGAATAACTTACCGCATTATCATTCCAACGCACCGCGAGTATAAAATTATTCTTATCGAAACGAAAGTCAGACGTCCCGCGAGGCTTCTTTTTCATTTCCTTGATGACCATTAAGCCGGCATGATTGGTCCGATTATCACGAACAGTTCCTAAAGCAAAATATCCATCGTTTGACAAACGAGTCATTAGTTTGTGACTTGTAAAAAAATTGTCAAATGTAACCGTGTGCTTGGCGCGATCTTCCACATGTGACAGCAGCGATAGGACTACTCTTTCTCCCAACCCGAAACCTGGGTCCACCTGTTCTGATGCACCAGCATATGGAATAAGCTGATACAAATAACCTTCAACCGAAGCCAAACACCAATACTTGTATCCAAAACGAATTGGTTTACCCTTGATAAACATTTTGCACGAATGCCGGCCGTAGTATGCAATCATTTGTTCATCAATCGAAAGGTGGTGAGAGAATACACCGAATTGAAGAAATTTTTTGTTCAATAAATCATTCAATGGTGCGACTTTTGCAAATTTGTTTTTCGGATCCAATGCTGAGTTGTCGCACACATGAAAGAATTGTTTGATTCGTTTGAATCTGTCCCTTGAAATACATTCTTTTATTAGCGCACATCCCAATGATTCTCGATTTGACCAATAACTATGCATTTGCGGCAAAGTGTGGTAGCCTGTGATGTACAACAAGCCCAAAAATGTTTTCATTTCGCTAGTTGATGTTATGAATGGTGGACAATTGTTGGTCGCAGCGTATTGGTTGGTTGAATTGACCAACAGATTTAAAACCTCCTCATCGATAAACATCTCCCAAAGCTGCACTGGATTCATGGCACCAATTCGTTCATACAACGCTTTGTATGAATTAGCCGTATCATCAAATGGAGTCTTATCAAATTTATGATTATGTGACCGAGACCATTTTGGTTTGATTCCTTCATCGATTCTGGGTCGCTTCGGTGCCTTTTTTGAATTTAATGTTGATTTACGACCACGACCACTAGATGTTGAGGCTACCGGTGTATCATCTTCTTCTTGTTCTTCTTCGGTTTCAAAACTTACCGTATCATTATCACCGCCTGCTGGCATATACTCGTTGCAGTCATTATAAGTACATTCGATTTCGAATTGGCCCGCAATCTCATTAGGCAGCTCCGGCTCATCGCGCAACAATTGAACATTGTCGTCCAATTCTTCATTGTCACTAAGATTATCGACATCATCGGGAGGCGTAATGATGATATCAACGGCGTCTGCGTTTTGGATAAAGTTCTCTTCTCCATCACTGTCCTCATCAAAACAACTATCAAAAAGGGCTTGCAATTCGTTAACAGTTAGAATTTTCTGTCGACGAATCATTTTGAATCCAAAAATTTAGTATTAGATTGCGATAATCTAAAAATTTTATTATTTTTTATATTTATTTATAATTATACAATAAAAATATTTGTAAAACGTAATGAAAAAAATTATGTATAATTACAATTGTTTATCGGCATAAATTGTTTATAGGTAAATACATATAACGGTTTATCATTTTTTTTTTTAACATTTTTCGAATGTCAACCAACAATAATGAAAATGTCAACAAAATAGTGTTGGGTATTTTTTTTGCCAGATATGGTAAAGTGAAAGTAAATCACACCAATGCCTGTCGGGTATTTAAATACCCATGTCATATCTCAGGTCGGAGCTGAGGTAAAAAAAAAATTTTTTTTTCTATCAACTTCTATGGTCTTCCGGGCACATATTTCGAAATTTCATCAAAATCGTACGGGCCGATCTATGGGCAGGCAGTAATGGGTTAAACAGCTTTTATTTTCGAACTCTCAGAGAGATTTCAATTGCAAGGTTGCCAACTATCACATAAAACATAAATTTTTCGCAAGAAATTTTAAATCTAACACATGAAACATTCTTGGTAACCCTTAGAATAGAACTTCTACGTCACATAACGGGAAATCATGCGCATGGCGTAATGTTTATTTTATCATTCTTGCAGAAATATACTGCGAAAATTTCAAGCATATCGGTTCAGCCGTTTAGCCGTCTATAGATCCCAAACTAATAAACATACAGACACACAATCACTTTTATATATGTACCCGCTTGTCTTCGGATACATTCCATAAGTCCTTATACCATTATATACAAATCAATGACCTATACTTGCTCGGCAATACCTACGCAGTGCGTTTGAGTGATGAATTTAACATGGGGATGTCATTGGAAGTATACAATCCCCACCCTCTCGCTTACATTCCGTTGACGAAAACAGTGACGAATATTCATCATAGTTTTCATTCACAAAAATACAATACTGAAAAGAAAACTGAAGCAGGGTGAACTATCACGTAGCTGTTAAATAATGAACGGTTTCGTTAATGTTGGATAATGAACTACTTCGTAAATACTCATTAAAGATATACTAAAAATGTCTTTAATGGTTTATGGTATATATAATAATGTATTTTTTTAATTCACAGCATTTTTTAAATCTTATAAAACTAACATTAAAAATAAAACAAAAAAACAATATCATAAAGCTAAATATAAAAACAAAAGGAGTAGGACTAGAATATCCTTATTCTGCGTTTTCTTTTCAGTCTTAGTGCAAATTTAATTATTATTTTATATATTGTTTGAAAGACAATTTTACGACCAACATAATTTATGTTAAATATTTTGAAATTTTGTCTAATTTTCACTATTTTTAATTGATTTAATTACCAATTCTTACAATAATTTACAGAGTTAGTCTGATGTTCAGAATAATCTTGAGTGTAATTTAACAAACGATTTTGAAATATCGTTTAATTATTTTCCCAATTTTATCCGAGTTAAATTTAATTCATTAAAATTAGTATTAACTGATTTTATTTTTTTTACCAACAAAAATCATATTGTGCCACTATCTCCCCAGTACTATTTGATAAGACTAGTTCTTGTTGTACTGTATTGATTAAATAAATAAATAATATAAATAAATAAATAAGAGTGCAATATTCGGCTATGCCGAATCTTATATACCCTTCACCTTTGTTGGGGATGAAATTCTTACCATAATTTACAGAGTTTGTCTGATGTTTATAATAATCTGGATTTCGGAAGTGGACCTTATATGGGGGACATAGTCAAATATGGACCGATATTCTCAAAATTCTGCAGTTTGGGTTAGGCATGTATGTAAATGATCCGTATAAAATTTTGGATTGGTACCCTTATTTATAAGAGATTTATGAGTATTAAAGTAATTTTCAGAAGAGGGCTTTATATGGGGCATATGGTTAAGAATACACCGAAATTCACAAAATTTTGTGGGATGATTTTTGTATATATGTAAATGATTTTTGTAAAGTTTTGAGTCAGTACCGATATTTATACAATATATATAGGGATAAATGTCTTTTTCAGATGAGGTCCTTGTATGGGAGCTATGACCAATTCTGGGCCGACCACCATAAAATTTATTACAACAATTTATTTGCCTATAAAGATTCTTCATGTCACGTTTTAGTCGTTTAACATTATTTATATCTCTTTTATACGTATTTAAGTGAATTTTGGGAGTGGACTTTATATGGTAGCTATGGTCAAACATGGACCGAACTAAAAAAAATTCGTTTTGCGATTTATTTTTGTATAAAACTTATTTCTGCTGAATTTTGTCTTGATATTCCAATTTTATAGACATTTATGTACAATTGAGCAATATTTCGGGAAGATTTTTGTATGGGGGCTATGAGAAATCATGGACCGATTCATACTATTTTCTGCACACTTTCTTCTCTTATCATAAAAACAGCGTATACAAAATTTCATGGCATTATCTGCAATATATTTCAAAATATTGCAATAAAATGGACAAAAAATATCAAATTTTTATGGAGGTTGTCTCATATATCGGTCCATAACTCTGGTTGGCCTAAACCGATTTTGCTGATTTTAAATGGGAAACTTCTCGAAAGCATGTCTGACAGAGTTGTTGAAGATTTGGATCTCTAAGATATCTGCGGACTTCAGAAAACTGATTTCAAGATCCAGACAGACAGACATTGTTTAATCGACTCCGCTATTTATAAGGATCCAGAATATATATACTTTATAGGGTCGGAAAATTATATTGTGGAAATTACAAACGGAATGACAAACTTATATATACCCTTCTCATGAAGGTGAAGGGTATAAAAATCACATTAATTCACATCAATATTAACAAACATATTTATTTATATATTATTATTTTTCTCGGCTTTCCTCTCCAGCGACTTGTTTTTGATTATGCGCCTCTTTTGCATTTTTATGGCTTTTCGGATGTGTTCATCCGCTGGCCCAATTCAGTTGTGTATACCGGACAAAAGAATAAAATTTGTTTGCAATCAATCAATACATTGTATTACAACAATACAATATTCAAAACAACATTCCAATAGTCAAAACAAGTTTCGAACAAAAACAATTAAATAGATTAAAATAAAGCGGTCGCGAATATGTGACAAAGACAACGCAATGAGCGTTCAAAATAAAAACAACAAACCTAAAACAAATAATAACGGATTTAATAATACACAATCCGACAACTACTTTTCTCCTCTTCAAACAGTTTATGAAGATATAAATGACAATGATGAAGTGATAGTAGAAAAGACTACTAATGTTCACATTCCTCCAATTACTATTTTTAAAAGCAAAATAGAAGAAGTGCATGAATTATGTAAATTAGTTAAAGTGTCAGATTATTCCATAAGAAAAATTTCAATTGGTCTTAAACTATTTCTTAAATCTCAAGCTGATTATGAGGCTATGCTAAAAATACTCGGTGATAAATATGAGTATTTTTCATATTCTTCCAAAAATGAAAAACCATAGAAAGCTCTTCTATTTGGTCTTGATAGACAAGCCCCGAAAATTCTAATGAAAACGTTGACCGATATGGGACTAAAATGTTTAGATGTAGAAATCGTTGTCAAGACTTCCTCGTACAATTCGGAGTACATAATATATGTAGTATAATCCCAAATTGATAAATACTCAAGCTCGAGGTCATAAGTTTTAAATGTTTTTTATAATTTATTTAAATATTTCCAATATTTCGATATTCTTTGAATATCTTCATCAGGGGTAGTCTAATGTTTCACAAATTATAAATAAGAAAAACGAAAAACACCAACAAAGTAAGTAAAAAATATCAATAACAATACAAAGCTCACAAAAATTAAAAAACAGTAATAACAATATCAACAAGAACTTACTAAATTTTATAAAATTCACACAAATTTTGCATAAAAGAGAATAGATATTTTAAATATAACGATAGAATATACTCTCAAAAGAAAGGTCTACCCATGGGATCACCAGCATCACCGATTGTTGCTGATATCGTGATGGAAAAATTATTGGACACTTGTATGGGAAACTTGACACAGAAACCAAGAATTTTGACGAAATACGTAGATGATTTATTTAGTATAGCAACAGAAGGCCAAATGGAAGAAATAATGAATAATTTGAACAGGTTCCATCGAAATATGAAATTTACAATGGAAAAAGAAATTGACGGCAGACTTCCGTACCTGGATACCTTAGTAATACGGCAAAACAATAAAATTAAGATAGATTGGTACCAGAAACCAACGTCATCTGGAAGGATAATTAATTTTTATTCGAGACATCCCAAGAGAATAATATAAATACAGCCTCAAACATAATAAGGAGAGTTTTAAACATTAGCGACGAAGAATTTCATAATGACAACAAAAAGAAGATAAAAGACATGTTACATAACAATAATTTTTCGACAAAAATTGCAACAAAACTTATAGAAGATTTTGAAAAACAAAAGACACGTAATGTTGAGAATAGGGAGTCACCCACCATATATAAATCGTTGACATATGTTCCAGAACTGTCAGAAAGAATTGAAAGATCTCGACTACATAAAGCAGAAAAATATAGAATGGCTTATAAAACAGGTTATAATCTCGGACAATTATTTAGCAATACTAAAGATAAAGTGGAAATATTGGAGAAAGCCAATGTCGTATACAAAATACCATGCAAAGGAAAAAATGATGAAAATTGCAGTAAAGTTTACATAGGGACTACTAAAAATAAACTTAAGACTAGAATATCAGGCCATAAATCCGATCAGCGTTTTTTAAATATTTCGTCACAAAAAACTGCACTATCAACCCATTGTGCCAGTGCTAATCACTCACCAAACTTTGATTTTATAATAATACATTATCAGTTGCATTATTTGAGTTGTTTATAGTAAACACATTTCTCAACTGGTTAACAAATAAAGTCCCATTCTCGGAATCGTTTCTAGCCCAGTCACCAGTCGGATTTCGCAACGGAGGCTTTCCTCTAACTGGTCTTTTTAAACCTCGTGCCGCCTTCCATAACGAATAGTCAGATTGTGGGGAACTGTCAATTCCCTCCAAGTATGATTTAAGTGAAGCCATTCTTTGGGTTTCTAAGAAATTTCTTAGTATATCTCTGCATTCCCGTAGCCTAGCTTTCAGTTGAGGAGACCTGTGAATTTGCCACTCTCTTCTAACTCTTCTTTTTTCTGTCAGGAGATGTTCGAGTTCAGCGAAATAAGTTCTGTTTGTCCTATTTCTGCATTCAACGTCATATGTGGAAGCGTGATGCACAGCTCTTCGTATGTCCTCAGTAAACCCATCAATATCCTCGGTAGTTCTCAACACTACATTTTCCGTGCAGTGGGAACTTAAATACTTTTTATACTTTATCCAACTTACTCTGGATTTAGACATGTCCCGAAATGGAGAGCCATACCCTTGAAGGAAACGCATTGAAATAATAGAAGGAGAGTGATCTGAAGACAAGTCTAATGAAGGCTCCACTTGTATCGATTCTACAGGGATATTTTTCACTACTCCGAAGTCAATAATATCGGGAATCTTCCATCGGTCTGTCGGCCAGTAGGTGGGATGCCCGCTTGAGAGTACATCTAAGCCCATTTTGGCAATGGTGTTGAAGAGTTCACGACCCTTCGGGGTCACTAGACGTGAACCCCAAAATGTATGTTTGGCGTTAAAGTCACCAGCAACCAAAAATCTAGCTCCAAGGGAATTGAAGAAGCTGTAGTATTGATGTTCTTTTATTGAAAATCGAGGCGGCGAATAAATTGATGATAAAACAAAGTTGTATTGACAGAATTCAATACAAATGTTTGTTGCTTGTAGGTAATCCTTACATATGTTGTTCATTAAATAATGTTTTATTCTGTTCTTTATAAGAATTGCCGAACCTCCACATGCTCTTCCGCGGGGATCTTTAGTATCATACAACACGTAGTCATTAATTTTGAAGTACCCTGTCGCCGTCAAGTGAGTTTCAGCAATCATCATGACATCAATCTGCTTATCCATCAGGAAGTATTCCAGTTCGTTTTTATGTTGGCGGAGGCCGTTCGCGTTCCAGAAACAAATTTTTAAACAAATCATTTCTTTAAAATTGCTTGTAAGATAGTGGATTGCATTTTCAGCATTTCCTGCATCATGGATGTCATAGTGGTCGTAAAAGTGTTCATAGTTTGGACAAGTGTCTGCAAAGTAGTCTCTAGAGTGTTAATATTACGCTCGTAATATTGAGATTTAGGTTCCTGCTCCAAACCTGGCATATTAGATTTAACCACGTTAGCGTAAGAAACTTGTCTAGAACTAGGCGCGTTTTCATGACTAGTGGGCCGTAACAATTGAGGAAAATTGTTACTCGATGCAAAATTAGGCTGTTGAGGATGATCAGGTAATACTGACGTCTTGTTGGTCCTTATGCCTTTCAAATGAGTGTAAACTGGACAACCTCTATAATTTGCGGTATGATTACCTCCGCAGTTACTGCATTTTTTGATTTTTGAGTCGGTTTTCGACTTATCACATTGAGCAGTTGTATGTAGTTCCCCACACGCAACACAAACTGACGGCAATTTACAATACGCTTTAGCGTGACCAAATTCTTGACAATTAAGACACTGGACGGGTCCCTGACGCTTATGCGGTTCTTCCACGGTGATTCTACGATGCAGAAGGTAAATCAGGTTGTAGATGGGATGGGACTCGTTTTTCTTTAAGACTGTATCTCCGGGTTCCAATTCCACCCTGAACATTGGCTGAGGAATCTTTTCACGGTTTCTAATATTCGTTATGCTCTTAATTTTGAAGCCATTTTCCATTAAACTAGTCTTTATCTCGTCAGGATCAACATCTGGGTCTATGCCCTTTAGAACGACTTGGAGTCCTTTTGCGCTTTTCAGCTGGTAGGTATAGAAATCCCTACTCTCACTCTCCAACTGGTTGGACAATTTTTGAAAGTCATCTTCCTTTTTCACTTGAATTTTGGTTTCGCTGATATTTCCATGTTTAATTGAGGTTACGCTAAACATATTTTCACCTATTACCGAAACAATTCCTTGTACCAATTTACTGGAAGTGGGCTCTCTCAGATAAATTGGTGGGGGCTTAAACGTCTTTTTAGGAAGTTCTGGATCATCCGTCTGGAGGAGAGCAAACCTGTTTTGATCACTTGGATTGTCAATACTCACGGTCTTGGGAGCTTTTGAATTTGATGACATTTGAGCAGATGTCGGGCTCCTCTGTCGCTTAAGAACTGTGACGTATTTATCCATACCTACTTGTTTTCTAGGTTTGACTGCACTATTTGATGTAGAAGATATTGATGTTTTATCATCTGATGAAATCACTATATTGGGTGAACAGGAACGGCGCCGTTCTACGGCTCTTGTAGTGAGAAGATTCTCCACAGATTTTTTTAAGGATTCCTCCTCAGAGATCCATAAAGATTTTCTAGTCGAGCTAAGCTCTTTCTCAGAATTACATCCGAGAGGAACACTCATACAGTTTTTATGCGATTTTTAATGTTTTTTATTATTATTTTTTTTAATGTTTTTTATTTTTTAATGTTTTTTTACCGTAGGTATTTTTACCTATGACGAATTATTTTTTAACTTTTTTGTTTTATTTCGACCTATTACACTTATTCACCTATTACGATTTTTTCACCGAAAATTCAGCCGCACTAAAAATAACACGTCCGAACAGTTCAACAACACTTTGATGATGTACGAATATTACAACAAGAACAAAATTACAAACGACGCTATATGTTGGAGATGCTGAACATTATCCATACACCAACAACTATGAATTTTAAGAGCGATGTGGAGAGTGGCTGTGCAAAACAGTATAGATATGTAGTTAATAAGATCAAACAATACCCAAATTCAGTACAATCATGATGATGGCACAGAGTATAACAGAGGTGACAGAAGAGCAAAGATAGTGTAGTTTTTTTCGTGTCTCTTCTGCCTTTTTGTTTTCTTTATGTTACTATTTTTCTGACGCAATAAAATTAATTTTTGGCACAGAGTATTTTTGTATTGTTTGATACAACCATAAAAAAATGCATTTATATCATCTAACGAATGCACAAACTCCACAATGCATACCACAAAGTATAACAGTTATTAAAATACAATTTAGTTTGTTATTAAAATCACAAACATATAAACAAAATTTCAATTCAAATATTCTAACTCAAATTGTTTTGTCCACAAAATTCTTGTTGTATATAGTGCTTTGCTTTTTCACATTACAAATTTACTACCAGAAAATATTTTCTTTCTCTTTTTAATATACCTGCCTGAAGTTATTTGGCGTGTTTTTGGGGTTTGGACTGTTACCTTGTTAGGAAAAAACACCAAATTTCTTATAAAATATAAATTCTCACAATCATGAGAAATTATACGAGTTTGGGATTTGAAATAAAATAAGAATTATAAAATAATTATAAGAAATTTTATAATTATACGGGTTTATGAAGGGTGTGTGGTTATGAATTAATGTGTAGGGATGTGAGCTCACCTTGTGTGTATGCTGTATGAGATGTGAGTGTGTTTTTAATTTAAATAAAGTAGAGTGTTATTATTTTTAGATTTTAATTTCAAATTGTTTTATTGTGTTTAGGTATTTTTGGTTTTTACTGTGTAAATGTTGTATGTACAAATTTGATGTTTAATGTGTAAATGGTTAATTCTGATGTTTATATGTTGATGGTTGAAAATAGAGTGGTGTTTTTTTATTTATACGATAAAATTGAGACTTAACATATTAAAAGTTTACAACAACAATTTAATTTGGATAATTTATAACATTTTTCATTTTTGTTATTCACCATAATTATTCGTTACATTTCATAATCTTATTCACAATAGTTATTCGTTACAATTCATAATCTTATTCACAATATAAAAATAATACAATAATAAAAACATAACTAAATACAACATTTGGGTTTGATTCATTAATTAATTAATTCATTTTTATTTTATTAATGTTAAATGGTTTTCTTTAATTATTGTCTAAACGCAAGTTTAGACATGGCGCCGGCCTTGGCTTAGCCACCAGATGCGGCACTGTTACTGGCCAACAAAACGTCAGCCAACGATTTAATTGCTTGAGCCAGAATAAGGGAATCTGGTTGTGCTGATGAGGTTACCGGTGGTTGTGTTGTAGGTTGTTGAGGTTTCTGCTGCTGATGATTTTGTCGTTGTTGTTGACGCTGTTGTTGATGTTGACGATGCTGTTGATGATGACGATATTGTTGTTGTTGACGATGACGATGTTGACGCTGGTGCTCACGTTGTTGGAGATGTGGTCTTCTAGGGCTTGGGGAATGGTGTTGAGATCTGCTACGTCTTTGGGTTGCTTCCCGTTGACTTCTTTGTTGTTGAGGTAGATGTAGCAGTGTGTGATGCAGTTGGGCACACTTCATGCATGCACCCATAGACGTACATGAGTTCAGGTTATGGCTTCTTGCCAAACAATTAAAGCAATAGCCTAAATTGCTCACTATCTCTCGCCTCCTCTCTACCGTCATCTTGGCAAACTTCCGGCAGAATCTCAACCCGTGATAACCCTTGCATATTACGCAGTAAAAGACTTCTACGTCACGAGGCTGTTGGCTGTTACTGTCGATGGGTTCACGGCTTGGGCTGGTTATTCTTGTAGCCGTTAGTCTGCGGTTGGATCTTTGACTGATAAATGGGATATAACAGAAAGACAAACAATTTGATTAGTTGATGTTAAATTTAAATTGGAACCTGGAAAGAAGTACATTTATGTTCTTAGTGGGAGATAGGGTTGGTTCATAATTATGAGTTAAATTTAATAATGAGAAGAATTAAGTGTAATATAAAGTAATGTTAGTAATGTTTTAGACATCATTTTCGCTCAAAAAGGGTAGGTAGCATAATTTTACGATAGGTCGAGTGATAATTCTTGAGCTTATGCGTATGTCGGCAACTCGTACATTATTATCGGATCCCAAATACGTTTTCTCGATTCCTCCCAATCGCCATTCGTAAGGCGCCTGAAGATCGTCCATTACAACGACAAGATCTCCGATTTTAAAGTTTGACGTAGTGTTTTTCCATTTGTAGCGGTTGTGTAGAGTCTTAAGATAATCGTTTTTCCATCGTATAGAAAATTGATGATGAATAGCTTTCAGTTTTTCCCAGCGGTTAATTAGCGACCGTTAAATCTGATGGATCTTCAGATATAGCTGATATTGGGCGAGAGTTTAGAACACCTTCAATTCGAGTCAAAATTGTTGAAAATTCTTCAAAAGTGTATTTTTGAGCACCAGTAATTCGTTTTAAATGAAGCTTGAAACTTTTCACGGCGGCTTCCCATAAGCCGCCCATATGAGGAGCATGTGGGGGTATGAATTTCCACTCAAATCCGTGAGTTATGTATTTTTGAGCTATATCTTTTGATGTGTTTTTTATGAAAGATGAAAATTCACGCAAAAGTTCTTTGCTTGCGCCTAAAAAGTTCCTGCCGTTATCAGATACTACCCTTTGGGGTAGTCCTCGCCTCCCAACGAAACGAGCAAATGCAGCTTGAAATGCCGCTGAGGACAGATCTGAACATACTTCTAAATGAACAGCTTTCGTACTAAAGCAAACAAAAACGCTAACATAACTTTTGACCAATATAGATTTTCTCAAAGATGAAGCTTTAAGTTCAAAAGGTCCAGCGAAGTCAATTCCTGTTATTTGAAAGGGTAGAGATAAATTACATCGGGTAGGAGGTAGTGGAGCCATTATCTGTGTACACGGTTGTTGGTTGTAAATTATACAAGGTTTACAGTGTCGAATTATGTTTTTTACACGAGGTTTGAGTCTGAACACATAAAATTCAGTTTGCACCATTCGGCACATTAGACTGCATTCGGCATGAGATAAAAATTCGTGCAAATATTTGAGATACAGTTTGCAGAATTTTGAATTACCGTGTAGAATTATGGGATACCGTTCTCTATAGGGAAGAGATGATTTAGATAGTCTGCCATTTATACGTAAAACTGAGTTTGAATCAAGAAATGGGTTAAGAGCTTTTAACGAACTTTGATTGGGTAAAACTTTGTTTTTTAGGCAACATTCATATTCTTCGAAATAGAATGTTTTTTGAGCGAGTATCATGAGTTTAGTTTTTGCAATTTTCATTTCTTCTTGAGTTAAAGTTGTAATGTTTATGCTTAGACGTTGGGCGCCATTTTGTTCAAAAGGTTTATAGCCCACGTTTAGAGATAGAAAATTCATGGAATTTTCTGTCAATGTACCCTTGCTTCCTTTTGGTGGAAATGGCACTAAGGTGATACGGCTTGAGCTCGCCGGGAATGGGGGGTTCGTCCACCATGGGTACGCATAAATACAAAAAAAGTTCGTGCCAATTGGATTTTAATGAAAGCAATATAAAACACGGAACAATTAACAGGTTACGCTGGAAAAACAGTTGGATAAGCGGACGGACATTTGTTGACGGAAACTTACCTTGACCAGATGATATAAGGATTCATCCAGGACTAGATGATGTTGTCCTGGCAGGCTGCCCTCCCCATATGACATATTTCAGTCATCCATGACAACACATTGTGCCAGTATTCATATGTGTTGTCCCTATAAATTTTCTTAACACAATTTCATTTTTACCTAACTATCTTCCAACCAAAATGAAGAATTATTAGCACATATTTCCAATTTAAAATATACGGATTTGTTTATTTTTTTTTTTAAGAAATATATAATATATAATATAATAATTAATTATACAATAAACAAAGCCTTAGCAAATAGGTACAATTCATAATATTAGGGTATTATAAAGTAATCAATAAGAAAACAATTCATAATATTAGATAACAATAGCTAAAGTTAGGGGTTAGGAAAGAAACAAAAAAATCTTTTAGTTTTAATTTAATTTATCAAAAAAAAGGTTCTTTTTAATCTTTTATTTTCAATTCTTTTAATTTCTTAGTTTATTGGTGCATTTATTTTTAATATATTTATTTATTTATATTTTTTTTATTATATATTTATTCATTTTATATTATTTATTAATTCATATTATAGTATTTATTTATATTATTTATTTATATTATTTTTGCTTTATTTGTATCATTTTTATTTATTCATTTCTTTAGTTATTTGTTTATTCATTTGTATATTTATTCGTATTATTTATTTGTATTGTCTTTATATATTTAATTATATTAATTCATATATTTATTTCTCTAGTTATTTATTTATTCATTTATATATTTCTATTTTTATTTATCTTATTTATTTATTTAGCTATATTATTTTGATTTATTTAGTTAACTTTTATTTACTTATATTATTTTTTTATTTATTCTTTTATGTATTTGTATATTTATTTATGTTAATTTATTTATATGTATTTATTTATTTTACTGGCCATGATTATTATATATTTTGTTACTATTACTATTATTATTTGTTTATTTTCATATTTTTATTAATTAAATTTATTATATTTTTATATCATTAGTTCTTGAACTGAATGTAATTACGTTGAGTTAAACATCTTCGACTATTCGGTATCTAACTCATCGCCATTACAATTAGTTGTAAATTATCAGGTCTGTGTTATTTTTATTTGTGGGTTTTATTTAGTTTTTTTATTATTAGATGATTATCATTGTTAGTTATATTTATTTCCTTGATATTAGTTTAGTTAATACTTATTCATTATGTCTAAACATAATCTAGTTATCTATTTAAAATTATAAAATAGTTTTGGTCGATAAAAAAAACTTCTATTTATTTTACGTTAATAAAATATGTTAAATCTAACTAGAAAAAAATTATGAAATACATATCTATTCGTTAGTTTTAATTGAATATTCATAATTTTTTTTTTTTTTAAATTGTAGCAATGAATGTTCAATTAAACTGAATATTTATTCATTAGTAAAAAAAATATTAAAAATAACAATATTTATATAGGTTTTATTTATAATTATGTTTTTCTTTTCATTACAACGATTTTAAAACCTTTGTTGTTTAATTTTCTTTCTCATAAAATTTAAATTATTAAATTTTCATATAGAATGATCCGGTAAGAGAACTTTTTAGTTTTTTTTTAACTTCTACCGTACAATCGTTTTAAAAAAATCTCTTAATATGTGTATAAGTATAAAATAGTTATATATGTATATAATATATAATTTTGGTATATATAATTTTGTATATAAATACGGCCTTCTGTTTGTTGTTATATATTTTTTTTTTGTAACTACATTTGAAAAGTGTAGCGTGTAAAACGACGTAGGATATAATAATTTACAATACAAGTAGTAATAGTTGTAGTAGTTATAATCGATGAGGAGTTTAAAAAAATGTGATCTTTTTGTTTCTCTTTGCTTTTGGCGGCGTAGATTCAAAATTTCGTCGTATCTTTGGAGGCATTATAATTATGTGCTAGTTTTACTTGTTTTTTTTTTTTTTTTTTTAGTTTTATAATAGAAATAATTAGAATAGTAAAAAAAATAATGAAAATTTTACAAAATCTTATTGCCTTAGATTTCTATTAAATGTGATTTGCTTCGTTCAATATTAGCGCCATTTTCATTATGAAGCCTCTCGTTAATTAAATGCAAATTTATATAAATTTTAATTAACCAACCTGGTTGGCTTATTTGAAATAAAAAAAAATATACAGTCACCTTGAAATCCGCTAGAGTGTCAGCGCTGGGTTGTATGTGTGCCAGAAACTTCTATGGCGTCACGCATTCGCCATTTTGTAAATATTAATGATGGCGCCGGTTTCACTTCTAATTTTTTCTTCTTTTTTTTTTTTGCGTTGTCGGTTGTTGTAGTGCGGGTTAGCTTACCAGGTAGTGATGGCGTTTCTAATTGGAGCTGGTGGTGATGCTGTCTTTGGCTTTCCAATTAGAAACGGTGATTCTATCTTTGGTTTTCCGATTGGAGCTGGTGGTGATGGCTTCCTAATTAGAGCTGGTATTGATGGATATTTTGGCTTTCCAGTTAGAGCTGGTGGTGATGGCTGTTGCTGCTTCACTGGGTCCAAGTTTTTTTTTTTTCAACGGTCTTTTTATTTTTTTTTTTAAAAGGGACGGCCGTTGTTACTTATCTAAACTTTATATTTTATTTTAATTTTTCTTCTCTTCACTTTTGTTTTCTGCTCTGGCTTCTGTTCAAGCTGGTGACTAAATTCTTAATGGCCGCCAAAATGTCATTGCACATGCATTTGGCAGTTTTGTGAAAACCATAACTACTCGAGTATTTTGGGTACTCGTTACTAACTTGCCAACCAGCCTAGTGTAAAACAAGGTAGCGTTTTCGGTATGCTTATTTAAGCGATTTTGCATGACAATTGATTTACCAACTACATATTTTGAAAGCAAGTTGAATGCACAAACAGAACTTCAATATCACTCGTCACAAAGCCAGCTGTTTTATCGCAGCCTGTGAAGGAAAAATAGTTGGGAACTCGAGGTGTATTTAATGGTCCTATTTAATAACGACTTAGCTACCGCAAACAATAAATACTCCGTCCTCTCACTGTTTCAGGTGTTGAGCGTGAATTATGCCGATTAATTGTCCACGAAGGTTTTCGATTTCATACTGGTTATTACCCATCACTCTCCTAACTCTACACTTCAGCCAAGGTCTACAAAGTTTGGCATTGATGCCTTTAGAAAATTTACTTTGTATGAAGTTTTTACGATAAATTTCTTGGCCTGGTGCATACCGTATATTTCTACTTTTTAGGTTGTAGGATTTAACATTTCTCAGATAAGCATCGTGTAGTTTCTCACTGACTTTTTTGTGCACTAATTGCATTTGTGATGATTTAGGTAATATCAGAGTATCTCCCTCTTCCACAGATTTTAATTTTCTTAAAATCTCATACGCGTCGGCGTGTGTAATCATGTTGTAGCCCGTTAACGCGAAATAAGGCGTAACACCCGTGGAAGAATGTACCGTCGATCTTAATGAGCATTCGATTTTAGACAAGTTTTCGTCCCATTTAGTTTGATCACTGTCGAGAAAACTTCTTATTGAGCTGAGGATTGACTGGTTCACTCTCTCACTAGCATTAGCCTGAGGTGAATAAATAGGGCTTCGTACGTGTCGTACACTAAAAATATTCAAGAAATCTTTAAAGGCTTCAGAGACAAATTGTTTGCCGTTATCGGAATGTATTACCTCCGGCACTCCAAACTTATAGAATACTTCGTCTCTGAGGAATTTTATAACTGCCTTAGTGGTGGCTTTAGATAATGCTTTCAAGAGGACGAATTTGGTCTTATGATCTAAAATTATGAAAATATAAGTATTGCCTGTTCTTGTTCTAGGATAAGGTCCTAAAAAATCTATATAGATTTTCTGGAATGGTCTTTGAGTTATGACCTCTTTTCCCATGGGTGGACGTAAAGTTTGCTTAGGGTGTTTTGTCTCTTTACAAATAGAACAATTTCTAATCGTCTCCCGAATCTGTGATACCATAGAGGGCCAATAAAAATATTCCCTAATATTAAATAATGTTTTTGCAATTCCTCCGTGAGTCGTGTTCACTGTATGAGCTCTCTCAATTACCTTTTCCGTCAATTCTGTTGGCAACCAAATTTTCCAGCAGTCATCGTCGTTTCCCGTATCATTCCTATTAAACTTTATCCGTTTATACACTATCCCTTCCTCAACCTTTACATCTGGAAGCCTATCTTGGTTTTGTTCTACCGTGTCAATTATCATTTGGTAATCTTTAGTCTTGAAAAATTCCGAGTTAAAATCAATCAGGCTATTAATATCTGAAACTAGCTCTTCCATATCCATTCGTGAGAGCATATCGGGGACGACATTTTTAGTTCCCTTGCGGTGCTCAATCTCGAACTTAAAACCTTGGAGTTTTAGACTCCACCTAGCCAATCTTCCGTTTAGATCTAGTTGACGCATCAGCCACTTCAAGCTAGAGTGGTCAGTTATTACTGTGAACTCCATTAGCTCAATGTACTGTCTAAACTTCTCTATGGCTAATACTACGGCGAGACATTCTTTTTCAGTAGTGGAGTAATTTCTCTGAGCTTTGTTCAGCTTTTTCGAGAAGTACTCGATTGGATGTTCGTTATTCTCATCATCCTTCTGAAAAAGAACTGCCCCTACTCCGACATTTGACGCGTCACACTGGACGTAAAATGGTTTACTGAAATTAGGACTTGAAAGTATCGGACTAGTAACCAATCGGTTTTTAAGTACTTCGAAAGACTCCAATGCTTCTGCTGTGAGAATGAATTTGGGCGATTTCTTAAGGGAATCAGTCAGTGGCGCGGTTAACGTTGAGAAATCGTGAATGAACCGGCGATACCAACCCACTGTGCCTAGAAAGCGTCTGACTTCTTTTTGGTTTTTAGGTGGTGTAATATTCAGAATGGCTTTCACTTTGGTCTCATCAGGCTTGATTTTCCCGCCTCCTACAATATAACCTAAATACTTTAATTCGGTATAACAGAATTTTGACTTTGTCATGTTGATTGTTAGACCTGCATTTGTAAGTCGTTGTCCTACGACGCGGAGCATGTGCATATGGTCATCGAAGTTTGAGGAAACTACCAACAGGTCGTCTAGGTAAACGAACACTCTGTCTTTCAGCTCAGACGGCACCACTTTATCCATCAATCGACAAAGACGCTGGGCAGCGTTACACAGTCCGAACGGCATGACCTTAAATTGATACTGAGGTCTTCCTGGTACTGTGAACGCTGTCTTTGGCCTACTCATTTCATCCAGCGGGATTTGCCAAAATGCATCTTTTAAGTCGATTGCTGAAATAAAGTGAGTGTCGCCTAGCCTAGCTAATAAGCCATCGATGTTAGGGAGAGGATACGAATCCTTTTTGGTGACTTTATTCAGCTCCCTAGCATCGAGACATAGCCTGTTTTTGCCGGGTTTCATGACTAAAGTAGTTCTATTATTCCATTCCGATCCTGTGGTCACTTCAATAACATCCAGCTCTAACATTCGATCTAATTCGTCATATATTAGTTTTTGTACTGCGGGGCTCACTGGAAAATGTCGCATTTTCTTAGCCGGCGCATCTCCTGTATCTATTACGTGTTTCTCTAATGGTGTTTTACCTAACCCGTATCGAGTATAGCACATAAAAGATTGCTTAACATCTTCTAAGGTTTTCTCCTGATAAGAAGTTAAATTATGTATTTTCGCTTCCTCTAACTCTGTCACTGAAATTTCATTTATTGCACTATTCTCAAAACATATTTTCAAACCAATTTTCTTCCAGAAATCAAAACCAAGGATTAATTCCTGTGCCAAATTTGGAACTAGATATAAAATTGTTTCAACTGATTTATTTCCATATTTAACTAGAGCACGAATCTTGCCTACTATAAGATGATGTTTGCCATCGGCAGTTCTTACATGTGATTTGTAGTCCATTATATGGGCTTTCATTCGTCGGACATTTTCTATGCAGTTTCTCCCTAAACAACTGACAGAGGCTCCACTATCGAGAAGTCCTTGAAACTTTGTTTCGTTTACCTCCACTGTCATATATGGTCTAATATCGTCATCACCGCCTATTATAGTAGCCTCTATTTCTTTCCTTTCGACTTTCCTATTTTTATATCTTTGTCTGGTATTGAGTATTCTAGCACTAATGACTGGCGATTGGTCTGAAAATATTTCGGCTCGCCTTCTCTCATAATTTTCTAATCGCTGCTGATACGGTAAGTTTGGATTAAAACCTATTTGATTTGTATCTCTAATGTCTTGCCTAAAGTCTTCGGAATCGGTCTGAGTTGTGGCATCTTCAAAAATTTCAGGCTGAACTATATCTAGGTTGTCGTCATTATCTGATTGCGATACTGAAGCTTTACATTTTTGACTGTCTTCGGTAAGATTGTATTGTGTAATATCATTATTTACTGGGCTGAGTCCTGGTTTGAACACGCTGGCCCAGTCTTCGGCATGTTCGAATTGCGGTTTCCCGTACACTTTGGACACGTCGGACTAGTTACTCCAGCGAACCCACACCTATAGCAGAAGACGCTACGCTGAACTACCGGGCATTCAATAAATGAGTGTCCTGGTGCCCTGCAATTCCAGCATACTAATTGTTTAGCGGGTAGCTTTTGTAGCACTTCGACTTGGCGTACTTGCTCATCTTCTTGTTCTTCTTTACACATATCTACTTCATACAGTCGGCGTTGTGGACCTAATTGTGCGCGGTGCGAAGCCCGCTTAGCAATATTTCTTTCCGCCCTTTTGCATTCCTCTAGTAGATGGTCTAAATTATCAATTTGGATGGGGAAAACTAACTGAGCTAAGCCGTCCTTCAGGTTGTCTTTGACTATCTTAACTAGTTCGCTTTCAATAACATGTATCCGCATCTGATTTTTCAATTTCAAAATTTCAGTAATAAAAGTGTCGGCAGTCTCATTTGGCGCTTGCCTTCTTTCCATAATTTTACGTTGTATTTCAAAATCACTTTCGAAATTTTGAAATTTCTTGATCATGTGATATTTGAAAGTAGCCCAGTCGCATATTGGATGTTTCATGCGAAATGACCAGAACCAGCTACTAGCTGTTCCAGTTACCAAATGATGGAAGCCCTTCATTACTACTTCCCATGAGCAATTATAATCACTCCTCAGAGATTCAACTCTAAATACAAAATCTTCAATTGTAATTGATTTGTTGGTGCCATCGTATTTCAATCCCCACTTCTCTAAGTGATTTGGGTTTATTGAGGCATAGCCTGGATTTTGAGGTTGACTAACATGACCTTGATAATGTTGTGGAAAACTATGTGGTGTATTTTCAAAAATTGGTTGGGGTAGTCTAGGTTGATATAGGTGTATCGGTTGTTGGTCAGGTGTAAACTGGGTTGGTTGCTGTTGCCTATGATCATCAAATGTTCTGTTTGCACTGACATTGGGATTCTCCCGAAAACTATCGCGTTCAGAACGTAAGGATTCCCTGATCAACTGTGGCAACATCAACTGTACGTTTTGTACTTCACGCATAACAGAAGCTTGTTGGCGTGTAATTGAAGCTTGTACAGCTTCTATTGAAGCGTTTATGTATTGTCTGATATCTTCATTGCCTACATTGTGAATAGCATTATTTGCATTAGGCTCGGACAATTCATTAAGTGGTGGTAAATTTTGATTTGATTGAGACATGTTTGAGTTACCTCTATCCGAATTACTATCTTGTCCACTGATTCGCCTAGCTGTTAAGCTACTATATGTTGGTGTCGTTATGGTATTGTTACTCCCAGGAGAGGAATGGGTATGTGGTCCCTGTCCTGTTTGAAACTGACTGGACGATAAAGAAGCAGGAGCGTTAGTGGAAACGAGAGGTACCGTATTTCGTGTAGTAGTGTTCGTTATAGCTGTTGTTGTTGCAGTACTTGCTCTATTGCTATTTCCCTGATTCCTACTAGATGTTCTCAAGTTCCTAGTATTCATCCTGGAAAACCACTACTGTACCAAAATTATCAACACTAAACTCGTAAGGTCTAGTAAACATACTCTATATATAGCTTTCCTAATGTTCGATGGTCTGACTAAAAAGAATTGTAAGCCTTGTTCAAGGTAAAGTTAATTTTGTTAAAGATAAAAAAAAACTCAAGAATAATTGCAAATCATTTGAGACAATTCAGCTTTGTACCAAAAAATGTAAAATGTGAGATACTTCGTAAGCAGATACTTAGTTTTAAGAAATGTTTATAAGAAACAAACTGATTATGACTAAAAATATTTTTTCAATACTTAGTTAGTAAGCGAATACATTATAAGTTAATTTTAATACTTAGTTATTTAACAAAATAATAATACTTAGTTCATTAGCAAAAAAAACTATATACAATAATATATATAATGGTTGGAATGGGTATAGTAAATAAAAAGAAATTGTGATAGTTGTAGCTTTTTGATTGGTATCTACTATATAAGTGAATATATAGTACTGAACAAGCAAAAGACTATTGAATCCTTTATATCATTAAGGTAAAAGTTTTCTGTCCTCAAATTACTTCGGACAAAATACAAAACATCATGATGAAAAGTGAGTCCACTGGATTTTCGTCTCCTCAAATCGGCAATATAAGCTAATAAGTCTTGACTGTTTAGCCAACGACTTATGTCTCCTATTACAGACTTGATTCGATTGAACCCAATTGACTCTTCAATAACTATTTGTTTATATTACATGTCGTCGCAACTATGCATGACTATGTAAAACTGTCTTCATGGACTTACGACATATAATATAACAAACAGATACCGAGATTTTTCTCAGTATTCAATTTCCTTATCAGAATACGTCGCAAGTTGAACGATACTATTTAATATCTTCAATGACTTACGCATCCGGATAATGAAAATGAAAACTGGCATCAAAAGTTTTAAAGTTTGTTGTGAAGCTGACAAATGTGTTTTAACTTCTGATGTGCCACGTTGGTTACAAACATTTTTATAATGTTTAAAACACCTGTCTGGTCACGTTGGTTACGATTTGGTAATTTTTTTTCTTTAAAACGCATTTGTCAGGCCCCACTTTGGGCGCCATTTTTTGTAATGTTTATGCTTAGACGTTGGGCGCCATTTTGTTCAAAAGGTTTATAGCCCACGTTTAGAGATAGAAAATTCATGGAATTTTCTGTCAATGTACCCTTGCTTCCTTTTGGTGGAAATGGCACTAAGGTGATACGGCTTGAGCTCGCCGGGAATGGGGGGTTCGTCCACCATGGGTACGCATAAATACAAAAAAAGTTCGTGCCAATTGGATTTTAATGAAAGCAATATAAAACACGGAACAATTAACAGGTTACGCTGGAAAAACAGTTGGATAAGCGGACGGACATTTGTTGACGGAAACTTACCTTGACCAGATGATATAAGGATTCATCCAGGACTAGATGATGTTGTCCTGGCAGGCTGCCCTCCCCATATGACATATTTCAGTCATCCATGACAACACATTGTGCCAGTATTCATATGTGTTGTCCCTATAAATTTTCTTAACACAATTTCATTTTTACCTAACTATCTTCCAACCAAAATGAAGAATTATTAGCACATATTTCCAATTTAAAATATACGGATTTGTTTATTTTTTTTTTTAAGAAATATATAATATATAATATAATAATTAATTATACAATAAACAAAGCCTTAGCAAATAGGTACAATTCATAATATTAGGGTATTATAAAGTAATCAATAAGAAAACAATTCATAATATTAGATAACAATAGCTAAAGTTAGGGGTTAGGAAAGAAACAAAAAAATCTTTTAGTTTTAATTTAATTTATCAAAAAAAAGGTTTTTTTTAATCTTTTATTTTCAATTCTTTTAATTTCTTAGTTTATTGGTGCATTTATTTTTAATATATTTATTTATTTATATTTTTTTTATTATATATTTATTCATTTTATATTATTTATTAATTCATATTATAGTATTTATTTATATTATTTATTTATATTATTTTTGCTTTATTTGTATCATTTTTATTTATTCATTTCTTTAGTTATTTGTTTATTCATTTGTATATTTATTCGTATTATTTATTTGTATTATCTTTATATATTTAATTATATTAATTCATATATTTATTTCTCTAGTTATTTATTTATTCATTTATATATTTCTATTTTTATTTATCTTATTTATTTATTTAGCTATATTATTTTGATTTATTTAGTTAACTTTTATTTACTTATATTATTTTTTTATTTATTCTTTTATGTATTTGTATATTTATTTATGTTAATTTATTTATATGTATTTATTTATTTTACTGGCCATGATTATTATATATTTTGTTACTATTACTATTATTATTTGTTTATTTTCATATTTTTATTAATTAAATTTATTATATTTTTATATCATTAGTTCTTGAACTGAATGTAATTACGTTGAGTTAAACATCTTCGACTATTCGGTATCTAACTCATCGCCATTACAATTAGTTGTAAATTATCAGGTCTGTGTTATTTTTATTTGTGGGTTTTATTTAGTTTTTTTATTATTAGATGATTATCATTGTTAGTTATATTTATTTCCTTGATATTAGTTTAGTTAATACTTATTCATTATGTCTAAACATAATCTAGTTATCTATTTAAAATTATAAAATAGTTTTGGTCGATAAAAAAAAACTTCTATTTATTTTACGTTAATAAAATATGTTAAATCTAACTAGAAAAAAATTATGAAATACATATCTATTCGTTAGTTTTAATTGAATATTCATAATTTTTTTTTTTTTTAAATTGTAGCAATGAATGTTCAATTAAACTGAATATTTATTCATTAGTAAAAAAAATATTAAAAATAACAATATTTATATAGGTTTTATTTATAATTATGTTTTTCTTTTCATTACAACGATTTTAAAACCTTTGTTGTTTAATTTGCTTTCTCATAAAATTTAAATTATTAAATTTTCATATAGAATGATCCGGTAAGAGAACTTTTTAGTTTTTTTTTAACTTCTACCGTACAATCGTTTTAAAAAAATCTCTTAATATGTGTATAAGTATAAAATAGTTATATATGTATATAATATATAATTTTGGTATATATAATTTTGTATATAAATACGGCCTTCTGTTTGTTGTTATATATTTTTTTTTTGTAACTACATTTGAAAAGTGTAGCGTGTAAAACGACGTAGGATATAATAATTTACAATACAAGTAGTAATAGTTGTAGTAGTTATAATCGATGAGGAGTTTAAAAAAATGTGATCTTTTTGTTTCTCTTTGCTTTTGGCGGCGTAGATTCAAAATTTCGTCGTATCTTTGGAGGCATTATAATTATGTGCTAGTTTTACTTGTTTTTTTTTTTTTTTTAGTTTTATAATAGAAATAATTAGAATAGTAAAAAAAATAATGAAAATTTTACAAAATCTTATTGCCTTAGATTTCTATTAAATGTGATTTGCTTCGTTCAATATTAGCGCCATTTTCATTATGAAGCCTCTCGTTAATTAAATGCAAATTTATATAAATTTTAATTAACCAACCTGGTTGGCTTATTTGAAATAAAAAAAAATATACAGTCACCTTGAAATCCGCTAGAGTGTCAGCGCTGGGTTGTATGTGTGCCAGAAACTTCTATGGCGTCACGCATTCGCCATTTTGTAAATATTAATGATGGCGCCGGTTTCACTTCTAATTTTTTCTTCTTTTTTTTTTTGCGTTGTCGGTTGTTGTAGTGCGGGTTAGCTTACCAGGTAGTGATGGCGTTTCTAATTGGAGCTGGTGGTGATGCTGTCTTTGGCTTTCCAATTAGAAACGGTGATTCTATCTTTGGTTTTCCGATTGGAGCTGGTGGTGATGGCTTCCTAATTAGAGCTGGTATTGATGGATATTTTGGCTTTCCAGTTAGAGCTGGTGGTGATGGCTGTTGCTGCTTCACTGGGTCCAAGTTTTTTTTTTTTCAACGGTCTTTTTATTTTTTTTTTTAAAAGGGACGGCCGTTGTTACTTATCTAAACTTTATATTTTATTTTAATTTTTCTTCTCTTCACTTTTGTTTTCTGCTCTGGCTTCTGTTCAAGCTGGTGACTAAATTCTTAATGGCCGCCAAAATGTCATTGCACATGCATTTGGCAGTTTTGTGAAAACCATAACTACTCGAGTATTTTGGGTACTCGTTACTAACTTGCCAACCAGCCTAGTGTAAAACAAGGTAGCGTTTTCGGTATGCTTATTTAAGCGATTTTGCATGACAATTGATTTACCAACTACATATTTTGAAAGCAAGTTGAATGCACAAACAGAACTTCAATATCACTCGTCACAAAGTGTTTTGATTACTGCAAATAATATTTCTGCATTTATTAATAAATCTGTAAACATAACAGATAACACGTAGAGCTTTGCTGTATGACGAGAATCTATCTAGAATATCTTAGAACATTCAGGAGTTTTTAATGGGTTACGGTTAGGCCACTCAGACGAGGGTTTATTTAGCCATGATGGGCCATTCCACCAAAGAGAATTGTGTAAGAGATCTTGCGGTTTACAACCTCGAGTTCCTAAATCTGCTGGATTGTCATGAGTTGGGACATGTTTCCATGTTGCGATTGGTGTCATACGGTGAATTTCGATGCGATGCTATGCGATTTGCCACATATGTCTCCCATGAAGAGGGGTGTTTCGAGAGCCAACCTAACACTATGGACGAGTCGGTCCAAAGAAAAATTTCTTGGGTATTGAAATTCAGAGATGTGATTACGTAGTTTACTAATTTTGCCAGCAATAATGCACCATTTAATTCTAATCTGGGAAGACAAACAGTTTGAATTGGTGCTACTTTACATTTTGCAACTAGTAAATTGACGAAAGTATTATAAGTTTGTGTTTTACATCGAATGTAAATTGTGGCACAATATGCAGTTTTAGAGGCATCTGAGAAGCCATGAATTTGAATATGGTCAGATGGATTATACTGTAGCCAGCGTGGAATAGAGATTGTTTTCACTTGGGATAAATCTCGAACAAGATTATTCCATTTTTGAAGAGATTCAACAGAAACATCTTCATCCCATTCTAAACCTTCTAACCACAGCTGCTGCATTAGCATTTTTGCTCTGATGACTATAGGTGCAAGCCATCCAGCTGGATCAAAAAGTTTTGCTGCTGACGAGAATTTGGCGTTTGGTTATTCTTTGGGATTCATCAAGGGCAGAAAAACTGTATGAGAATGTGTCTGTAATTGCATTCCATTTAATGCCAAGTGTTTTAGTAGAGCTTACCTCGTGAAAACGTAGAAAGTCTGAGTCATAAAGATCTTCTTTGGGTAAATGAGCAAGTAATTCTGGGTAATTTGCAGTAATTTTCTTTAATGGGAGTCCCGCTGAGTTTAATGTTTCAATGAGCTGAGTTTGAGCAGAACGTGCTTCTTCAATAGTATGACCTCCTGAGAGAATGTCATCAACATATGTTTCTGTGCGCAGTATTGATGCTGCTTTAGGGTATGCAGATTCAGAATCGGATGCGAGTTGAAGTAGGGTCCGAATCGCAAGATACGGGGCACAGTTTACACCAAAAGTGACAGTTTTGAGTTGATAATCTTTGACTGGACCATCAGGTTCAGTTTGGAATAAAATTCGTTGAAACGGTCTGTCAGCAGGGTGAATGAGTATTTGGCGATACATTTTTTGTATGTCACCACTAAACACATATTGGTACTTTCTCCAATTAAGAATTATAGTGATTAATTCATTTTGTAGAGTGGGACCTGTATATAGAATGTCAAGCATTAAAAACGACTCTTACTTTCGTAGTTTTGTGTTCCGGGCGAACAACTGCATGGTGTGGTAAGTAAAATGAGTAATGCTTTTCTTGAGATATAGTTTCATAGGAATGAGTTTCTTCCATATGATTTAGAGTTAGGTATTCATTCAGAACCGCTTTATATTGAGCCTGAAGTTCTGGGTCTTTTGCGAGTGTTTTTTCCATTCTGGAATATTGGGCTAAAGCAATAAATCTAGAAGAGCCTAGGAAAACTTTGTCCGGAAATTCAGTTTTGAATGGTAGTCTTACGATGTACCTACCATTCTCCTGACGAGTAGTAGTTTGTGTATAAAACTTTTCACAAATTTCATGTTCCATAGAGGTTGCGTTGGTAGTAGGGATTTCTTCCTGCTCCCAAAACTTTTTTAACGTTTCATTTAATTCAGAAGTCTCATATGATGCGACTGAAGTAGTAAACGTTTGAATCGTTTGAGTTTTAATAGGAACACTAAGAACCCACCCAAATACTGTCCTGTACGCAGATGTTTGACCACAAATTCAAAAAGTGTTCATAATCGTTTCCTATAATTAAATCAATTTGAGCTGATTTATTGAAATTTGGATCTGCGAGATCTAATTCAGCAAGCTTTAATGAGTAAGGAATTTCAAATGAATATGTAGGGAGCCATTTAGTAACTTTCGGCAATACTATAGCTTTAACTGGAACTTTTAATTCATATCTTGTAGCATATATAACGAATTCACACTCTTTGTTTGCTGACTGCTTTTGCCCGCCAATACCAACAATTTCAAAATGAGATTTTTGATAAGGGAGTTGTAGACGATTTCGCACTTTTTCTGTTAAAAATGTTCGTTGAGAACCGGGATCAATTAAGGCTCTAACTGTAAATAGTTGACCTTGATGATCAATTTGTACTAAAGCAGTACGCAAGAGAATATTTTCATTACTCATAGAGCAATTAGACTGAATTTGATTTGAAGTTTAAGGTAGTTCAATTTGATTTCTGTTCAGATGAGGTTGAGCTGTTTTTGACAAATTATTTCGAGGATTATTGTCATTTTCTTTTGGCTCTTCATTATTTTTGGTATGTTCTGTAGTTTGAATGGGATTTTTAAACATTTGTTTCATATGAAGTAAAGTGTGATGATGTTTTTTACAATGGAGACATGTGTTTTTACTTTTGCAGTTTGTTTTAAAATGAGAAGTAGCTAAACAATTATTGCAAAACTTGTTCTTAAAGACAAAATCGATTCTTTGTTGTACAGTGAATGTTCGAAATTTGGGACAATTCCTTAGATTGTGATTTTCAGAACATAATTTACAAGAAAATTTCAAATTTTCTTGTGACACATACGTTTGAATATTGGGATCGTGTATATTATTAGACATGTTGAAACTATCTTTTGAGACTCTAATATTAGCGAGACATTCTACTGCCTCATATCTATCGACGAGAAACTGAGACATTTGGGTCCATTTCGGAAGTTCACGTGGAGATGTGCGTGACTGTTCCCAAAGAGAAAGTGTTGTGTCTGGCAATTTAGTGGAAATTAAGCGAATAAGAATAGGGTCCCAACTGTTGACTTCAACTTCAAGGGTTTTCAGAGTGGCTAAGCAGTCATTTACTGAGGACTGAATTATCCTTATAGATTCACTATCTTCATTGATAGCTGAAGGGATATCAAAAAGTAATTTTTAGATTAAAGTTTTCATTTGATAAGTTGTATCTCTTTACTATTGAGCCTGCTTCTCCTCTAGTTTTATTGCGAAGATGATATAGTTTTGTTACCGGTGACAGTTTTGTATGATTAATGTACACAGCTGTGAACATATCACGAAATGATGGCCATTCCTCGTAACTGCCATGAAAAATCTCTGTGTCACAAGGAGGTAACTTTATAGTGCAATTGCTAGAGTTCTCAGTGATAAAGGTGGGATTTGGGACGGGATAACGAGATGTGGATTGGAGCATTGGAATTGGAGACGTATTTACTCTGCTAAATTTTAGCATATGGCAGTGGTAATATGCTTCTGAGCAAGCATTATAATCCTCTTTTGCCTTTGTTTTAAATTCAGTTTCAACTGATCCGTCTCGTGAAACCATTACTTTGCGATATGAATCCTTTAAATTTACCCACTCTGAGTCTAGCTCTTTTAATTTTAATTCAAGAATTGATTCATTGGGTTCTTCTAACGTATTACTATTGAATGTATCACAGATCTCAAGCAAGTGACCACAATCAAACAGAAACTGCTCTTTATACAGCGGATTAAAAGCTGTGACAGATTCTTCAGTTACGGAAGGCATTTTTGAAATGTGGATTGGGTAATGAAGAACGTTATTGAGTTTTTTAAATTGCAAGTTAATTTTAAATTTTCAAGACTGGTATTTTACTAAATATGTGGATCTAGTTAAGTATTTAACCAATGGGAACTTAGCAATAGGTATAATACACTAGCTTAAGCTTGGTTAAAAAAAAGAGTGATTTAGAGATTTTACTAGATATGGGTATCTAGTTTTAACTTTATTTATATAGTTGGGGCTATTAGCTAAATAGCACTAGATTTGTAATATCTAGTTTCAATGGTATTTATATATTTGGGGCTATTTGAGAAATAGCACTAGATTTTACGATCTAGTTTTAATATTAATGGTATATTGGGGCTATTAGAGAAATAGCACTAGATTTGTAATATCTAGTTTCAATTTTATTTATGTAATTGAAGCTATGTGGGACATAGCAATCGAGTTAAATGTTTTTCGTAGATTTGTGGCTATTTTGGGAATAGCATTAGATATTTTCCAGATTTGGGGCTATTTGAGAAATAGCAATAGATTTTGTATTTATCTATTTAAAGTTATCTTTGGGATTCGGGGCTATTAATGCGTTTCATTAAAACATATTTGATTTTAACCATCAAATTTGCATTTTGTATTATATTAATCTTCCGATCAATATTACTTCGCTTTAATTCACGTACCCTACACGTAATGACCAAAAACTAAACACGAAGAGCCGTTGTGTTTATTTCTCTTAAGTCGTCTGGCTAATAATTATAAGCGTAACTTTATTGATATTTTACTTAAATAAGAGAATTTTCGCAAGACGTTTAATATTAAATCGAGCGTACTTATTTTTACCACCGGTATTCGCGATTTATATAGAGTGACTATAAATTTTCATGTAGTTAGTGAGATTAGCTTTTAGTGGATAAGAATATCAAGAGTATAATCTTTTCAAGTATAATTGAGTGTTTAGTGGTTAGTGAGTAAGAGATATATTAGTGTTAATTAAAAAAAACCAATAATCAACGCAATGATTGATCCTAAACTTCAATCAGCTGTGAGTATATGTGGCTGTAAATGTATGCTCTACATTTACTTTTAATCTTATTTTATTCTGTATAAAATAAGAACCACTATCGTAAGTACTACACAGTATGTTACCGTAAACTTTCGCTCCTTTTAATAATTTTTTATTCTATAAATTCGACCAGCTGTGGCCTTATGTGGCTGTAAATGTATTTTCATACAATTACATTTAATCTCATTTTATTTTAAATAAAATAAGAACCACTGTCGCAAGCGCCACACTTATCTTTTACTGAACTGTACATACCTACAATTCCAAGTGTAGTGTACCGATGTGTTGTTATTTCTTAATTTTCTCTTCTTTGCTATTTTCGCTTTCCTTTTATTGCATTTATATGCACGTACAAACAAAGAGTAAATAACACAGCGTTTTCAAAAGTTAAGAAATTCTATGACAGAATAATTCTGTAGGGTTGAAACTGTACGTTATTTATTGTATATTTATATATGTTTGTATGGATGTTAATTGTTGTGTAAGTTTTATTTATATAAATGTTGGTTGGTATTTTTCATGTTCTCATTTTGTGTAAATTTAACTCATTGGGAAATTTTCTCTTTTCATTTATATTTTCTTACCCACCAAACATTTAATTTTGATTGTATATGATTATGTATAATTTTCATTTATTTATCTGTGTTAAATATTAATATGATATTTATATATATGTGCGAGTTTTATGTGAAAATTTGTATATATATAAATTGTATATAGTTAGTATTTTTTTTTTGTGTGTAACTTATGTGTATTTATTTTGTTTATGTAAATTGTGTTGTGAAAATTATATAAATTTTTTATATAAACTGTTTGTTGGGTTTAATGCTAAATTTGTTTTCTTTTCTTTATATTCTAGTTCTTATGTTCACCCAACAACCAATTGTTATTACTTTTTAAATTTTAAATTTTTAATTTCCTTTTGAATATTTTTATATATTTTTTCTTTATACATATGTAAATTAAATTGTTATGCGTGGAATAATTGTTGTATGTGTATGTGTGAATAATTTGGTTGAAATCTGATTGTGTAATTTATTTAGGTACTTTTCGTGAATTTATGTGTATGTATTAAATTGTGTTTGAAATTAATGTTTTCTAGTATGAAATTTTATTTGATTAAAATTGTTCTCTGGTTTATTTTCATGTAATGAGACTAACCATATAAATAATTATTTACATACATACCGTCTGTACTTGTATATACATATGTATATTCCGTTTATCTTTCTCTGTTCTTTGTCTTCTTGTTTTCCTTACATGTTTATTAACGGGATCACCTTTGGAATTTCACTTTTCTGTATGTAATTTCTCGTTTCCTTATTTTAACGGGATTACTTTTTTCTGAATTTCACTATGTAATTTTTTGTTTCTTTATTTTAACGGGATTACTTTTTTTGAATTTCACTATGTAATTTTTTGTTTCTTTATTTTAATTACATAGTACATAGGTATGTATGTATGTAAAATTTAAATTAAACAAACCAATTTTCATTAATTGGTACTCAAAACATTCACACATACTTAACATAACTTTTAAATAATGGCAAGTTTCTTCTTGTTATTTTCAATTACCCGGACTACTTAAACTATTCATTTAATTTGCATATGTATGCTCTTGCTGTAATTTAGCCTTTTTAATTATTGTTCTTTTCCAACTTTTTATTTATTTAATTCTTTTTTTTTTTTGTTATTACCACATTTTATCACATTTTCACAATTAGATCACACTTCGTAGTAGGTACTTACATATATGTTTGTTCTTTTTAATAATTTTTTCTTATCTTCCTCTTTAATAAAATAATTTTTAGCCTTTACCTCATTTTTGTGGTAAGAACTTCAATATTGAAAAGTGATGTCAACTGGATCTTATTTTAGCGGTTGAAGGGCCATGAAGTTATTTGGCGTATTTTGGGGATTTTGGGGTTTGGACTGTTACCTTGTTAGGAAAAAACACCAAATTTCTTATAAAATATAAATTCTCACAATCATGAGAAATTATACGAGTTTGGGATTTGAAATAAAATAAGAAAGTTAATTATAAGAAATTTTATAATTATACGGGTTTATAAAGGGTGTGTGGTTATGAATTAATGTGTAGGGATGTGAGCTCACCTTGTGTGTATGCTGTATGAGATGTGAGTGTGTTTTTAATTTAAATAAAGTAGAGTGTTATTATTTTTAGATTTTAATTTCAAATTGTTTTATTGTGTTTAGGTATTTTTGGTTTTTACTGTGTAAATGTTGTATGTACAAATTTGATGTTTAATGTGTAAATGGTTAATTCTGATGTTTATATGTTGATGGTTGAAAATAGAGTGGTGTTTTTTGATTTATACGATAAAATTGAGACTTAACATATTAAAAGTTTACAACAACAATTTAATTTGGATAATTTATAACATTTTTCATTTTTGTTATTCACCATAATTATTCGTTACAATTCATAATCTTATTCACAATAGTTATACGTTACAATTCATAATCTTATTCACAATATAAAAATAATACAATAATAAAAACATAACTAAATACAAATAATCATTTAACATTTGGGTTTGATTCATTAATTAATTAATTCATTTTTATTTTATTAATGTTAAATGGTTTTCTTTAATTATTGTCTAAACGCAAGTAGATTGTAGCGATTTTGAAACTTCAAAATTGTCGCCTCTGTGTTCTCTGTGACGATGGTAGCGAAAACTACATAGCAAATAGGAATTTTTTTGTAATTTTTATAAAATTTAGTAAGTTCTTGTTGATATTGTTATTACTGTTTTTTAATTTTTGTGAGCTTTGTATTGTTATTGATATTTTTTACTTACTTTGTTGGATTTTTTCGTTTTTCTTATTTATAAGTTGTGAAACATTAGACTACCCCTGATGAAGATATTCAAAGAATATCGAAATATTGGAAATATTTAAATAAATTATAAAAAACATTTAAAACTTCTGACCTCGAGCTTGAGTATTTATCAATTTGGGATTCTGCAAAGAAAAGGTCGAATATTTCAAACTTTTATTATATGTAGTATATTTTCAAAGGCAAACTATAACACTGAAAGAACTACGTCAGAATTATTCTGTATTAAATTTCCTTAAAGTAAGGTGGGAACATCAGAAATTAAAAAGGTCACAAATGACCCAATGTTATAATTGCCACATGTTCGGGCATGGATCTAGTCGTTGCAAGGTCAAAACTTTCTGTGCCAACTGTGCTGGACCTCACAAGACCTCAGAATGTAAAGATACTACAATCAGATGTGCCAACTGTAATGGATCACACAAATCTACGTTTGACCAATGTCCAAGCAAGGTCAATTATTGTTGCAATTATAGTGAAAAAAGATGTTCCCCACCAGTTACTTCCAATTGTAAACACTGACCTGGCCGAAAATATCGGTATTAAAATTTTTACTACTGCACAAAGTATACAGATTTATTCATGCTATTTTCCCGGCGGATTAATGGGTAATAATGGCGTCAGAAATAGAAAATTTGCTTCCGATATTTTTAAACTAAGTAGAGACGACAGGTACTTATTAGGCGGTGATTTTAACTGCAGACACCAGTTATGGGAATGTTTAAGAGCCAATGGATGGGGAAACATCTTGTAAGAAAAGCTAGATTCATATGACATTGATATAGTGTATCCAGATGACTTTACGTACTTACCTGCAAGTACAAATAGGCAAGGTTCTACATTAGATTTATTTTTAACAAACGTGGCTGGTTTATTGTCTCACGCCGAAGTCATAACCGATTTAAGCTCAGACCACCTTCCAGTCAAAGTTATGTTAAATAGCTGTTATAACGCCACTACAATTTTCAAATACGATTTTGTAAATGCTAATTGGAAACGTTACTCTAGGCTGATAAACAGAACACTGAGTTTGCCTAACTTAGAAAACACCGAAAACATTGTACATATTGAAAACCTGTTATTAGAATTCAAGCATGCTATTAACTATGCAGTAGATTGCAGTGTGCCAAAAAAACAATGTTTACAAAAGAACAAACCAATACCACAATTCATAAAGAGTTTAATTCGGAGAAGAAATAGTATTAGGAGAAACTGGCAACGATTCAGAAATTTAAACGACAAACGCGAATTGAATTTACTAAACCAAAAAATCAAAGAAGAAATAACCAAACATAAAAACAAATCCTGGACTTACTTACTTTCAACCCTTGATAAAAGCTCTCCCCCATTTTGGAACTTAACCAAAATTCTAAGGAAGAAGTCAAAAAGTATTCCAATCTTAAAGCAAAATAATAATATTTATACTACTAATCAGGAAAAAAGTGAAATTTTGGCTCAAACTTTTGCTCTGAATCACTCAATTTCTACTAATTTTGGCGATGTAAACACAAATTCCCAGGTTCATAATGCTTTCGAATCGTTAGGAAATTCAAATCCAGCACATACGGATTTATTTCTAACCAATTTTTCAGAAATCTCTGCAATTGTCAAATCATTAAAAAACAAAAAATCCCCTGAAATCGATGGCATTATTAATATTTGTTTAAAAAAGCTTTCTAGTAAAGCTCTTAATTTCTTAGTTATCATAATCAATGGTTGTTTAAAATTATGTTATTTTCCTAAAGAGTTTAAGGAATCCAAAGTTATTCCTATAAAAAAAACCACCTGATACTCTTACTTCGTACCGTCCAATAAGCTTACTATCCTCCATTAGTAAAATTCTAGAAAAAGTTATAAAGGAGAAGTTAGTGAGCTTTCTAGATGTAAATAATATAATTCCTCCTGAGCAATTTGGCTTTCGTCGAGAACACAATACTGTCCAGCCACTGATTTGGATAAGAAACTTAGTCAAAGAAAATTTTAAAGCTCAAAAATCTACTGGTATGCTATTACTAGATGTCAAAGCTGCATTTGACTCAGTTTGGCATGACTGACTAATCTTTCATCTTGGATTTCCTATGCAACTTATTGGTACGACTTCTTCTAATTCGTACTCTACTGCAGCAGGTTGTCCGCAAGGCTCCTGTTTGTCACCAATTCTTTATAACCTGTACACTTCTGACTTCCCCCAATTAAATTACTGCACTGTGTCAGTCTTTGCAGATGACATAGCGGTGCTCAGCACCGAATTACTGTCGATAGATATATTAACTAACTTGCAGAGAGCTTTAAGAGAATTACAACAATACTTTAACAAGTGGAAAATAATGTTAAACTCTGACAAAACACAGGCAATATATTTTTCCAGGAAGCGTAAAGCATGTTTTTTGCCTCAAAATAACATTATATTTAATAATTTTTCTATTCAATTGGAAGAGAAAGTTAAATATCTTGGAGTGATACTGGACTTGAAAATGAAATTTAAAGATCATATTCATTATATTATCAATAAAGTAAATGTACTCACACGCATGCTATACCCTGTTATCAATAGAAATTCTGATTTAAGCATTAGCAATAAAAGGTTAATACTGAAATCGATATTTCACGCTGTTATTTTCTATGCAGCACCGGTTAGGTCGACCAGTGCAAACTGTCATTTAAACAAGTTACAAACATCTCAGAATAAATTATTAAAACTAATATACAACCTCCCTTGGTTTTATTCTACAGCTCGACTACTTGCAGATATAGAATTAGTCAAAGATAGAATTACATTACTAAAAAAAAATTTCATTACTAGATGCCTAAACTCTACTTATAATCATATTACTGAGCTAGCTCATCTTACGTAAATAAGATTTAGAATAAGTGTTTTGCTAAATTTCTACCTCCTATATAATTTTGTCATGTATATATAATAATTTTAATCGAAATACAGTATTAAGTAGAAACAGATATTAATCTTGAACTCTTTACAACTAATTATATACAATTGAAATTTAACATATTAAATTATAATAAAAAATTGAATTGAATTGAATTTTTGACGATAACCCGATACAGGAAAGTTTGTAAAATAGACTATTCCACTAGTCCACAAAAAAAGCATAAGTATTATTACCAGTCTGTTTATTAAGATTGACAATGTTTACAAAACTGAATATGTTATCAACAGTTGAATAGTTCTTTCAAAATCCAGCTTGGAATTCGTTTAATATATTATTTTGATCTATCCACTCAGTTATTCTGTTAAGTATTATGGTATTAAAAATTTTACAAATTGTGTTGATCAACGAACGTCCGCGATAGTTCGCTGCATTGTTTGGATCTCCTATTTTGAACAGAGAAATTAGTAAAGATGTGCAAAAGCTTGTTAGAATATTCTAGTGTAAAAAATTTTTATTAAATAACGATAAAAGTTCATTTATTAAGCAGCGAGGAGCGTATTTGTAGAACTCATACGGAATTCCGTCTTCACCAGGCGATTTATTATTTTTTAAGGAATCGACGACATTTAAAATTTCTATCAAGTCAATTGGAGAATCCAAGACAGGATCAATGATGTAGCCACATCAGAGGCAGACTGTCTGCATTTAGTAACAGTAAAATGAAATGGTTATGAAAATCATCTATGTTTAAGTTCCCTTGAATATTATGCCTATAAGTTTTCATTGCATTTGCTAATTTCTACCAGTCACTACTGCTTTTTACTTCATTAAGTTATTACAGAATTGAGTATATTTTTCCTTAGAGACTAAGTATCGTGCTTTAGTAAAAGTAGTTTGATTTTTACGGATCAGTGACAAATTTTTTGATACATTTCTCCGGTGACGCTCACATGTCCAATCAAACCAAGGTTGTTTTGGTTCAAAAACTTTGTTGTTAGATGTACATATTGCAGATTGTTTTATTTTAGCTACAGTTTCCTCAACGATGTCATAAATGTTTGTATTTGATTGTAAATTAACCTGAGACGATAGAGAAGTGATATTTTCCGAATATTTTTGTTAATATCTCTCATTCCAATGCAATTTTTCCAAATGTATTCTCTGATTCGTAATATTATTGTGATCAAGAGTTTTTATTATTAAACATAGAGGCATGTGGGCGGAATATGGTTTAGATGAGATATGAAAGTCATCCACATATCTGAGAAAACTGTGGGAACATACAGCATAGTCAAGAACAGAGCATCCAATTGCACCACAAAAGCTGAATTCACCTTGACTGTCTTTATCAGTTCTACCATTTAAAATAATTCCTCCAATATTTTCAAAAAGTTCTAGGAGCTTTTTACCTTGCATATTAATAATTTTATCTTTGGAGCATCTAAAATCACGGATATGTGGTAGGAAAGATAAAAAATTCGGATCTAAAATTTGTTCGTCCGCCATCCTCGCATTTAAATCTCCAAATATACAAGAATTAGTAGGTCTGAGGTCTTGCAGAAATTTATCAAATGTTTCTAAGTCCGAGATCCAGCAAGTACAATTCAAATACCTTGGTATAAAGAAAAACTGGCAACCATCAAGTTTTGCAGATAGAAATATATTTTCATTCAAATTTTGAAATTTGAAAAAATAATTCTTTTGTAGCTCTGTGTATTTTCTTTGCAGGAATCCATTTTAGAAAATAATTTTGAAAATAAGAATTAAAACGATATTGATTCTAACTAAGAACGTGGGTTTCGAATAAAAAAAATAGATCAAATTGATTTACATAGGTTAAGAAATAGCCAAAATTTATTGAATTAGCCGAATTTGCGAGATCGAAGTATTAGCTAGATTCTCTATAGGGTGGTTCACGTTTATGACATTAATTTCAGTAGCATAATCAGTATTTGCAAGCAATTTACTAAGATATTTAGCATCACTATTTCAAGTAGTTTCAATTTTATCACACTTGTAGGTATATTTTTTATTATCAACGCAAATACAAAATTCGCCAAGCCTTACTTTGACTGTTTTATTGCTTAAGGTGCGCATACACTACGTGTTTTTTACATTGTAAATGTCAAATTTAACATAAGGGAGTAAAAACATGTAGTTTGTGACCTCAAAAACTTTGCTTGTGTAAAATACACAAGCAAAAACATAAGACAAAATTTCAATTAGAACATGTTCTATTTTCTTATGTTCAAACACATGTTTTTAAATGTATATGCCAAACGAAAAGATTTGTCGACGGTTAAATATCTGCGCTATCATTAGCCGGCCGTATGTAGAATTTGCATAAGTGATAAATGAAATATTTTTTTTATCCCATTTTGATAATTTAATAACAATGATATAAATTATTTAACAATTTTTGATACAAGCTCCACATCTTGTATATTAAAAAACGAAAAACCTTAAAGCAATATTTTTGACGCCGGCAATTTAGTGACGCTTTGTAGCGGCTTTAACGCATTTTTTAAAGAAACGACATGGAAATTTATGTGTAAAAAAGAATAATATTTAAGCGTATCAGCTGTTTTAATCATGGCGATGTCACGTGTAATTGTACATACAAGTTGGTGACCAAAAATTAAAACCCATATGTAAAATAACCAATTTTGACAGACATAAAGAAAAAGATGTGATTTGTAAATTTAAAAATACATAAGCAAAAACACGTAGTGTATAGCCACCTTTAGTGATACTTTTGCTCAGCTTCATTTTTTTTTCATCTCCGTATAATCTTTATTAATAAAAATATTTTTGCCTTTTAATTTCTTTTTCACTGCTGTTACATTATAAACTTGAAAACTACACGCCAGTGTAAAGAAAAATGATTTTCCTACTTTTAGGACTTTGCCACATAGGTTCTCAACTTCTTGTTTAGCTGAATTACTGAATTACTTTACTGTTAAGTCCAGAGACTACAATATTACACGAACGAGAACGACGATCAATAAATTCCAACCTGAATGTTAGTTTATTCACATCCTTTTTTAGTTTTGCGTTTTCTTGTTTCAGCTCATCTATTGCAGCTTTTAGTGCATTTAGATCAGACTTCCTAGTAACATCACTAAGTTTTTCATCTAATAGCTTACATAACTTATCCCACGAGAAAACATCACTCGAGTTGTTGTGATTTGAAGATTGCATGTTGTTAGAAGTTAAATATCTTTTACTTTCTATCTCTCTGGGGATGTTTTATGTAATAATCGTTTATTACTCATTAAAATCACAGCATACTTCAGGCATATCAGAAAATATACAATAGAGGGGTAGAACTTGGCACTACTGTTTGTAATAAACAGCTGTAAAATATTTATGTATGTACTTATGTAAATTTAGAAGCAAAAACAACAATGGGAAACTGCTTAGAATACTAAAATTATAATTTACAAGATCCCACCTCGTTTAAATCACAATATATTTGCATAGAAGATACAGATGATCACTCACACCTACCACAGATAAGTATAGTTCTTCCGTTTGAGGAAAAAAATGCTGCAACAACAGCGAGACTCCAACAGTCAGACGCCAACCAGAAACAAAAACAACAGTAACGGCTACAGTAAGTCAATAAGTTTTTGCGTTTGGGCTACACAACCAGGTAAAACTCGGACAAAACTGCGATCAGCGATGGAGATGTGTTTGTGGAACTCTTAACAAATACGCTGAGAATATTAAAATCAGAGGCGATAATTTTACATTTAATTTTTTATTTATTTATTTATTTTGCAGAACAATATTTATTTCTTTTTTAACTTCTTGAAAGCTCAAAGGCAATCATATTTATAGTTTTTATATTTTTAATAAAGAGACCTCAAGCCGAATTAATAAAGCAAAAAGATTTTTAACAATTTAAAGGTCTACATAGCACATAAAAAACAATCATAAAAAATTTCGTTTCTTACATATTTTTAGCTTTACAACTGTTTAAGGAACCGGTACGTGAAATTACCGGTTGTGCAATAATGGGTTAATTTTCATTTATTTTTTGGACTGATAAGATTTTTTCTTCTTTTGTTTCAACAGTCTATTTAATGAGTTTTTGGTATTTATAATTATTTGTTCCTACGGCTTTACAATTTCCATTTCATTCTCAAATTCTAATCTCACTTATATTTCTTGTTGGTTAGAACTCTTACTATTAATTTTATCAATTTCAATATTTTTAAATCTAAAACTATAATTAATGGTGTAATTATAATAACAACAAGTAAGAAAGTATAGTCGGTCAAGCCCGATCATATAATACCCTACACCCAATATACGTATAAAACAGTTTTTTAGAAATGGGCGTTATATGGGAGATATAAACTATTATAAATTTAGAGTTACGATTTCTGTGAATATAAATATTATATGTGTTAAACTTTATCTCGATATAAATACTTTTAAAATATTTATGAAGGTTAAAGTGAATTACGGAGAGGGTCTTATATGGGAGTTTCGACTAATTATGGACCGCTCACAATAAAATTGCATCGTGTTGTTTGTATACATATGAAATATATTTGTGTTCAATATTAATTGGATACCATATATATTCAAATAATACGGTACAATTTTGTTATGATTGGACCATAATTAGTCGTAGCCCTCATATAAGGACCACTTCCGAAAATCACTTTAAAGAGCATAACTCTCTGAAAAATGTTGGTATCCAATTAATATTGAACGCAAATATGTTTCATATATATGCAAATAATACGGTACAATTCTATTATGATCGGTCCATAATTATTCGTAGCTCCCATATAAAGCCCACTTCCGAAAATCACTTTAAAGATGTTGGTATCCAAATAATATTGAACGCAAATATATTTCATATGTATACAAAGAATAGGTACAATTTTATAATATTAGGTCCATAATTAGGCGAAAATCCCATATAAGACCATCTCCGTAATTCACTTTAAGCTCCATAAATCTTTTAAAAGTATTTATATCCAGATAAAGTTTAACATATATAATATTTATATTCAAAGACATCATGACATTAAATTTTCGGATGATCGGTCCACAATAGGTTATGTATCCCATATAACGCCCATTTCTGAAAAATTGTTTTATACATATACTGGGTGTAGGGTATTATATTGTCGGGCTTGACCGACTATACTTTCTTACTTGTTATACCCTTCACCTTCATGAGAAGGGTATATATAAGTTTGTAATTTCCACAATATAATTTTCCGACCCTATAAATTATATATATTCTGGATCCTTATAGATAGCTGAGTTTGTCTGTCTGTTGAAATCAGTTTTATGAAGTCCCCAGATATCTTCGGGATCCAAATCTTCAATAATTCTGTCAGACATGCTTTCGAAAAGTTTGCTATTTAAAATCAGCAATTCGGTTTACGCCAACCAGAGTTATGGACCAAGATGTGAGACAACCTCCATAAAAATTTGATATTTGTTGTCCAATTTATTGCAATATTTTGAATTTTTTATTATTTTATTATCTGCAATATGATAATAAAATGAAATTTTGTGTACGTTGTTTTTATGATAAAAGAAGAAAGTGTCCATGTCCATACCCCCATATAAAGTCCACTTCCAAAATTCACTTAAATATGTATAAAACAGATATAAATAATGTTAAACGGCTAAAACTTGACATGAAGAATCTTTATAGGCAAATAAATTGTTGTACTAAATTGTATAGTGGTCGGCCCAGAATTGGTCGTAGCTCCCATACAAGAACCACATCTGAAAAAGACTTTTATCCCTATATATATTGTATAAATATCGGTACCGACACAAAACTTTGCACATATTATTTACATATATACAAAAATCATCCCACAAGATTTTGTGAATTTCAGTATATTTTTAACCGTATACCCCATATAAAGCCCTCTTCCGAAAATCACTTTAATACTCATAAATCTCTTATAAATAAGGGTTCCAATTCAAAATTTTACACGAATCATTTACATACATGCCTAAATCAAACTGATGGATTTTGTGAATATCAGTCCATATTTGACTATGTTCCCTGGAAAGTGCTGGTAACAGGAAATCTTGGCTATTATTGCTGTTGAGAATGAACGAAAATTTATACTAGCTACTGTATTTCTCCTGCTCTTTAACTTCTTTAACTACTAATTGTATGCACTCTTAGTATACTATATTTTGCAACTCTGCTGAATTTGATTTACTGACTTACTTTGTAAGATATTGGTACAGTCTAATAAAGCAATTCAAACCAACAGGTTATGGGCCGCATGTCGCGCATAGTTAAAGAATTTTAAAGTACTGTTTTTTTTTGAAATCGTAAAGTTTTTCCGTGAAGTATTTGAAAATGTCAAATCTTCCAGTGGGGTTTTCGTTAAAACGTCTAAGAGGACGTGAAAATTTT
Source organism: Bellardia bayeri (assembly GCA_950370525.1). Taxonomy (NCBI): domain Eukaryota; kingdom Metazoa; phylum Arthropoda; class Insecta; order Diptera; family Calliphoridae; genus Bellardia; species Bellardia bayeri. The sequence goes on from CATNUC010000012.1 coordinate 384,275, forward strand.
GATATCTGGAAGAGACAAGCAAAGTCTTGTCTAGTCATCAAGGGTTGCTGGAAAATTGTCCAAACCGGTATAGTTGATGAAGGTGATACAATTTTAAATGAGCGTGCTTTGGCGGAAATTGCTTTGATGGTGGATCCATGTAATTATGGACACATTGCGACAGCCACGAGTGCAAAGGAAGCCTGGGATACACTGATGAACGCCTATGAGGACGCAGGCCTTACGAGAAAGGTCGAACTACTCAAACAATTGGTAAACATGAAATTAGGAAATTATAGTTCTATCCAAGAATACGTGAACGAGTTGGTGATGATTGCCTTGAAGGTCAAGAACGCAGTTCTTAATATAGACGACGAGCTCACAGCATCGTTAATGTTATCCGGGCTGTCCGATGATTTTAAGCCATTGGTGATGGCAGTGGAAAATTCTAAGGAAAAGCTGACTGTGGACATGGTAAAAATCTCCTTTTGCAAGACGCTAAATTTGATGTTCAAAGTTCGGAAAATGAGGCGGCGCTGTACACAAAAAATTCCAAGAAGAAAGAGAAGAAGCCAATTCAATGCTACAACTGTAAGGAATATGGTCATATTTCCAAGAATTGCCAAAACAGAAGTAACAACAAAAGTAACGGTAAGTCTTATAAGAAAAATGAAAAAAGAGAAGTTTCGTCAACTCTCATCGCAACAAGTACAAGCATGAATGTTGCTGCACAAACAATCGAGGGGTACAACAACAACACCGACGTTATGCATTGGTACGTTGATAGTGGCGCTAGCAACCATATGACAAACAACAATGCTTATATATACAACGTACACAATGTACACGACAAAACGGTGGTGGTTGCTAACAAGAGTCAAATGAATGTTGACTGCGCAGGCGACGTCGACTTGAATATTGTTGTCAGAGGGCAGAAAAAAGCATAACGGTAAAAAATGTTGACTACGTACCAAGTCTGTGCGCGAATCTTCTTTCAGTAAGACAAATGACTAAAGATGGAAAAAAAGTTATTTTTGAAGGGGAAATATGCCAAATTCTTAATAAAGACGGCACGACAGTTACTTCTGCTACTGTATGCAATGACTTATACCGTATAGATAGTGAAGCTGTATCGAAACGGAAAAATGTTTTTATTGTTAAGAATGATTTTAGTTTATGGCATAGAAGAATGGGTCACATTTGTGACAAAAATTTGGCAGAGGTTAAAAAATCCTCTTTTGGTATTAATTTCAACAGCGAAGGTAGTGTGTGTAAAAGGCAAACAAACCAGGCGACCGATAAGAGAAGATGGTACAAGAGCTACAAAACTTTTGGAACTGGTTCACTCTGATGTTGTTGGGCCGCTTAATGTGAAGTCCTTTTTTCTGATGCTCGTTTCCTGGTCACTTTTGTGGATGATTTTTCGAGAAAATTATTCGTGTATCCACTGAAAAGAAAATCTGATGTTTTCAAAAAATTTGTGGAGTTTAAAAAAATGGCCAAGAACCAGTGTTCAACAACAATTAAAATCCTAAGAACGGACAACGGGTGTGAGTATGTCAACAAAAGCTTTGAAAATTTCTTGCAGAATTGTGGAGTAATACATCAGAAGACGTGTCCTTATTCTCCAGAACAAAACGGTACAGCAGAGAGAATAAATCGAACCCTTATATAACGAGTAAGATGTATGCTTATTGATAGCGGGTTGGACCATCGTTTTTGGACTGAAGCTGCCAACACGGCCTGTTATTTAATTAACCCTCCCTTGTCGAGGTTTAGACAAATCTCCTGAAGAAATCTGGTCCGGCCGCCAACCCAATTTAAAATTTTTGAAAGTTTTTGGGTGCCCTGCTCTGGTACATATAGCAAAGAAAAAGGGAAAGCTAGATACCAAATCCATAGAATGCATCAAGGTAGGATACAGCACTGAGAGCAAGGCGTATAGACTATTCAATCCAGAAGACAATAACGTAATCATAAGTCGTAATGTGGTGTTCCTAGAAAATAGTAAAGTGAATATCAACGTAGGCGGTGATTTTTATTATCCGGATTTGTTACAAAATTGTGGAAGTGTTGATTCAGGGGAGAGTACTGGCGAAATTGAATCAACTCCAGAAGTTGAGAATGCTGAAGAAATCGTTGAAGGATCCGATGAAAGTGATTACAATGATTCAGTTGCGTGGCGTGGTCGTCTCCCTTGCCTTCACCAGTTGCAGTAGATGAGGACGAATGGTTTTTAAATCCAAACGAGGCACAAAATATGCCTGAGCAGGCACACAACTTTTGTGCTATGCAATATATTTCCAGTGATCCAATCAGTGTAGAGGATGTGATGTCGTCAAGCTGTTCGAGCGAGTGGAAAGCTGCCATGGAAGAAGAGTTTGAATCACTGATGGAAAATAAAACTTGTTTCTGACAGACTTGCCGCCTGGAGAAAAAACAATAAAATCAAAATGGGTCTTCAAAACCAAACGGGACGAAAATGGCAATGCCATACGCTGGAAGGCCAGACTGGTTTCGAAGGGTTTTTCCCAGCGCGAAGGAATCGACTACAACGAAACCTTTGCACCAGTTGTCAGATACGATTCAATCCGGTACCTACTTGCGATGGCGGTGATATGCATGTACACCAAATGGCATAAAAGGCATAGTATACAGAAAGCAGCAAGAAAATGACATTCAGGAGTCAGTTTGGTTAAGGTGCCTAGAAGCCGAACTGAGTCCTGAAAGAAACCAAAGTATGTTAATATATTGTGACAACAAGGGCGCCCTTCAAGTAGCGTTTAATAATAATTACTCGCCAAGAACGAAGCATGTGGACATTAAAGCCAAATTTATCCGTCAGAAAATTGATATGAAGGAAGTCGTTTTGGAATACCTATGCACAAATAAAATGATTGCAGACGTCTTCACTAAGGCTGTGACACCTCAAAAACTAACATATTTTAATAATAAATTTGGTCTTTACTAACACATCAAATTAGGTTAAGTAAAATTAATATAGATTTCAATTTAATTTTGTTTTTGATAAGAATGTTTTTAACGTAAAAACTAGTTTAAGTTGGAATATTAATTTTGTTTCGTAATACTAATTTACTTAATGTAAAAGGAGAATGAGAGATAGGATTTTGGAAATTTGTCATTCAGGGAGAGCGTTGTGAATGAACGAAAATTTATACTAGCTACTGTATTTCTCCTGCTCTTTAACTTCTTTAACTACTAATTGTATGCACTCTTAGTATACTATATTTTGCAACTCTGCTGAATTTGATTTACTGACTTACTTTGTAAGATATTGTTACAACAATTCAAACCAACAATTGCGACTGTATGAAGGCAAATACTAGTTGTAAAATTCTTGAGACAAATGTAACTAAAAAATTGTATTACAAAGTTTAAAATTTACATTTTTGATATTTTATTTTAGTCGGGCTCGAGTTAATTAAATTTAATTTTCATTAAATTATTTTTACTGAAGGTAGGAATTGTTTTACAACTTGAAAAAATTTTTTATTATTAAAATTTTTAATGATAATTTTCTTGGCTGGAATTCGAACCTGGGTTGTTGAATTTACATATGCTTCGAGAAACACTACTTTCTCTCATCAGTTTAAAAATTACTTTTATTAAATTTAAACATTTTGGTCATATAAAACACACTTTTTTTTATTTTTTTCTTTTGAATTTTGAAAAATTGTGTATTTCAAAGTTAACGGATTTTCTCTTGTTTTGTTTATTTTATTCAAGTCATTAGGAACAGATTAACTACCAGTTATTTCTTTCAGTTTACATTATTCATCTTTTGCCACGAGATGCATTTTTATACATAAGTATATATTTGTAGGATAGTTGTATTAGTTAGTTATAGTCATTTTCTGAATATATAAAAGGGAATTAACAGTACCACGTCGCCATTCGATTCTTTTCTAACCAACCAAGTAATAAAACTGGTGACATAAAATATTTCAATTAAAAAGAAAAGTGAATTAATATATAAACTATTTCATACACAATTGAAACTAAAATAATCTGGCTGTATTCTAAACGTGAATTTTTTCTACAACATCTATTTTATCAAATCTTTGATGAACTTCTTCTTTGAGCCTTCAAAATCTGCGGCTTAAAAAAATGGGTTTGTCCTTCCCAAGACTTCAATTAAATACACTATTAATTCATCAGGCAGAGGACAGTCTTCAAATTTTATAATTTTGCTACAACAAATTATAAGGGATTTGGATTTTCCGCCCCCTTTTACCATCATCATTGATTAACTAAAAAAAAATTCATACATGAAAACAATTTAAATTTCACTTCAAGTCTTTATTATCATAAAGTTTTTTCTTTACCCTAAATAGTTAAAACCTAATTTATACTTTTAATAAAAAAAATTTTTGGCTCAAAATTTGATGAGTGGAGTTTTAGATAATGAGCAAACACATTTTGCAAAGACAAAAACAAGTAAGAAAGTATAGTCGGTCATATCGGAGTCGGAGATATCACCTATTTAGCACCAAAATACAGTTTCATGATTTCTGTGAATATAAATATTATATAATATAAATATAAATATTATATGACTAATTATGGACCGACCATTAAAAGTGTCATTATTTCTGTATATAAGAAATTTATTTGTGTCAAATTTTATTTGATTACCAAAATTTTTAAAAAATTTATGCTCTTTAAAATGATTTTCGGAAGTGGGCCTTATATGGAAGCTACGACTAATTATAGACGGATCACAATAAAATTATACCGTATTCTTTGTATGTATATGAAATATATTTGTGTTAAATATTATTTGGATACCAACATTTTTAAGAGAGTTATGCTCTTTTAAGTGATTTTCGGAAGAGGGCCTTATATGGGAGCTATGACTACTTATAGACCGATCATCATAAACTTCTACCATATAATATTTATATACACAAAACACATTTGTGTTCAATTTTATTCGGATAACAACATTTTTAAAAGAGTTATGCTCTTTTAAGTGATTTTCGGAAGTGGGCTTTATATGGGAGCTACGACTAATTATGGACCGATCATCATAAACTGCTGCCATGTTATATGTATATATACAAAACTTATTTGTGTTCAATATTATTTGGATACCAACATTTTAAAAAGAGTTATGCTCTTTTAAGTGATTTTCGGAAGTGGGCCTTATATGGAAGCTACGACTAATTATGGACCGATCATCATAAACTTCTGCCATGTTATATGTATATATACAAAACTTATTTGTGTTCAATATTATTTGGATACCAACATTTTTAAAAGAGTTATGCTCTTTTAAGTGATTTTCGGAAGTGGGCCTTATATGGTAGCTACGACTAATTATGGACCGATCTTCACGAAATTTGTAGGTCTGCTTTAGCTTCATTAAGTACTCATCTGTGGTAATGTTTGTTTGCATACTGGCAAAATTCAAAGATTTATGACCGGTAAACCCCAATTTCGGGAGGACATTTGTATGGGGGCTAGGTAAAATAATGGACCGATTTCCACCAGTTTCAATCTCAGCCATCCTTGGGCCGAAAAAACATCACGTGCCAAATTTTATCGAAATATCTTCAAAATTGCGACCTGTACTCTGCGTACAAGCTTTTCATGGACAGCCAGCCAGTCAGCCGGACGGACGGACGGACATCGTTAAATCGACTCAGAAAGTGATTCTGAGCCGATCGGTATACTTTAAGGTGGGCGTTGGACAAATATTTATGGGCGTTACAAACATCAGCACAAATCCAATATACCCTCCCCACTACTGTGGTGTAGGGTATAATTAGTCTCTTATAAACACCAACAAAATCGTTTAAAGAATAGTAATAAGAATATTGAACACAACAAATATAAAAGAATACAAATGTCCCTTTCTATTGTACGAAGAATACATTGCTGAATGGCCATTCAACGGTGGATCACAAAACAAATGTAAGTAAAGCTTGAATAAAAGAAATTAGTAAACTTCATAACTTTTTTACATGTTAAATTGCGTGAACTAAAATGAAATGTAAAAATTTAATAAAACTTAAATTTTAAATTGTGAAAAATATATGTATATGGGTATTTCCATGAAATGGTCCACCGTGACTTAAAAAATCACACCGCTCACATAATTCTTTTTAAGGAAAAAATTAAATTAGATTAATTGTAATATATTTTTCATTTTTGAATAAAAGTTTAATATTTTGGTAAAAAATACATATATACATACATATATGTATATAAAATTACTAAAATATGTATGAAAGTAAAAGTGTCACGTGCGTAATCAACAAATTATTTTTTTCTTAGCAAATTTATGCATAGTTGTTTTTGAACAAAGCATGATTATAAAGGTCCATTATTAACCTTTATAAAACATTTTTTCCGAAATAAAAATTTCCTACAATTCGCTTAATTTCGCACTTTTTCTTACGGCTCTAAAAGGTACTTCCATTTTTTGTCACGTGCGTAAGTCAACTTTGATTGCATGGAACTTGGGTACCCAGTGCTCAATTTTCCAATATATATACTTTTTGAAAAGTCTCATCACATACAATGGACGATTCTATAATTCCATTCTAAAATTCCAATCCATTTCCATTTTCACAATATTCAAAGACAATTGAACGTGTACAAATGTCGCGTGCATAACCATGGAAACACCCATATACTAATATAAATTTAATTATAAAAAAAAGAAGTTGTGAAGATCACTAAAAAGAATTTGTTATTAACAGCATGTTTATGTAAGATGAATAACTAAACAAACGTCAAAAATAATTGAGGTTTTTCCTATTTTGGGCTATGTAACACGAAAGTCAAATTTTTTGACGAATACCATAACAATTGACACATTTTTTTGGGTTGTGTATCGCGTTTTTAAATGCCAAACAAACGAAAGAAAGACGTATAAAATATTTCATTCGTCCTAAAGAAATATACATATAAGAAACAGAAACATTTTGAAATTGAAACTAAACAATTATGTGCTTATTTATGCAAAAGCAATGTATAATAATGATGAAAAAATATTTTTTTGTTAATTTAATAATTTTTCAAAATTACACAAATTTGTAAATAACTTGATTTGTTTATAATGTATATCCAGTTGTTTATTTTTTTTTTGCTCTTAGTAGGGTAGCCATTGTTTATAGTAAATTAAAATATTTAATATGAACAAAAGTAAACAAAACAAATATATTTACATACAGGCAATACTGTGATTTGACACTTTGTTAATTTATACGTCCATAACGCAAATGAAGACGACCAATAGAGAGCGCATTACATAAACTAAAATTGCTACGTTTCGTCTAGTTTCGTCTAACTTTAAACGTGTAACATAAACAGGCTGTAATATTGTTGATTATTTTTTTAAATTTGTTGTGACAAAAAGAAAGAAAAGTACTCGAAAAGAATTAAAGAAAAAATATAAATTTATAACAAGAAGAAGAAAAAGAAAAAAGTTATTAACGAATCAAAAAAAAAAAACAAGTAAGAGTGCTATATTCGGCTGTGCCGAATCTTAAATACCCTCCACCTAAACGTAATAAGAAATACAAAAACTACACTGGTTATAGGACTAGAATATCCTTATTCTGTGTTTTCTATTCAGTCTTAGTGCAAATTTAATTATTATTTTATATATTGTTTGAAAGACAATTTTACGACCAACATAATTTATGTTAAATATTTTGAAATTTTGTCTAATTTTCACCATTTTTAATTGATTTAATTACCAATTCTTGCCATAATTTACAGAGTTTGTCTGATGTTCATAATCATCTTGAGTGTAATTTAACAAACAGAGTATGAAAAAGGGGAATAATTCGGTTTTAGTGACTTTGCCCAAAAAAAACAGGAGATGCCAGCAAAAAAGAAATTTTTTGGCGGTCACGCCTATTTTCGAGGGGGCGGGCCCGTACAGTTTAAAATATATATGCCTATATCTCGGGAGCTACTGGGTGTATGATCAGTTGTAATACATTAAATAAAAGGTATTAAAAATACCTTTCCAACGTTATATATCATGATTATAAAATATGGACCGAATATGGGTTAAAGCCGAAAAGAATATTTTTTGACCCGAATTTATTTGTTTTTTTGGACATTTTTATATGGCAGCTATTACAAATTATGGGCCGATCTTCTTAAATTTTGGAATAGTGATTTTCATGCATATGAGCATATTTCACGTCGAATTTCAACATAATAACGGTATATTTACGATATATATTAGTATTAGCGTGGATTTTGGAAGTGGACCTTGTATGGGGGACATAGTCAAATATGGACCGATATTCTCAAAATCCTGCAGTTTGATTTAGGCATGTATGTAAATGATCCATGTAAAAGTTTGGATTGGCACCCTTATTTATAAGAGATTTATGAGTATTAAAGTAATTTTTGGAAGAGGGCTTTATATGGGGCATACGGTTAAAAATAGACCGAAATTCACAAAATGTTGTGGGATGATTTTTGTATATATGTAAATGAGTTGTGTAAAGTTTTGAGTCAGTACCGATATTTATACAATATATATAGGGATAAATGTCTTTTTCAGATGAGGTCCTTGTATGGGAGCTATGACCAATTCTGGGCCGACCACCATAAAATTTAGTACAACAATTTATTTGCCTATAAAGATTCTTCATGTCAAGTTTTAGCCGTTTAACATTATTTATATCTGTTTTATACGTATTTAACTGAATTTTGGAAGTGGACTTTATATGGGGGCTATGGTCAAACATGGACCGAACTAAAAAAAATTTCGTTTTGCGATTTATTTTTGCATAAAACTTATTTTTGCTGAATTTTGTCTTGATATTCCAATTTTATAGGCATTTATGTATAATTGCAATATTTCGGGAAGATTTTTGTATGTGGGGCTGTGAGAAATCATAGACCGATTCATACTATTTTCCGCACACTTTCTTCTATTATCATAAAAAGAACGTATAAAAAATTTCATGGCATTATCTGCAATATATTTCAAAATATTACAATAAAATGGACAAAATATATCAAATTTTTATGGAGGTTGTCTCACATATTGGTCCATAACTGTGGTTGGCCTAAACCGATTTTGCTGATTTTAAATAGCAGACTTCTCGAAAGCATGTCTGACAGAATTGTTGAAGATATGGATCTCTAAGATGTCTGCGGACTTCAGAAAACTGATTTCAACATCCAGACAGACAGCGGAGTCGATTAAGCCATGTCCATCTGACTATCTATAATATCTATAGGGTCGGAAAATTATATTGTAGAAATTACAAACGGAATGACAAACTTATATATACCCTTCTCATGAAGGTGAAGGGTATAAAAATATATAAATCAAAATAAGAATGAATAAGAAGGTATTTAAAACACCATTTATAAAATTTTATTATTTAGTTGTTGTCAAATCTTTCCTTCCTAGTTAAAAAAAAAATTAAATCCTTGGGTTTTTTCTAATTAGCGGCCAATAAGCGACCCTAGTTTTTTTTTACTTCTTTATTAAATCTTTCTTTATGTGGTCACTGACCTACATTAATAAGTAAATTGTTCTGGAACTTTTTCTATTATTTTCTTTAAAATTAAATACCGGCTGTTAAGTAAAATTTAGCTCATAGTTATTTTATAAGAAAACATATGAATATTTATGTTCAGAATTTATAGTTTTCTTTTTCAATAATATGAAATGAAAATAATCTAAAGAAATTACAAATATTCTAATGAAATTTAAATATATTTTTTTTGTCAATAATTATTTTGTATTGAAAAATGGTTAACTAAATTTATAAATTTAGTCAGAGTAGCGAAATAGTTTGTTAGGGATTATCAATGATAGAATTTTCATGCATGTTGATAATCAAGGTTGGGTAGGGTTCGTTGTTGTTAAATTTCCACCTCTAAACAACATATAAGACACTGATATTACCTTCAAATTTAACATAATCACATATTTTTCAATAGCTTTACTTAGTTTTGCTTTTTTTATTGCTAGTACCTTTTTTTCTAAATTGTTCCTTTTACATCAGAAATAGCCCTTAATTATCGCATGCAATTAAATATTTATATCTATGTGGTTCTTTTATTAAAATCTACATTAAGTTCATGATCCCGCCCAATTGCCGATGAGCCAGAGCCGGAATATGCATGCGAGAACTATTAGAAATGTATTCACAAAGGTTTTACCTAGGTTGTATGCTACATAGATATATTATTTTGGCGCCCAACGTGGGGCCCACACATAAAAGATTTGTAACTTTAGATTTACCACCATTTCTTCTTTATTTGGGTCTACATACATTCTGGCATCTATCAAAAAAAAACTCTTGATAATATTAATTTCATATCTGTTTATCTTTCGTAAAGCTTGGAAATCAATTTTTGGAATTAATTTTCGAATATTGACCAAACTTTAAAATCAAAATTTTCTAATTTCCTTTCTATCTATCTTTTATAATTTTTGAAACTCAATATTTGATATGTTCATGATTCGAATATTGACCAAACGTACGTTTCTTTTTTTTCAGTTTTGTTTAAACTTATCTATCATGTGCTGTTTCTTTATGCCATAAAAAGTGTCTGTTTGGAAATTTAGATTTTTTGGTTATTGTTAACTAAAACTATACCAATAGATACATCTACTTTATTTCATTCATTATTTCTATTAAATACTATTATTATCAAGAGATTTTTTAGAATAAAACATAATTATTATTGTAGTATCAGTTGTACTTATTTCAAGTTATTTCGCTATAAACTCACAAATAAATCAAAACAAATCTTATAATTAATGAAATTTTCCTACTTTGATAAATGATTTCGAACCATTGTATGCAAATCTAACCTTATTTTACTTCAAACCAACTCATTTACCAGTTTAGCAACAATAAGTTTTTATTTTTACTGGAAAATCCCCAACTTTTGTCCCCAATTACTATAAAATATATGTGTTTTGGCTTTGTACCTTTAAATACAAATTTAAAATGCCACTCAGACATAGCAATAAGAACTTGGCAGATTGTGCTCCTAATTCTTCATCACAAGCACCAACACCAGTCCCAACACAAGCATCAATCCAAACAACAATACAAACACCAAGACAAGCTCCACCCCCTGAAAATTTGTTTATTTGTGACATTTGCAGGAACCATATTTCAATAAAGGCTCAATCTATAAAAACTGTTTGCAATCACCTTTTCCACAAATCATGTTTTACAAAATCTACACATAATAAACCAAATTGTCCAACCTGCAATAGTCAAATTACCCTTCCAAGTAATTCAAATCAACAGCCGCATTTAAATTTATCTGTAATTATGATGACTCGTAACAAAACTCGTAAGCAACAGTTAGATGAAAATCGTGCTGCTAATAGATGGGGGTCTATACAATGCCTAATTCTACCCATACTAATGAATCTTCTCCTGGAAATACGGAAAACCAGAGACAAATGATACGTAATTTGGTCACGGCCGCTGTAAGGACACAACAAGCGGAAATGTTAGTTTCGCTTAATGAACAGTTATCTCAACTTATTCAGACAAACATTGAAGCAGGATTTCGTAGATTAAGTTTAGATCACAATAGTCGTGCTGAAAATTATATAGCGAATGTTAATAACAATCGTGTAGATTTTACTACCAATACTCAAAACCAAGGTGTAGAAGATCAAAGTTTAGATCAACTCTTAGGCCTGCCGGCATCTGGTAATAATAATATTAATAGTAATATTGAAAGAGATTTTCATCTCCAGCCAAATTCCAATATTTTAGGATTAAATTCAGGTTTCTCTACAGATTTATCTCTTCGCCATGACAAAATAAGTCAAATTATAAGCAATTGGAAGCTTATATTTTCCGGTAATTCGTTTGGACTTTCAGTAGATTCATTCCTCTATCGAGTTAGGCGGAAAATTAGATTTGCTTTGCAAAAATGCATCTGTCCTCTTCGACGGTAAGGCAAGCAACTGGTTCAGGCGCTAAGTCTGTTAGGGAAATAAAATGGACAGACTTATGTTTATCACTTCGACGACAATTTAAAGACACAAGAACCGACATGCTACCGCGAGCTTATTAGGGATAGAAAGCAGAAGATAGGAGAAAGTTTTGACGCTTTCTATGACTCTATTTTGGAGGTTGTTGATCATTTAGAAGGACCAATAGCAGAATTAGCAATGATCGAAATTTTGCGAAGAAATCTCTTGCCTGAAATTCAGCACGAGATACTAATTTTAAAGATATTTTCTGTTGCTCATTTGAGAGACATAATTAGAAAACGGGAATATTTCTTACAGGATGTTAAGAAAAGACATTTTTTAAATAGACCTTTAGTATACGCAAAGAAAGTATCTGAGTTGTATGAAGATGAGGAGTGTCAGATTTTGGACTCTGCAAATGAAAATGATGTTTCTTCATTGAATCTTATCTGCTGGAATTGCAGGAAGCAGGGCCACAGATACCAAGACTGCCTCTCTGATCGAAATGTGTTTTGCTACGGATGTGGTACTGCAAATGTTTATAAGCCCACAATGTAATCCACAAAAAAAAAACTGCCAAATGAGTGCAATTCCCAGTGCACGCAGACAGAGCCAGATCAAAAAAACCGATAGTTCCAGCAGCACGGATTAACTTTTCTTCCCAAAATTACAAATTCTCAAATTCTGAACCCTGACTTACAAAATGACAAACGTAAACTAACTCCAATTATACCTTTCCCTATCAAAATCAAAAATTACCAGAAAGTTCGATTAAATATATTTAATGAAGAAATAACAATGAAACCAAATCGATCTGCTATACGTATAAGGGGGCTTCTTTATTTTGTGTTAGTGTTGAACAGTATACATATGACATATATTTGCGTTCAATATTATTTGGATACCAACATTTTTTAACAGTTATGCTCTTTAAAGTGATTTTCGGAAGTGGGCCTTATATGGGAGCTACGACAAATTATGTACCGATCACAATGAAATTATATCGTGTTGTTTGTATACATATAAGATATATTTGTGTTAAATATTATTTGGATACCAACATTTTTTTAAGAGTTATGCTCTTTAAAGTGATTTTCGGAAGTGGGCCTTATATGGGAGCTACGACTAATTATGGACCGATCACAATCAAATTGTACCGTATTGTTGGTATGCGTATGAGATATATTTGTATTAAATATTATTTGGATAACGACATTTTTGAGTGAGTTATGCTCTTTAAAGTTATTTTCGGAATTAGGCCTTATATGGCAGACACGAGTAATTATGGACCGATCTGCAAAAAATTTGTAGGTGTGATTTGTCTTCATTTACCACTCATTTGTGATGAAATTTGTTCGAATACTTGCATAATTCAAACATTTATGATCGTTAAACCTCAATTCCGGGAGGACATTTCCACCAGTTTCAATCCCGTCCATGCCTGGGCCGAAAAAATGTCACGTACAAAATTTTATTTAAATATCTTCAAAATTGCGACCTGTACTCTGCACACAAGTGATTCTGAGTCGATCGGTATAATTTAAGGTGGGTGTTGGACCAATATTTCTGGGCGTTACAAACATATGCACAAATCCAATAAACACACATTTGTGATCTCAAAAATGTACAATTTAGTAGGTGATGACACCTGTGGCAGGGTAAAAAATGCATTCCAATTTGGCAATTGTTCCAGTACTTTACAATAGTATTCTTGATTATTCGAACTAATAGCCTGAATAAAAAACTTTTCTCTTAATAAGAAATTTATGTTTGTTTTTTTTTTGTTTGTTTATTGTTTAATACATAAAATATGAATTGTTGTTATTATTTATAATAAAAAAATACTTATTTCCAAAAATAAGATTTTTTTCTTCAAAAATAAAACTTTTTGTTTTTGGTGAAATTAAGATTAAGATATTCATACTATCCAACTAGGTATTCATATTATCCAACTTATTAATATTAATATCCAACTGGATTCCCAAATGTCCTATGTCCCTATGACATGTCAGCTATTCGGTATCGACCTACTCAAATCCCAATTAGAAAATTGTTTGATGTTAAAAAGTAGGCCAGAACCGCCATATATATACTACTTATCAATAGCGTGATCCTTTTACCTTTCCCGCTTTTCTAGACCAATCTTCGGAAAAAATGTACCCGCATTGGATCTTTAGAAGCCCAAATTCTGTAATTATGCTTGTTCTTATTTTACTTGTAACCAGACAAATATAAATGTGCTCCGTATAAAAAACCAATGTTCTTGAATGAATTTAGCGAATCTATCGCAGAATTTCAAGCGAAATTTAATTCATTGTAATAATTGTCAAAATTTCTACTACTGATATGTCAATAAGTAAAATGTCAAAACGCTCATGTTATTTCAGTAGGGCTGCCAAATGAATTTCAGAAAAAATCGTCAAAGTCCCGATAAAAAAGAAAAAAATCGTCATGTCGAATTTTAAAAATCGTCAAAAAAATCGGAAAAATAAATAGTCACTATTTCTAATAGTATTTCGAAATTTGTATTTAAACGAAAACATAAAAATTATATTTAGTCTCTTGTACAATACATATCAAAATAGATTAATTTTAACTTTTTAAATAAGAAATCTCAAATAATATAATTTGTGTAATATTTTTATATTATCTTAGTCCGCTTTCACACTCTTTAATTCTAAATCGGCAAGGCAAGTATTTTTGGGTGAGAAGGGAAACGAAAATAAAAGGGGTATAAACTTGACGGTACTAGTCAATTTTCTTATTTCCTTTTGTTTTTTATGCATGTTGACTTGCATTAAAAAGTATGAAAATTGAATTGACGTGTGTAAATGAAATGGCAAGTTCAGGAGAGAATTCAACAAAAACTGGTTAGCTAAAACTGAAGAGTGTGAAACAATACACAGAATTTTATAAATAAATATCTGAACTTAGCAAATCACAATGTCAAAACTATTTAGTTTATTAAGTTTTAAATAATATTTTGAGTATAGAATCCAATTCTATCTATCATATACATGTAAGTTAAACACGCTGTCGACACTGCCGGTAAAACACATTCGGCAGAGTCAGCATAAACCTAATTTCGCAATGTTCGCACGCGTAACAAATAAATGCCTAGCTAAGGGTGTCAAATACCATGGGAATGCACTTTTGCTGTATCAGCGTCTGGCTGTTTGCACAGGTAATGTGATCATGCTGGTTGACTTGGGAACGAAGGTAATGGACATGAAGTTAGTCTTGGTTGCGCGCTCGAAGATTCCGGTCGATATAATATTGAACCTAATTAAATTGTAATAAATATAAATATATTAAATCTAATTAAATTGTAATAAATATAATTAATAAAATTAAATTTTAATGTGCTTAAATCCTTAACGTGTATAAATAATAGGCGCAGTTGGAGCGCCTTAATATATTTTTTAATAAAGCGTTTAGAAAATCCTTAACTGGCGCCCGAGCAGGGACCTGAAAAAAAGGTCCTTAAAATAATTTAATAAAGTTATTAAATAAATAGTAATAGTTCTGCGAATCCTACGGGACCCTCCAGCACTAGTAATAACATAATTTATTAAAACCTTAAACGGTATACCCTCCTTCATTAAACTGGTACTCCTGGTGATCCTTACTAACAAAAATTATCACAGAAGGATACCAGAGTGAACGTAAAGCAACCCGTACCCTAGTAGGTATCCGCGATAATCAAAGCGAATAACCAAAGAGGAAGAATACGGACCTTTCGTGAGGGCAAATAATTAAAAAAGAAAATAATAACTAAAATTTTCTAAATGTCCGCGTCGCGTCGCACAACCAGGATTCAAGATAAATGAATAATAATAGATAAAAGGCTATATGATAAAAAATAAATTGAAAAACTGAGTAATAATAAAAAAATAAATATATAAAGAAAAAATAATAAAGTATATATACGAAATAAAGAATTATAAATGAAAAAGTAATAATAGAAGGAAATAAATACAAAATTTTGGAATCTTGAAAATTGTGAAAAATAAAAAGTGAAAGTAAGAAGTTTGCCTAGTGGTTGAACGAAAACAAGTGAAGTGTAAGTGTTTCCTGTGCAGCTGGGAAATATCCAAAAACGGACGAGCATTCCAAAGAGAACATTTTTTTTACAAGTAAGTGAATTTTTCTTTTTTTCCTTGTTAGCAATATTTACATTATGGAAGAATTAAGAGTGACAGTTACCAATTTAACTGGTGCAATTAACCGGTTTATAGAACAAATTAAGTCAGTAGAAAACAGAATAGGAAGCATTGAGGCTACTCTCAGCAACAATGCTATAGGACAAGTTAGAAACAGACTAGAACGACTTGAAGAGATAAATTCAAGGTTGGAGGTTGAAAGACCCCTCCAGCGACCCCAAACGGAGGATGACTTAAGGGACATAAGCCGTCTTCCCGATAGTGTAAAGGAGTTACGATCTTTTGACGGTAACCCCACTCAATATATTTCTTGGGTTCACTCTGTAGAAACAATATTAAAAGATTTTGAAATAGTTAGGCAAAAACCCATTTACAGGGCGATAGTTCAAAGTATCCGTCAAAAAATCGTGGGTGCTGCTGACACTTCTCTCGTCTCCTACAACGTCTTTGATAGTAACTGGAATGAAATGAAAAGAGTTTTGTCGCTTCATTACGCAGATAAGCGTGATACACAAACTATAGAGCACCAATTGAATGAGCTATCACAGGGTTCCGCGACTGTTGAGGAGTTTTACTCCACCGTAAACCTTCAATTATCCCTTATTGTAAATAAGATAAAAACAGAGTCTTATGGTGAGGAAACGGTTAGGGCTCTTGTAGAAACGTATCGTAACAGATCTTTAGATGTGTTTATTCGAGGACTGAAACCAGATCTTTCTCGCATGATAATTATTCAAAGGCCCAGGACTTTGACCGAGGCGTACTCCGCTTGTCTTGAACTACAAAATTTCACAATGAGGAATAATATTATGTCCCCCAAGATAGTTAGTAAAGCAGCGGTTTCAATGACCATGGATATTGGCAACCGGCCAATGCCCCCAAGGATGCTTAAACCCTTCCCTATGTGCTCAGGTACGCATTGGCAACAAAAAAACTTCCGTCCTAGAAACTGGCAGCCTAATTATAATTCCCCGAACATACGGAGCAGTGACTACAACCTCCAAATGAGACCACCGCTGCCACCTAGGTATCCTGCCATTAAGCACGAACCGATGGAAGTCGACAGAACGATTCAGTCACGTCGTGTTAATTACATCAACAATCCGAGAATGGCTGAAAAACGGACTGCGCCGGATCCCAATTCCTTCACTGAACATCCCCGTCTCTATCATATAGAAACTCATGAAGATAACATCCATGAATCGGAGGAAGTGCCCGAAGAGGACCCCTATGTTGAAGAGAATATAGGGGAACTAAATTTTATGGGGGAAGGCCATCAAGCTTACCCTATATACAATACCAGAAAAAAGAGGGTGGTGTTTTATGTTTTCTTATCGATACGGGCTCAAATAAAAACTTTTGCAACTCATCACTAGCCATGGGCAGTACGAAGCTCGATAAGCCAATAATCGTCCGATCAGTAGGGGGAAACGTAAACATAGAAAGAAAGGTTATGAGACAATTTTTTTAAATCGGTAGGAATAAATAAACCCATATCCTTCTATATCTTACCAGAATTGAGTATGTTTGACGGAATAATAGGCGATGATACCCTTAAGGAGTTAGGTGCTGTAGTTGATAGAAAGGAAAACATTTTAATTTTAAACAAGAATATTCAAATCCCATTGAAAGAAAAAATGTCAGTTGAACTAAACTATATTTTAGATGAAGAATACGCCCCTGAAATAAAAAATAGAATAGAAAACATTATTGAAAAATACAAGTCGCTTTTCGGTCCTTTGGACGGTAGCGAGTTAGCATCCACCAATGTCCAAGCAGAGATAAGAACCAGTACGAATGAACCAATCTACACGAAAAGTTATCCGTACTCTGTCTGCATGAGAGAGGAGGTAGAAAGGCAGATTCAAGAATTACTCTCCGAAGGCGTCATAAGACCTTCAAAGAGCCCCTATAACTCCCCTATTTGGGCTGTCCCTAAAAAACCAAAACCAAATGGCGAAAAACAGTATCGTATGGTTGTTGATTTTAAGCGCCTGAACACGGTAACCATCTCAGATACTTATCCCATTCCTGATATAACTTCCACTCTAGCCAGCCTAGGAAAAGCAAAATTTTTTACAACCATTGACCTTACGTCAGGGTTTCATCAAATAGCAATGAAACCGAAAGATATCCCTAAAACCGCTTTTTCTACCATGAACGGCAAATATGAATATTTAAGATTGCCTTTTGGCTTAAAAAATGCACCCGCAATATTTCAGAGGATGATAGACGACGTCCTGCGCGAATACATAGGAAAAATTTGCTATGTGTACATTGATGATATCATTGTAATTGGGAGGGATGTCGAAGATCATCTGAGGAATATAGACACCATATTTGCACGAATTCACGAGGCCAATCTGAAGGTTAATCTAGAAAAAACGCATTTTATGAAGACACAAGTAGAATTTCTTGGATACATTGTAGGATCTGAGGGGACTAAACCAGACCCCACTAAGGTGGAATCTTCTTACTATAGAAGATTTATCCGTGATTACGCAAAGGTCGCAAAGCCGCTCACAAACTTAACAAGGGGAGAGCATGCCCAAGTTAAAGCCAATTAGTCAAAAAAGGTACCTATTACCATACAAGGCGAGGCCCTAAAAGCATTCAATTCATTGAAGTCTATGCTGACAACAACCGAAGTACTGTGCTTTCCAGATTTCGATAGGCCATTTAACCTCACTACCGATGCTTCCAACTTTGCATTAGGAGCTGTACTGTCACAAGGCAAAATCGGGAAAGACAAGCCCATAGCTTGTATTTCTCGATCCCTCAACAAAACAAAGGAAAACTCTGCTACTAATGAAAAAGAGATGCTGGCCATCATATGGGCACTTGATAATCTTAGAAATTATCTATATGGGGCAAGGAAAGTTAGAATTTATACCGACCATCAACCACTAACATTTGCATTAGGCAACAGGAATTTCAATCATAAGCTGAAAAGATGGAAAGCTCGGATTGAAGAGTATAATCACGAGTTGATTTATAATCCTGGTAAATCAAACTATGTGGCGGATGCTCTCTCCAGGTTGAAAACTATATCAAACCATCTATATAATTCCCTAACAGATACAGCTAGCGAGGGCAGATTTGGAGACTCAGATGATACCCAAACCGCTTCTGAAGGAAACGCGAGTGTGGCGAGTGATACAGCATCTGCCTCAGAAGGGCATGAGTATGAAGACCTTTCATCAGACGCTACAGTTCACAGTGCCGATTGCGATTCCACAGATTTAATACCTCATGTGGAAGCTCCCATTAACGTCTTTAGGAACCAAATCATAATTAAGACAGGTATGGATCTGAGGAACCACACCGTGGGTATACTCGGCATTTCGTATCCTCAGAACAATGGAATGAAAGTAAACTTACCTCTGCTTTAAAAGAAAGACTTCAGCCCAACATCCTTAACGGAATAAAAATTCCTGAAAACCTATTAGGGCTTATGCAAGAAATTTATATAGACCATTTCACAAAATATAAGATTAGAATTGCGCAGAAGATGGTAACAGACATCACATCGAAGGAACGTCAGTTCGAGATTATTGACACTGAACATAAAAGGGCACATCGTAATTATAGGGAAAACAAAGAACAAATTTTAGATCAATTTTACTTTCCTCAAATGAACGCTGCTGTAAAAAATACGTAGGCCGTTGTGATGTTTGCAACCGTTGCAAGTATGATAGAAAGCCTCCACAACAACATCACCAAGAAACTCCCTCTCCCAGGTATCCATGCGAAATCCTCCATATGGATATCATGGAAATCCAGGGACAGAAGTTTATTACATGCATAGATAAATTCACAAAGTTTGCTAAGTTTTTTAGTTTAGGAGATAAGTCATTAGTACAGGTAAGAAAGAAGCTAATTAAAGTACTTTCACTTGTCACAGATAATGAACGCAGCTTCATAAGTCCTCTGACAGAAACTTTTATAAGGTCTCTGGGAAAACAGTTGTATCTCACACCTGCGCAAAGAAGTGAAGTCAATGGTCAGGTTGAGAGAGTACACTCAACGATACTCGAAATCTACAAGTGTTTAAGGATAGAATATCCAGACCTGACCGTGAAGGAACTGATTGAAATTTGTGTGGATAGGTATAATAATACCATCCACTCAGTCACCAAAAAAGACCCCGTGATTTGTTCTTTAATAGAATTGTCGGAGCAAACTACGAAAAACTGTTGGTTGAACAAAGAAAGGTAAATAGGGATTTAAGGCACCTGTTGAAAAGAAATATGTCAGCCCGCAATGCGAGGGTGAATAAGAAAAGACAGGGCGCTAAAAAGTACAGGAGGGGGGATACAATTTATGTAGCAATCAAGACAATCAAGGGTAAGAACAAAGCTTTATTTAGAAAAGAAATAGTCGAAAGAGACAATAGGGTTACAGTGCTAACAAGGAGTGGAAGAAAGATTCACAAGGAACACATTAAAAACCTAAAGGGACATAGAAATGAATCCCCGTAAAAGCAGTTTAACCTAACTTAACCTAGGTGCAACTATTTCTTCCTTTTATGCCTTAATATAAATATAATAAAAAAAAAAAAAAAAAAAGTTCTATCATTAAAATAACAAAATACAGAAAGTAAAAGCATTTAGCCGAAGTCGGCAAACAAAAGGAATTTTATATAAAAATAAAAAAAATATATATACAATAAAAAGAAAAAATACTAACACTTAGAATTAAGGAAAGTAGAATAAAAATAATTCTATATAAAAAATAAGGAAAATATGATAAAAAGAAAAGATAACAATACAAAAAACCTCATAAATAACATTTTTTTCAGAATTTTCCAGTCATGTTCTTTGTAATAATAATTTTGATAGCATTTCGTCTCATCTCATCCACGTACGGGGTGCAGATCTACCAATATGAAACACCAGTGGTATCGGTAAAAGTTGGTAGGGGATGGTTGATCGATGGAAACTTTAAATTGGTGCATGTTATAAATCTGGACGAATATAGAACGGCAACTAGCGACATATCTTCCATTGTTCAAAACCATGTTCCACCGAGTAAGAATAAAGAATTTATTTTGCATCACTTGCTACAAGTACAGGAACACCTTAGCGAACTAACGAACATTAGGAAGCGTGCTCCTCGATCAATTGACTGGATTGGGTCTGCTTGGAAATGGGTAGCCGGAAGTCCTGACGCTATGGATTGGAATAAACTTCTTAAGAGCAATGAAAATATAATCTCGAATAACAATGAGCAGAACTTCAACAGGCAACAAACAAGGCTGCACAAAAAATTAATGAAGTAATCGCCAGGTTGAACAACGTTACAAGCGGAAAAGACTATAGCTTAATTGAACAAACCACAATGAATCAGATAATAATCTTGAAGCACGAAGTCAATGAAATTATACGAGCATGCCAGCTGGCAAAGAATAATATTATTACTACTAATTTGCTGGATCACACAGAAATAAACAAAATCATCGATGAGGTGGAAACACTCCCTTACGGCAATGTAATAGAAGCTATAGAGTATGGAACACCATCAATATACACGAACGGTTCGGTTTTACTGTATATTCTGTCATTGCCAAACTTATTTCATTACACATAGTGTTGTTGAACTGTTCGGACGTGTTATTTTTAGTGCGGCTGAATTTTCGGTGAAAAAATCGTAATAGGTGAAAAAGTGTAATAGGTCGAAATAAAACAAAAAAGTTAAAAAATAATTCGTAATAGGTAAAAATACCTACGATAAAAAAAAAAATAAAAAACATTAAAAAAATAAAAATAAAAAACATTAAAAATCGCATAAAAACTGTATGAGTGTTCCTCTCAGATGTAATTCTGAGAAAGAGCTTAGCTCGACTAGAAAATCTTTATGGATCTCTGAGGAAGAATCCTTAAAAAAATCTGTGGAGAATCTTCTCACTACAAGAGCCGTAGAACGGCGCCGTTCCTGTTCGCCCAATATAGTGATTTCATCAGATGATAAAACAGCAACATCTTCTACATCAAAAAGCGCAGTCAAACCTAGAAAACAAGTAGGTATGGATAAATACGTCACAGTTCTTAAGCGACAGAGGAGCCCGACATCTGCTCAAATGTCATCAAATTCAAAAGCTCCCAAGACCGTGAGTATTGACAATCCAAATGATCAAAACAGGTTTGCTCTCCTCCAGACGGAGAACTTCCTAAAAAGACGTTTAACCCCCCACCAATTTATCTGAGAGAGCCCACTTGCAGTAAATTGGTACAAGGAATTGTTTCGGTAATAGGTGAAAATATGTTTAGCGTAACCTCAATTAAACATGGAAATATCAGCGAAACCAAAATTCAAGTGAAAAAGGAAGATGATTTTCGAAAATTGTCCAACCAGTTGGAGAGGGAGAGTAGGGATTTCTATACCTACCAGCTGAAAAGCGCAAAAGGACTCCAAGTCGTTCTAAAGGGTATAGACCCAGATGTTGATCCTGACGAGATAAAGACTAGTTTAATGGAAAATGGCTTCAAAATTAAGAGCATAACGAATATTAGAAACCGTGAAAAGATTCCTCAGCCGATGTTCAGGGTGGAATTGGAACCTGGAGATATCGTCTTAAAGAAAAACGAGTCCCATCCCATCTACAATCTGATTTACCTTCTGCATCGGAGAATCACCGTGGAAGAACCGCATAAGCGTCAGGGACCCGTCCAGTGCCTTAATTGTCAAGAATTTGGTCACACCAAAGCGTATTGTAAATTGCCGTCAGTTTGTGTTGCGTGTGGGGAACTACATACAACTGCTCAATGTGATAAGTCGAAAACTGACTCAAAAATCAAAAAATGCAGTAACTGCGGAGGTAATCATACCGCAAATTATAGAGGTTGTCCAGTTTACACTCATTTGAAAGGCATAAGGACCAACAAGACGTCAGTATTACCTGATCATCCTCAACAGCCTAATTTTGCATCGAGTAACAATTTTCCTCAATTGTTACGGCCCACTAGTCATGTAAACGTGCCTAGTTCTAGACAAGTTTCTTACGCTAACGTGGTTAAATCTAATATGCCAGGTTTGGAGCAGGAACCTAAATCACAATATTACGAGCCTAATATTAACACTCTAGAGACTACTTTGCAGACACTTGTCCAAACTATGAACACTTTTACGACCACCATGACATCCATGATGCAGGAAATGCTGAAAATGCAATCCACTATCTTGCAAGCCATTTGAAAGAAATGATTTATTTAAAAATTTGTTTTTGGAACGCGAACGGCCTCCGCCAACATAAAAACGAACTGGAATACTTCCTGATGGATAAGCAGATTGATGTTATGATGATTGCTGAAACTCACTTGACGGCGACAGGGTACTTCAAAATTAATGGCTACGTGTTGTATGATACTAAAGATCCCCGCGGAAGAGCATGTGGAGGTTCGGCAATTCTTATAAAGAACAGAATAAAACATTATTCAATGAACAACATATGTAAGGATTACCTACAAGCAACAAACATTTGTATTGAATTCTGTCAATACAACTTTGTTTTATCATCAATTTATTCGCCGCCTCGATTTTCAATAAAAGAACATCAATACTACAGCTTCTTCAATTCCCTTGGAGCTAGATTTTTGGTTGCTGGTGACTTTAACGCCAAACACACATTTTGGGGTTCACGTCTAGTGATCCCGAAGGGTCGTGAACTCTTCAACACCATTGCCAAAATGGGCTTAGATGTACTCTCAAGCGGGCATCCCACCTACTGGCCGACGGACCGACGGAAGATTCCCGATATTATTGACTTCGGAGTAGTGAAAAATATCCCTGTAGAATCGATACAAGTGGAGCCTTCATTAGACTTGTCTTCAGATCACTCTCCTTCTATTATTTCAATGCGTTTCCTTCAAGGGTATGGCTCTCCATTTCGGGACATGTCTAAATCCAGAGTAAGTTGGATAAAATATAAAAAGTATTTAAGTTCCCACTGCACGGAAAATGTAGTGTTGAGAACTACCGAGGATATTGATGGGTCGATTGGCAAGTTTACTGAGGACATACGAAGAGCTGTGCATCGCGCTTCCACGTATGACGTTGAATGCAGAAATAGGACAAACAGAACTTATTTCGCTGAACTCGAACATCTCCTGACAGAAAAAAGAAGAGTTAGAAGAGAGTGGAAAATTCACAGGTCTCCTCAACTGAAAGCTAGGCTACGGGAATGCAGAGATATACTAAGAAATTTCTTAGAATCCCAAAGAATGGCTTCACTTAAATCATACTTGGAGGGAATTGACAGTTCCCCACAATCTGACTATTCGTTATGGAAGGCGGCACGAGGTTTAAAAAGACCAGTTAGAGGAAAGCCTCCTTTGCGAAATCCGACTGGTGACTGGGCTAGAAACGATTCCGAGAAGGGGACTTTATTTGTTAACCATTTGAGAAATGTGTTTACTATAAACAACTCAAATAATGCAACTGATTTGCCACCACTCGTTATTAGACCTCCTGTACCTCTAAGACTTAGCTTTAATGATATTCAAAGCGCTATTGGTACTCTGAACCTTAAAAAAGCTCCAGGTATGGATAAAATCAGCAACAAAATGCTTATGGAGTTACCTCGTGTAGCTAGAAGAATTATTCTCTTTATCTTCAATGCTATTTTACGCCTAGAATACTATCCTGCAGATTGGAAGGTATCTATGATTACCATGATTCCTAAGCCAGGGAAGGACCTCACCAAAGTAGAGTCATATAGGCCAATTAGCCTACTGCCGACAATTTCAAAACTGTTTGAAAAATTGTTAATGGCTAAGTTGATTCCAATTCTGAACGACACTCAATGTATTCCAAATCATCAATTCGGGTTCAGAGCTAAACACAGTACCATCGAACAAACACACAGATTAGTAAATGTGATAAAACGGTCGTTTGAAGAGAAAAAATACTGTTCCGCGCTTTTCATTGATGTTTCCCAAGCGTTCGACAAAGTCTGGCATGAAGGTTTAATGCACAAAATAAAATTAGCTCTGCCTGCTAACACCCACAAACTTATGAAAAGTTATTTATATGGTCGCAAATTTACAATCAAAGAAGGCGATTTTTTAAGCCCCGCTCAGCCAATTGAAGCAGGAGTACCCCAGGGTAGCATACTGGGTCCTACTTTATATTTGATTTATGCATCCGATATGCCGTCAGACCCCAATATACATACTTCAACTTTTGCTGACGATACAGCCTTTATTAGCGTTCATAAGGACCATCAAATAGCATTACAGAATTTGCAGAATTATATTTATAAACTAGAGAATTGGCTTGAGCTTTGGAAAATCAGGGTTAACGAACAGAAATGTATTCATATAACTTTCACATTGCGAAAAGATACCTGCTCGTCCATCAGAATAAATAACCAAATTATTCCGCAACACAATGAAGTCAAATACCTCGGAATCCACCTCGATCGTCGTTTAACCTGGAAGTCTCATATTAACGCAAAACTTACACAGATGAGATTAAAAGCAGTGCAACTTAATTGGCTAATCGGCAGAAATTCTACATTAAAGTTGGATTGTAAACTTTTGTTGTACAATGCAATTCTAAAGCCAATATGGTGTTATGGAATTCAATTATGGGGTACTGCCTCAGCATCCAACATTGAAAAAATTCAAAGAGGTCAAAATAAAATTCTACGTATAATTACTGCAGCTCCATGGTACGTTAAAAATTCTCGAATTCACAAAGCTCTAGGCATTCCTTTGGTGAAAGACGAATTTACAAAATACGCCTCAAAATATGTCAGCAAACTTGAACACCATCCAAACCCACTTGCACGAGACATCCTTAACTTTAGTGGCCATGTTCGGTTGAGAAGGAGGGATACCCTTGCTTTAACTCAAACGCAAAACAGATGACTGGATCAGTGGATGTAAATTTTTTTGTAGTATCATAATATTTTGTCTAGCACTGGCTGGACTTATTATTTTCTTTTAGTATTAAGATTCGAAAACTTATTGTCATTTCAATATCTGAAGATTCAATAACTAAATATAATGTATTATAAAAAAAAAAAAAAAAAAAATTGCCAAAACTAGGAAAAAATGCATATAATATACTTCTAACGAGAGCCATTATAAGCAAAGGGAAACAAATAGATTTGGAATTTACTAAAGTTCTGGTAAATGAATTCGAAACTTATGGAGTAAAAGGTGATTGCCTTTCGATTAACAACTCCATAGTCTGTCAGAGATCCTCTACAACTAAGTTAAACGACTGTAAGTACAAGATGAATCAAGAGGAGATCGTTGAGGTCATCATGAACGACGTAATATATGTCACCAACTTTGTGGGTGCGATACAACTAAACAACGAAACTAGGACGCTAAATGGTACCTACCTTTTGCAACTGGGAAATGGATCCATATCAATCCGAAATATTACCTACTCGAGCTCTTCTACTGCGAAAACCCAGGCCCTGCCACCAGTACTAGTGAACATTACCCACGACGAGGTTTTACTGGACGTCAAGTATGTCCATGAAGTCAACCTCCACAACATCGGTCGTCTCGAACAATTAAATACTAAATTTGGCCATTCGTTTGGAATCAGCATGCTAACAATTGGTTTTATGGCCATCTGCATTGGATGGATTTGGTACCGACAAACGAGAAAATTGAATCTTCCTGTGATATTGCCTGTTGTAAGCCCTGAGATCTGCGGGACGCAGACTTTTAGAGAGGGAGGAGTTAAACACGCTGTCGACACTGCCGGTAAAACACATTCGGCAGAGTCAGCATAAACCTAATTTCGCAATGTTCGCACGCGTAACAAATAAATGCCTAGCTAAGGGTGTCAAATACCATGGGAATGCACTTTTGCTGTATCAGCGTCTGGCTGAAGATTCTGGCTCGAAGATTCCGGTCGATATAATATTAAACCTAATTAAATTGTAATAAATATAATTATATTAAATCTACTTAAATTGTAATAAATATAATTAATAAAATTAAATTTTAATGTGCTTAAATCCTTAACGTGTATAAATTAATAGGCGCAGTTGGAGCGCCTTAATGTATTTTTTAATAAAGCGTTTAGAAAATCCTTAACTTGTACTTTTATTTATTTTATTTATTTATTTACATATTATACTTATAATTAATTATTAGTACCGAAGGTCTTAAGCTTATTGAGATCAAAAAAGAAAAAAAAATTTAAATATATATTGTAGAGGTTACAATGTTTTAAGAAATTAAATTTAAGACACATACTTTTTATCGTATCTATTTTTGACTCAATCAAGTTTGTTTATTCCACAATCAAGTTTGTGTCTTAAGTCTAAGCGAACGTTATCGTTTGACATCGTGGGCCTGGGGATTAATATTGTTATTGGTCATAGGAATGTCAATTAATTGGAAAAGGTCATTACCATTTAGTATCGCGTTCTTAGATCTGTTTACGTGGGGACAGTCGTAATAAATATGTCTAATGCTAACTGGGTCAAATCCGCAAAAGTTGCATAATTTTGGAAGGTTGTTATCCATTAAGTGCGAGTACGTCCTAGCCTTAAACATATAATTTTAATTTGATCCTTTTTTGGAAGTCTTGAGGATTTCGTAGGCGCTTAATTTTTTTTGGTTATTGTTCTTACTCAGTTGTTTGATTCCAGTTATCTTTTTTTTATTCAGAAATATGTCTTTAATAAGTTTTGCTATATTGTCCGATGATAGATTTGGTGTAGTTATAAGGGGGGCTTTTAAAGAAATTTTAGCACAATTGTCTGCATCATTATTACCTTTTATTCCAGAATGACCTGGAACCCATTCTTATAATTTTTGGATAGAATTGATCATTATTGGAATTTCGTATAGCATTTAATGCGGAAAGGGAGTCAGTACATATGTCAAATTTTCCTCTAATATTTTTCAAATGCTGAGTAGGCTACTACTAATAGCTACTATATATAGCTATTATTTCAGCAGTAAAATTAGTGCTGTAATCGGATAAGATAGAGTTAATTATTGTTTTTCCTTCGTTATCGACTATACTATAGCCACTTCCACGGTTTTTGACCCATCGGTATAGAAAAATTTATAATCAGCAAACTTTTGTTGAATTTCATAAAATAATTGTTGATAAATAATTGATTTTGTAGTGGATTTTTTTTGATCATTAAGAGAGACATCAATTGTGAGTGGATCGATAATTCAATTGGGTCTGATTGAGGTGAGTATTTGTGGTTCATTGAAGGGTATATTATGTTCAATGCAGAAATTAAAGGCACGTGCTAATGACGATGGAATTTGTGTAAATTTAATTTGTCGGTAGGATTTTTCGAAAAGTTTTGAAAGTGGGTATCTGTCTTTGAAAAGAATTGATTTAAATAATTTTGCTGAGGAGTAGTCGCGGTATTGTTCAATTGACATAACGTCAGCTTCAAAGATTAAGTTTCTGATTGGGGAGGTCTTAAAGGCTCCCAATGATAAACGTAATGCGGAATTGAAAATGGTTTTTAATTTGTTTAAAGTACTTTTAGGTGCATATCCATAGAGGTGTAGGGCGAAAGTTATTTTAGAAATTATGATCGCTTTAAAAATTTGAATAAGCTATGAAGTATTGCAGCCAAATTTTTGGGAGGAGAGACATTTTATGATATTCAGTTTGTTTACAAGGGACAATATGAGGTTGTCTACGTGTGATTTTCATCTGTAGCGATTATTGAATATAACTCCTAATATCCTTAGATTGTTGACTGATCCTATGGTGGTATTATTCGTAAGAAGAATGGGGGTGCAATTAAGTTTTCGACATATATGTAAGTGCTTACATTTTTCTAGAGACAATTGTGCACCTGAGTAAGTGCACCAGTCTAGTACGTCGGAAATAACATTATTAAAATCTATCTTACTGTTCTTTTCCCTATTAAGTTTCCTCACTATTACGTAATCGTCGGCGTATGCCACGAAATCTAGCTCTTTATGCAATGATATGATGGTCGATAGTTTATCAAAGGCAATCAGAAACAAAACAAATAAGAGTGCTATATTCGGCTGTGCTATGACCAATTCTGGGCCCACCACCATAAAATTTAGTACAACAATTTATTTGCCTATAAAGATCTTCATGTCAAGTTTTAGCGGTTCAACATTATTTATATCTGTTTTATACGTATTTAAGTGAATTTTGGAAGTGGACTTTATATGGGGGGTATGGTTAAACATGGACCGAACTAAAAAAAATTTCGTTTTGGGATTTATATTTGCATAAAATTATTTTTGCTGAATTTTGTCTTGATATTCCAATTATATAGGCATGTATGTATACTTAGCAATATTTCGGGAAGATTTTTGTATGGGGGCTATGAATCATGGACCTATTCATACTATTTTCCGCACACTTTCTTCTATTATCATAAAAACAACGTATACAAATATTGCAATAAAATGGACAAAAAATATCAAATTTTTATGGAGATTGTTTCACATATCGGTCCATAGCTCTGGTTGGCCTAAACCGATTTTGCTGATTTTAAATAGCAAACTTCTCGAAAGCATGTCTGACAGAATTGTTGAAGATTTGGATCTCGAAGATATCTGGGGTCTTTAGAAAACTGATTTCAACATCCATTTGTAAGGTAGTTTCTTATGTAATTGAATATTTTGGGCCCTATTTTCTATTTAATCAGTTGGTTCAATATTGTATGCAATCCAGTCTTGTCGAAAGCTTTGGCGAAATCAAGAGAAATTATAGATAAATGGTTTTTGTTTTGTAAAGTTTGGCTAATCTTAAAATCTAAATAAAGTAATGGGTTTGAAATAGATTTGCCTTTTATAAAACCATACTGATGTTCATTGAGCAATTTGTTAGTAGGGACAAACCACAATAGTCTACCGACTATGATTTTGTCTAGTATCTTGGAACAACATGGGTTAAGGGAAATTTGGCGGTATGATGGGATTAGAGTCATATCACCCTTGGGTTTTAATATAGGAATAACTAGACTATTTTTATAAATTTAAGGAACATAGTTATTAAAGATATTGTTATATAATAGAATTAGTCTTGAGAGTACTTGTTCTGATAAATTTGAGATCATTGAATAAGATTATTATGAACAAAATGTTAAGAAAACAAAAGAAATTCAAAGTCTTGATGACGTTTTGAAAATTTTGGAGCAAGAAGTTCAAGTCTTGGAAGCAGTTACGAAGCGCCAAGGATATAAGTACCAGAAAAACGTGGGTGACAATACAAAAGTTTCCAACACACTTTACACGGCACAACAAGCGTGCCTTTACTGCAACATGAATGGCCATTTAACGAGTGTATGCAGAAAGTTTCTATCATTACCAATAGCTGACCGCAGAAGAATCGCTTATAAAAATAAATTATGCTTTACATGCATTAATCACAAATTTGATAGAAAATGTTCTAATAAAACTATATGCGGTCTTTGCGGAAAAGGACACCATAAGCTGCTACATAAAGATGAGGAAAATAAAAACGAGGAACCAAAACCTAGTACATCAATATCAATGATAATAAAAAAACCAAACACAACTACAACAACACTGCTAGCTACCTCACAGGTAAAAGTTCGTGCAGCAAGTGGAGAATTAATTATGCTAAGAGCATTAATTGATCAGGGATCACAAAATACAGCGCTTTCAGAAGAAACTGCACAAATATTAGGACTTCCATGAATTAAGTGCAAAACTAACATACAAGGACTTGCAAGTACAATAGTGGCCAAATCAAAGGCAATGGTGAAACTATTAATTCAGCCACTCTTCTATAGTGACCGAATTATACGTACTGATGCGGTAGTTTTACCTTCAATTTCAGCACCACAACCTGATAAATCATTTAAAATTTATCTCAGTCAGTGGGACAACTACGTTCTAGCTGATCTAATGTACAATAAGTCAGATAGAGCTGATATCCTGATTGGAGCTGACGTATTTGGCGATATTCTAGAAGAAGGGGTTTGCAAAAAGAATGGCTTAGTGGCTCAATCTACAAAATTGGGTTGGATTTTAACAGGAGTCTATAGTAATAACAGCAATAATAACAAATTATTGTCAGCCGTAACCAATCTGGAGAGGTTTTGGGAGCTTGAAGAGCTTCCAAATGCTGAAGAAAATTCTGAAGATAAACACTGCCTAGAAATATTCAAAAAAACTACAATGATTAACCAATATGGCAAAATTGTAGTAAAATTGCCAATTAGAGATGACATCAATTTAGGCCAATCCAGAAAACAAGCGTTAGCCAGGTTTCTATCATTAGAAAGAAGACTAGATACTTAGAGCTGGGTCACATGACAGATGTAAATAAGAGCCATGGTGGAAAGTACTACCTACCGCATCAACCGGTAATACGAGAAAACAGTCTAACAACAAAGTTACGTGTAGTATTCGATGCGTCCGCTAAAACATCAAACGGCAATAGCTTAAACGATATAATGTTTACGGGCCCGAAACTTCAAAAGGATATCTTGGACATCATCATAAAGTGGAGGTTGTGGAGATTTGTAGTGACAGCAGATGTGAAGAAGATCAATCTAACATGTGTTATGGAGAGAAAACAAAAATGATCCCATAAAAGAATACAAATTAAATACCGTTACGTATGGCACAGCGTCTGCACCATTTCTTGCGGTAAGATCACTGTTCTACATAGCTGATAGCTGTAAGGAAGAGGATGTTAACAACATAATAAAAGAAGATTTTTACATGGACGATTTGATGACTGGAGCAGATACAATTCAACAATGCAAAAGTATGCAGCGTAAAATTGAATATCAGCTAAAGAAATTCGGGTTTAATTTAAGGAAGTGGTTATCAAACGATAAACAAGTGACCGAAGATGTTAAAAGCATTCAGAAAAATGCAGTCATTGAAATTGAGGATGACGAATCAGTGAAGACACTGGGCCTTCAATGGGATCCAGTAAAGGATGAATTTATGTTCAATATTAATTTTTTTCAAAAAGATAAAATAACAAAAAGGCAAGCACTTTCAAATGTTGCCAGAATCTTTGATCCATTAGGCTGGTTGTCACCAGTTACATTGGTAGCAAAGCTTTTTATACAGAAACTGTGGTTACAACAATCAACATGGGATGAAGTGTTGTCTAGTGAGCTAAAAGAAGAATGGGACGAATTTACGAAAAACATAATGAGTCTTCAACAAATTATTATCCCAAGATGAATTAAATCGGAAAACGATATGGAATTAGAGATGCACGGGTTCGCCGATGCTTCTGAAAAAGCGTATGCAGCAGTAGTATATATAAAGGTCAAGTCGTTTGTGACATTACTGACAGCTAAAAGCAAGGTTAATCCGATTAAGAATAAAAAAGCTCTTCCAAAACTGGAGCTTAGCGCAGCACATCTTTTAGCAAAGCTATTGCATAAAGTAGCAAACATCTTTAAACGCCAACAAAAAATATACGCTTGGAGTGATTCAAAGATTACATTGGGTTGGATTCAGAACAACAGAAATAAGGATAAATTCATAAGAAACAGAGTAAACGAAATCAACACGCTAGTGCCTACAGCATTATGGCAGCATATTAGCAGCAAAGATAACCCAGCAGTTATTTCGTCTAGAGGAATACATGCCGACAAATTCAAGGACTATTTATTATGGTCGAATGGTCCCAATTGGCTGTCGAAACCAACAGAACATTGGCCAATACATCAAGAAGAACAGCCAATAATATCATGTTTCATGACAAACCCTGCAACAAAATTAAATTTTTTAAATGAACTTATGGGCAAGTATTCAAAATTAAATAAGCTGATTAGGGTTGTGGCCTATGTTTTGAGATTCACGAACATAATCAAAGGCAAACGTAATAATCAAGAATACTTGACCGTGGCGGAATTAGAAGCGGCAGAAAAATTGATGATCTGTCACCATCAGCAAAATGAATTTAAAAATGAGGTTATAAGTTTAAAGAAAGACCGCATAGTCAGCTCTACTAGTAAAATCCAAAGTCTATACCCATTTATAGACAGCGACAACATTCTTCGGGTGGGCGGAAGGTTGAATAATTCAAGTCTACCTTACAACCAAAAACATCCAATAATTTTACAAAATTCACATTTGGCATAGATAATAAATAATGTACATATCTTAACACTTCATGGGGGCAATCGACTAGTAGAGGCAAATATAAAAAGAAAATATTGGATTGTAGGTGCAAAAGCAGCTGTGAAGAAATACATTAGAGATTGTACAAAATGCGTGCGCTATAGACAAGACTCAGCCAAACAGCTCATGGGGAATCTGCCCGAAGTACGTGTTACGCCATCTTCCCCATTCATGCATACAGGTGTAGATTATGCAGGGCCAATTCAAATGAAAAAGGGAGAGGCTTAAAATCATTTAAAGGATATATTGCAGTGTTTGTCTGCATGGTAACTAAAGCAATTCATTTAGAAGCTGTCAGAGATCTAACAACTAATGCATTTTTGGCAGCGCTGAAAAGATTTTTTGCACGAAGAGGCTTTTGTAGTCATATATATTCGGATAATGGCACCAATTTCGTTGGCGCAAATAAAAAATTAGATGCAGAGTTCAAAAAAGCAATAAAAAGCAATGAATCCACTATACCAATTTTGGCATCACAAAAAATACAATGGCATTTTATTCCCCCCGCAGCCCCTCACTTTGGAGGGATTTGGGAAGCGGGTGTGAAATCTACAAAATATCATCTAAAAAGAATAATTGGAGATACAAAGCTGACTTTTGAAGAATTGTGTACGCTGCTGACGCAAATAGAAGCAGTTCTGAATTCCAGACCTCTGGTAGAAGTGGATAGTCAGAGCAGCGATATTAAAGATACATTGTCACCAGGTCATTTTCTGATTGGTCGACCCCTAATCGACTGTCCGGAGCACATTGATGAGTCTAAGATAAGTTCTTATCCAAAAATTAAAAAGATTTTTGGAATCGGTGGAAGGAGGAATACCTGGTGACATTGCAACAAAGAGCAAAGTGGAGGCAACCTAGGGAGAACTTAAAGAAAGGTTCAGTGGTACTGGTAAAGGATGAACTAACTTACCCTGCGAAGTGGCCTCTGGGAAGGGTGACAGAGGTACATGAAGGTAAAGATGGCATGGTAAGAGTTGTGACTATAAAACTTCCAAACAGCATACTCAAGCGTCCAATACATAAAGTATGCGCATTGCCGGTGTCAGATGAGTATGACGGTGAAGAAAATTGTACTTCAGTTACAAGTTTTTGTACATCAAGAAAGCAACCAAAAGAAAATAAGATGTTAAAAATGTTAGGGTTCCTGCTATTGCTGATGGTGATAATGAAGCAAGTCAAGACTGCACCGTTAGAAGCCAATAAGCCATTTTCAATCAAGGAGATTTCATCAAATACAGCATTATATCTAGAC
Source organism: Bellardia bayeri (assembly GCA_950370525.1). Classification (NCBI taxonomy): domain Eukaryota; kingdom Metazoa; phylum Arthropoda; class Insecta; order Diptera; family Calliphoridae; genus Bellardia; species Bellardia bayeri. The sequence continues at coordinate 418,742 of CATNUC010000012.1, forward strand.
AACATAGGCCAAATAAATATGATCAATTCGAAATGGAGCCTAGTAATATATTTCGATCTTTCAACATATCAAAAAGAGATGGAACGTATACAGACGTTGATGAAAAAGGTTAAAAAAGAGTGTCCAAATCTTGGATATTACAAAGAAGCATGTGAAATGGTAATTTCAACAATGGATAGAAGAATCAATATACTTAGAGAAAATAACGATCTTTTATTAACCAAATCCCGAGAGAAAAGAGCTCCCTTCGAATTTGTGGGGTCTTTGTATCACATGCTTTTCGGGATGATGGATGCTGATGACCGAGATAATATGGAGGAGAATATGAAAAATGTGTTTGAAAATCAACAGGAATTGAACAACTTAATCCAAAAACCAGCTGAAGCTGTTCAACGAAGAAGTTCAAAGTACTAGAAACACCGAGCGTTTGATTATATTATTCCAAGTTATGTCCACACAATTAAACCTAATGATTGATAACTGCAGCAGGATTCAATCCTCAATTATAAACTTATTGATAGATATTAATCACGGGCATGTGAATCTTGATTTATTGAAGCCATCACAGCTCCATAAACAACTGTCACAAATCAAGAAGATGTTGCAAAATAATTTAGTTCTTCCTGGAGAAGCTACGGGAACAGAGCTGAAAGAGCTCTACCATTCAATGACTTCTAAAGACATCGTCATGGGGTCTAGAACTTCCGCAAGTAGAAGCAAGGCTGGTGAAACCTTTAGACGTGACAATTATCAACAACACAAAGGAGATGAACTATTTAAAAAATGCAGTCGAAAAAATGAAGACATCCCACGTTGAATTAAAAACAATTCAACTCCATACTGTATCAGGACACGCATCTTTGATATTAATTATAATTGTTATTCTAATATTATTTTGTATGTATATTAAATATCAATGTTGCCGCAGTAATAATACTGTAGTAAAATTAGATTTCTCAGCTCCAGCTCCTCTGGAGGCCCGGCAGAATGTTCAGAATTGAACATGTTTATTATTAAAAGATAATATTCATTAAATGTTCAGAATTGAACATGTTTATTATTAAAAGATAATAGTCATTAGTTCTAAGAATAAGAGATAAAAAAGGGCATTAGAGTAAAAGATAATGTAGTTTCCATATGTATGTAATTCCGTGTAATTGGGTATTTTGACAAACACCAACACAGATAATGCAACCTTTTGTGTTTATCACTAAAATACGCATGTACCTAAACATGATCATAGAACACTTAACGAGTAATAAATTAAGGGTCGCTAATGTGTGCATGTGTACAATCACAATCACTTATCAGTTCTAGTTAGTTTTAAGGTTTTCAATGAAGAATAAGTTTGTAAAATAAATTGAGTATCCTACAAATACCCAAGCGAGTAGTTATGCTCGTATGTTTTATTAATTTAACATTTAGTTATAACAATTTAACAAGCAGCTATATGAAATAGTTCACCAAATCATATGAAACTCGGTAGGTCATTTTGGAAGCATAAAAAATGTACACAAACCATATTTCAATTGTATAGCTTCATAAACAAAAAAGTTGGGGCAAATCGGCCAGATCGGCTATATAGCAGCTATATGAAATAGTGCACCAACTATATGAAACTTGGTAGGTCATTTTAGAAGCATCAAAAATGTATACAAACCATATTTAAATTGTATAGCTTCATAAACAAAAAAGTTGGGGCAAATCGGCCAGATCGGCTATATAGCAGCTATATGAAATAGTGCACCAAATCATATGAAACTTGGTAGGTCATTTTGGAAGCATAAAAAATGTACACAAACAAAATTACAATTCAATACCTTTAAAATTAGAGTTTATGCCAAAATAAACGAAAAAAAAAACATAGTGCATCGGTGATGTAAACGCATCAAAACCGAACGAGACTTAATCGCTAGATCCCCAGTTCTTGAAGAGAGATTAACAATATTTGCTCAAATAAATATATTTACTTAAGCAATATTGCAATCAATATCTACTAACCATGAATTCAAGGAAAAAAATCCGCGCGATATAGGAATCATTCACATCACCGATGGTCCATAATGGGTTAATAATAATTATTCTTCCATTAAATTATTGTCTGTTTCCTCACTATCTTGGCTCTCTTTGCTAATTTTGACTTTCTTTACTTTACTCTTGATTTGGCTTCTGGTACGTCTTGATGCTGTTTTTGGTAGGATTTTGATTATTTTTGTTATGTTTGTTTTATCTGTTTGTAAATTTATTATAGTGGAGGTTTTGTCATTATCGTTTTCTTTGTTTTCTGTTGTTGGTTTTGAGTTTTTAATTGCTATGTTGTTGTTATTATTGGTTGAGCTTGCTTTAGATGTTGTTGGGGTTTCATTATCATTAGTGATGTTGGATTTGGTGATTTGTGAGTAAGTGATGTTGTTTGTATGTCTCTCTTTATATTTCATGTGAGCGGTTTTATTATCTACTTTTTCAATTGTTTTTATTGCTTGGATTTCTTTGTGCTGTATAAAAATTGGGCAAGTTTTACTAAGAACTGAATGGTTGGTTTCAAGTAAATTGTTTTCTTTGCAGTTATTGCATAGTTGTGTGTTTTCGCATAATTCGTTTTCAGCAAGATGATCAATTTTATAGCAGTGACAATTCTTCATTTTTGCAAATTTTGATATATCTTCGGGATCCAGACCTTCAATAATTCTATCAGACATGCTTTCGAGAAGTTTACTATTTACAATCAGCAAAATCGGTTTAGGCCAACCAGAGTTATGGACCGATATGTGAGACAACCTCCATAAAAATTTGATATTTTTTGTCCATTTTATTGCAATATTTTAAAATATATTGCAGATAATGCCATGAAATTTTGTATACGTTGTTTTTATGATAATAGAAGAAAGTGTGCGGAAAATAGTATGCATGGGTCCATGATTTCTCATAGCCCCCATACAAAATTCTTCCCGAAATATTGCTCAATTATACATAAATGCCTATAAAATTGGAATATCAAGACAAAATTCAGCAAAGATAAGTTTTATGCAAAAATAAATCGCAAAACAAAATTTTTTTTAGTTCGGTCCATGTTTGACCAATCCCCCATATAAAGTCCACTTCCAAAATTCACTTAAATACGTATAAAACAGACATAAATAACGTGAAACGGCTAAAACTTGACATGAAGAATCTTCATAGGCAAATAAATTGTTGTACTAAATTTTATGGTGGTCGGCCCAGAATTGGTCATAGCTCCCATACAAGGACCTCATCTGAAAAAGACATTTATCCCTATATATATTGTATAAATATCGCTACTGACTCAAAACTTTACACAAATCATTTACATATATACAAAAATCATCCCACAAAATTTTGTGAATTTCGGTCTATTTTTAACCGTATGCCCCATGTAAAGCCCTCTTCCGAAAATTACTTTAATACTCATAAATCTCTTATTAATAAGGGTACCAATCCAAAATATTACACGGATCATTTACATACATGCCTAAATCAAACTGCAGGATTTTGAGAATATCGGTCCATATTTGACTATGTCCCCCATACAAGGTCCACTTCCGAAATCCACGCTAATACTAATATATATCTTAAATATACCGTTATTATGTTGAAATTCAACGTGAAATATCCTCATATGCATGAAAATCACTGTTCCAAAATTTAAGAAGATCGGCCCATAATTGGTCATAGCTGCCATATAAAAATTTCCAAAAAAACATATGGACATATTCGGTCCATATTTTATAATCATGATATATATGGTTGGAAAGGTATTTTTAATACCTTTTATTTAATGTATTACAAATTATCATACACCCAGTAGTTCCCGAGATATAGGCCTATATATCTTCAACTTTACGGGTCCGCCACCTCGAAAATAGGCGTGACCGCCAACAAATTTTTTTTGCTGGCATCTCCTCTAAAAGCCCTATTTGATGAAGTTTTTTTTTTTTGAGCAAAGTCACAAACCGAGTATAAAAAAAAGGGGAACAACTTTTTTTTATACTCTGTTTGTTAAATTATACTCAAGATTATTATGAACATCAGACAAACTCTGTAAATTATGGTAAGAATTGGTAATTAAATCAATTAAAATGGTGAAAATTAGACAAAATTTCAAAATATTTAACAGAAATTATGTTGGTCGTAAAATTGTCTTTCAAACAATATATCAAATAATAATTAAATTTGCACTAAGACTGAATAGAAAACACAAAATAAGGATATTCTAGTCCTATAACCAGTGTAGTTTTTGTATTTCTTATTACGTTTAGGTGGAGGGTATTTAAGATTCGGCACAGCCGAATATAGCACTCGTACTTGTTTGCATATCACTTTTAGCGGTGTTCCCGCTAAACCTAGCTTTTTTTAAGTCCCAACTGCGGGAAAATGTTTGATTTAGCGGTTAGCGGGAAATCTAGCTTTTTTCAAAAGCATTTAGCGGGTCGGATTTTTTGAATTCGTTGTGTACGCAACATTGTCTTAATAGTTGTTTTCTTTCGTATATTGTGTTGTTTGGTAAAAAAAAGAAAGTCCATAAAAATACAACCATACAATTGCGATCGAGAGTCGAATAGCGGTTAATGGAAAATAATTTATTTTATTTTACATAAAAAACAAACAAAAAATAGTTCCAACCCATTTTATATCGGCAACAAATTACAGAGTAAGTACAATATAAAGCCATATTAAATTAATTAAATTAACATTGTTTTTCTAATGAAAAGGTTATGGCACCAAGGTACACCCAAAAGTTTCGTCGTGAATGGCTGGACCATCCAAAACTAAAGGTATGGTTGGACATTAATGAAAACGATCCCACTAAAGGAATTTGTAAGTACTGCAGGTGCTCCTTAATAGGTAAATTAAGTGATTTGATAAATCACGGAGAAACCCAAAAACATAAAAATGCTGCTTCTGTAAGAGGTTTGTGTTGGCGTAAATTAGACTTCGCACCTGAAGTTGCTAATAAAGCCAAAGAGCAGGAAGTTGCATTGGCTCTTTTCACTTGTCAACATACTTCCAATAATTCAGTGGATCATTTGTCAGATATGTGCAAATCTCATTTTGATGATGCCAGCAAAATTCGTTTACATAGAAGCAAATGCACCTATTTAATTAAGAATGTTTTATCCTCTCATTTCACAAAGGAGTTAAGGAAAGATATATCCAATTCAAAATTGAGCATTTTAATCGACGAATCAACTGATATAGGAGTTATAAAATTGCTGGGTAAACATATAATTATTTTGTTGTTTTTGTCAAATTCACTTAAGAAGTTTTAATATGTTTTGTACTAATTTAATTGTATTTGTTCCTAGGAATTGTGATTATATATTTTAGTGTATTGAAACAAAAAATTGTTTCTACATTTTAAGCTTAGCTGAGGTAGAATGTGCTAATTCCGAAGGTATAGCTAAAATTGTTGTTGAAGAACTAAACAAGTTTAAACTTGACGTAAAAAATATGCTGGGCATTGGAGTGGATAATGCAAATGTCATGGTTGGCAGTAAAAAGAGCGTTTACACTGAACTCAAGAAATTGGTTCCAAACCTTATATTACTAAAGTGTGTATGCCATTCTGTTCAATTAGCTGTTACCAGTTCGTGGAAGAATTGCATGCGAGATCATCTTGAGTTTTTAGTAAATGAAACGTTACAAACATATATTTGAAGCCATCAATGATGATCAGGTTTAAACAAAAATCAGTAAGAAAATAAATAAACCAATTTTAACTAATAATATATTTTAGGTACCATTGAAAATTACCAATATTTGTGATACACGCTGGTTGTCTATTGAAACTTCCATTTCAAGAATTGTTGACCAGTGGGTTGAACTGAAAACACATTTTGGAATAGCAAAAAATTATGAAAAATGTTTTATGGCAGCTAAGTTATACGATTTATACAATAATGATGAAAACTTTTTATACCTAATATTTTTGAAACCTATTTTATCCAATATGCAAATGTTAAACAAAAGTTTCCAAAGCCAAAATGCAGACCCTACTAAATTATTGAATGATATGGAAAACTGTGTTAACTATCTTAAACAGTTTGTTTTGGACCCAACAACGGATATTGATATATTTTCAACAGACTTCCAGGAAAACGTATGTTTTAGTCGATATTTAGGATTTTCTTTTGAAACGCGTTTAAAAGAGTTACAAAATATCGATAACGAGACGGAAAATTGTATAAGGAATAATTGTGTAAATTTTGTTGTCCATTTAATATCGCAATTGAAAAAAGGTAGTAGTTTTGAATACTAATTGTACATATTTTTCATTCTTTTATAATATTTATTACATTAAGGTTACCAGAAAATTTTAAGATGCTCAAAACTGTTAACCTTTTGTCCGTTGAAAATGTTTTAAGACAGAATAAAGATAGTGGCATTCCTCTTTTATCTACTTTTTCGATAAAAACCGATTTGATTGATCTTATAAACTCCCAATACAATAGTATTTCTTACATAAAATGGATGGAAAGTTCTTCAACAACTCTATTTTGGTCTGAAGTTTTTAATTATAAAGATTCTGCTGGAAATAATCCATTCAATGAATTAGCCGGATTTGCATTAGATATTTTGTCTCTTCCATGGTAAAATGCAGATGTGGAAAGAGTATTCAGTCAACTTAATCTAGTTAAAACTAAGCTACGAAACAGACTATTAACTAGTACTGTAAATGCTGTTCTTCATGTGAGGTAAATTTAATTAGAAAATTAGACTATTATATTTTTGAAAAAGTAAAACTAGAATCACACTTCAAATCCTATTTTGTTCTTAAGTTAAAAATGAAAAAAAAAACAATAATATTGTCACTGATTATTTTTAGAACAGCGTTATGGTGTTGTCTTTAAAATCGTTCCATCATTTTTTAAAATTGAGAAAAATATATTATTATTATTTTTATTTGCAGATACGGACTAAAACATTCTGATAAATGTTGTTTCGACTATAAAGTTCCAACACACGTTCTTAAAGAAGTAGGAACCAAGGCAATGCATACCGAAAATTTAAACGACTGGGTCAATATTTTTGATAATACCTGAATCGAAAAATATGATTTTATTGTTTACTATAAAATTATCAGTTTAAATTGGTTTAACATACATATTTATTTATAAAAACATGAACTAAATGAATTAAAAGTAATAAAACATGCAATAAATAAAAATAAATTATGCTATTTTGTATTAATTATATAGAGTTTTCATGATTTAGCGGTTTTTTTTAATTTTTCCCGCTAAATATAAAAGTTTAGCGGTTTCTAGCGGTTTTTGGAGTAAGATTTGACGGGAATCGTAAAAAAAAAGTTGGCAACAGTGATGGTGATACATTTGTTAGGTTTTCGTTTTTGTTGGATGAGTTTGTTGAATTATTTCCAGTTCTGCTCATTATTAAATATTTCGGGCCTATGGTCAAATTTTTCATTAGCTTTTTATTATCAAGTACAAATTAAGGTTGGTGATGGAAACATTGAATTCCTATATTAGGTAGTTTATTCATCGTAGGAATTACAGCAAGCGCTGTTGTTAATTATTTTTGTTTATTTAACAACGGAAACTACGATTCCAAAAGTTTTCTTGTTAAATTTTACTCAGATTTTGTTGTTGTTGTATTATTTGTTTTGTTTTGTAACTTTAAATCAGTGATGTTCAGCCCATACAACAATTGTTTAAAAAAATTACGCACATTTGTTATGCTCTTTTAAAAACATTCATTCAGTCGTCGTTGAGCAAGCGATGAGAACACATGCGACGGACTATCGTCATTTTGTTCAGAAATTTGTTAAGCGTTGTTGTTGCTTCTTGTTGGACGAAGCATATCAAACACACGCGATTCAATTACAATTGAACATAAAAAAACTGTTTTAGATGGACTTATTGTTGTTTTTTCTGAAAATAACTGTTCTAAAATTGTTTTTGGTGTTGGTAATTGTTATTTATGGTCCCTGATATTTTTTCTTAAGGTGTTTATATCTGGCTAAAACTCTTTCTTTTTATACCCTTCACCTTCGTGAGAAGGGTATATATGAGTGTGGCATTCCGTTTGTAATTTTCACAATATAATTATCCGACTCTATAAAGTATATATATTCTGGATCCTTATAGATAGCGGAGTCGATTAAGCCATGTCCGTCTGTCTGGATGTTGAAATCAGTTTTCTGAAGTCCCCAGATATCTTCGAGATCCAAATCTTCAATAATTCTGTCAGACACGCTTTCGAGAAGTTTGCTATTTAAAACAAGCAAATCGGTTTAGGCCAACCAGAGTTATGGACCAATATGTGAGACAACCTCCATAAAAATTTGATATTTTTTGTCCATTTTATTGCAATATTTTAAAATATATTGCAGATAATACCATGAAATTTAGTATACGTTGTTTTTATGATAAAAGAAGAAAGTGTGCGGAAAATAGTATGAATCGGTCCATGATTTCTCATAGCCCCAATACAAAAATCTTCCCGTAATATTGCTCCATTATACATAAATGCCTATAAAATTGGAATATCAAGACAAAATTCAGCAAAAATAAGTTTTATGCAAATATAAATCGCAAAACGAAATTTTTTTAGTTCGGTCCATGTTTGACTATAGCCCCCATATAAAGTCCACTTCCAAAATTCACTTCAATGCGTATAAAACAGATATAAATAATGTTAAACGGCTAAAACTTGGCATGAAGAATCTTTATAGGCAAATAAATTGTACTAAATTTTATGGTGGTCGGTCCAGAATTGGTCATAGCTCCCATACAAGGACCTCATCTGAAAAACACATATTGGTACTGACTCAAAACTTTACACAAATCATTTACATATATGGGCATGTCCATGGTTACGTACGGGACATTTGTACGTTTTAGAAGTTCAATAGATTTTGCAGCAAAAGACAGAAGTGAGAAATATTTTTGGAAATTTATTCAAAATAGGGAGTACTATTCTTGGAAAAAACAAAAAGTTAACTATCATGAGTCTTGTTGGAAATATAGATTAAAATATTGGCTGCTCGTACGGGACAAAAAACGGAAGTGATTTTGAGGTATATGCAAAAATATGTACAAGTCTGCGAATTATGAGGAGTATTTTATGATTTCTTAATTTCTCATACTAAACAAGATATTTTACGTTAAATATTCGTAAGTTTTGAATAAAAACAATTTCCGGTTTATTTTATAATGAATTTAATTTATTGCCGCACGGGACATTACGTACGGGACAGTTTCTTCTCTTATATACATATATATTTTAAATAAATGTACATAGAAAAAATTATTGCTGTACTACTCGTGTTCAGGGTGCAAAAAACCAAACGCAAATTCAGTTTTTCAATGCTTTTGTATGTTTTTTTTTAAAACTTAGTAAAAAACTGAATGTGCGTTTATTTCCAACCTAAACGCGCGTAGTTTTTTCTGAGTATAGGTTAAATAAAAAAATAATCCATTCGTAAAATAAATTAATGCATAAGTAAAATAATTTAAAAGTCAAATTCATTTTTAAATCATTGGGCGCTGAGTTTTCGAAAACACTGTAGATATTCCTTTTATTTATGTATACTAACTAAATTCTAATTTTTTCTTTTGATGAATATGCAGTTTGAGAAACAATAATATTCTCATTGTCGTGATAGAAAAACGTATGTAATTTCTTTATATTTGGAATGGGCTGGACTTTTTGCCACCTTTCGTTGAGACCATAGGAATACTTTTCAATTTCTTCGGTGGAAACATACAACAAATTAACTCCTTCCACATATTTATTGGCACATTCATAGAATGACAGCACCTATTCCATCAACTGCACCTTTACCATGAGAAGTTGCAAAAGATTCCATTCTAAATATTTGCTGTTAAATTCGTTAACAAAAGAAATATATTTATATTTATTTTTGAACTGAGCTGTGCTTCCATCGGAAAATATACATATAGAGGAAACGTCTTCGTATTGTTCTCTTATTTGCTGCATAATGTTAGTAATGAAACAATAAACATCAAATTTATTGTGGGATAATTTATCACTAATTATAGCAAACGATTCACTTTTTCCAAATACCCACGCAACGCAAGTGAAAATAGTGACCTGCTGATAGCTAAAGTGAGCATCTTGAATTTCATCCTGATTAATTAATCGATAATTTTCCGCGAAATCTATTTGTAAAACGACTTCCTCACATGTAACGTTCCTCTTTTTTTCGTTGAAATATTTTTGTTGACATTGCTTAACAAAACTATGAAGTTTAAAAATCGGCAGTTGTGTTTCTATTTCGTGAAGTAGCATCTCCAATTGAGCGATTTTATAAATTAGTGTTACATATTATCAGTTTTTTTCCAACACTTCCATTTCACATTTATATCCATTTTTGTGTAAAATTTTAAAGGGATTAAAGCAATTTTTATATCTCGTACACAGTTCTCGCAACTTTTGGTCATGCAGATTTCATCCAGTGTATTGCAGCAGCTTATTTGTAAACATTTTTCAAAGGAATCGGGGAAGGTTGAAATAACTTTCGCACAGGTCTCCAACAAAAACGCAAAATTTGCATGATATTTACAAATACATATATTGTGCAGTATTTTGTCTACTAATTGTACATATTTAGGCCTGTACTAAAAAAATAAAGATTTTCCAAGACTTTCAGTAGTAAATTCCTTCTTGTATAGTTGGTAAGCTTCTCCAGCGGTCATAACCATAAAACATTTGGGAACTATTTTTCCCTCATAAAGCATCGTGTCTTTTCGGCCAGGGGCTTGCATACTTATTTCATCACGCAAGTAGAAATCTTCGATTATTTTAATACTTTCAATTAGACCATGAGGCTTTCTACGTTCATGTTCTGTAGGTTCAACATATTTCTTATATAATGCGTGAATTACTTCAGTTTTTCTTTTTGTATCCAATGGCAGTGTCCTCTCTGCCTTTTGAACAGCTTTTTCTAACGTTTGCCTGCATTCAGGGCTATCTTTATCGATATTTTCCATAAGTTCTTTTTCTGTATTTTTGCTTTCGAATGCGGTTCTTTTTTCCAAAAGGAGTTCTTTATCTTTCTTTACTGCCTTTGCCATCTTTTCTCTATAGGCACGCATTCTTTCAGTCTCTTTTTTTCGATATTTCTTTAATTTCTCATCATTCTTTTTCAACTCTTCTCTCCAAATCTTTATTCGGCTATTACTCATTTTAATAAAATCGTGGTTTCTTATCCATTTAATCACATTTATATTATTTTTGTTACGTACGGGACATATTTTAAAAGTTTATAAAAATTTTACTACATAAATTTGAGACAAAGCTTTGATCGATATTTTTTTGCGAGTAAAATTTATCTTTGAATTTTGATTTTGAAAGAGTTGCGACCGACTTGATATGAATAATATAAAGAACTAATATTTTTGCGTTACGTACGGGACATCAAAACAAAAAAATACCGCTAATCATGAACAATCATCTCTTTTCTCTTATGTACTTAGTTCTTAGTTGTTGTAATTTTAACTTCAAAAATCGAAATACAATTTATCTCTTTAAAACTCTTATTGAAACAAAAAGATGACCCAATGCGAAATATTGCATTTGATTGACTTTGCATTCAGATACATTCGGATATCTTGAAATGGGTAACGAATAAATTGTTTCTTTCTTGTAAAATTAACTATTTTGTAAACCTTTTGAAATTTATGACTCGGTTTACATTTTCATGGAAATGCCCATATACAAAAATCATCCCACAAACTTTTGTGAATTTCGGTCTATTTTTAACCGTATGCCCCATATAAAGCCCTCTTCCGAAAATTACTTTAATACTCATAAATCTCTTATAAATAAGGGTACCAATCCAAAATTTTACACGGATCATTTACATACATGCCTAAATCAAACTGCAGGATTTTGAGAATATCGGTCCATATTTGACTATGTCCCCCATATAAGGTCCACTTCCGAAATCCACGCTAATACTAATATATATCTTAAATATACCGTTATTATGTTGAAAGTCGACGTAAAATATCCTCATATGCATGAAAATCACTGTTGCAAAATTTAAGAAGATCGGCCCATAATAAAAAAAAACAAATAAATTCGGGTCAAAAAATATTCTTTTCGGATTTAACCCATATTCGGTCCATATTTTGTAACCATGATATATATCGTTGGAAATGTATTTTTAATATCTTTTATTTAATTATCATACATCCAGTAGTTCCCGAGATATAGGCCTATATATTTTCAACTTTGCGGGCCCGCCCCCTCGAAAATAGGCGTGACCGCCAACAAATTTTTTTTTGCTGGCATCTCTTCTAAAAGCCCTATTTGATGAAGTTTTTTTTTTTGAGCAAAGTCACTAAACAATTTGGTTCCCATTTTTTATACTCTGGTTGTTAAATTACACTCAAGATTATTATGAACATCAGACAAACTCTGTAAATTATGGTACGAATTGGTAATTAAATCAATTAAAATGGTGAAAACTAGACAAAATTTCAAAATATTTAACATAAATTATGTTGGTCGTAAAATTGTCTTTCAAACAATATATCAAATAATAATTAAATTTGCACTAAAACTGAATAGAAAACACAGAATAACGATATTTTAGTCCTATAACCAGTGTAGTTTTTGTATTTCTTATTACGTTTAGGTGGAGGGTATTTAAGATTCGGCACAGACAAATATAGCACTCTTACTTTTTTTTTCTTATTTTAAGCGTTTGACAATATGTTTGCTGGGAAAAATCTCTCACCAATACAACTTCATTTTTATTTTTGAACACCACTGCTTTAAATACTTGGGTATAATGAGAGAGAAAATAATGTTTACAGCTAAACTCAAACTGATACATATACTTATTTTGAAAGATTTCCACATTTTTGTTATTTAAATTTATTTGGCTGAATATTCTTTCGACGTTTTGTTAAAATAGGAGAAGTTTTTGTAGAATATCCCGTTGAGTTCAGAAATTGTTTCCTCTAAAAATTTTAGCTCATAGAATTCAGCATTTAAAACTGCTTTTTATGTTTACAGATAAATAAGTAATTTCTACTATCCTAAAAAATGTCATGTTTTTCTTAATATTTATGATATTAGCTGAGAAAAATAGCTGTTGTTTAAAAAAGAGAGAATTTGGTAACAATAAGATTAATAAAACAAACATATGAAAGAAAAATTTAATAATTCAGAAAATCGTCAGTTTCAATGAAAAAAATCGTCAAATCGTCACTTTGCTATTTTGAAAACGAAAAATTGTCAAAATGACTATAAATCGTCAAATCTGGCAGCTTTAGGGATAGGGCTTAGAATATTAGGTTTTGACTACCGCGTAAGAATTCTGCGTAAATGAGAAATCGGAAAAGTCAACCCCCGAAGACTGCGTGAATAGTCAGCTATTAATGAAACTGAGGAAACACGGAATTGCCCACCCGAAGGATATTGAGAAAATAGTCAGTCTGAAGACTACTACGTAAAAATTTATTAAGGTAAAATTGTGTCACACCCGTTAAGAGTCGTGTTTTCGTTGTAACAATGTACACGAAACTACGATAACCGGCCGACACCCTTGTTGTTCAAGCTTGCATCATATATACATTAAATTGTATATACTTGTTCAGAATTATAAAGAAAAAAGTAATAACTTAGATAGAATTAATAAAACATCGAAGTATTATTAATAAATATAACTATAATACTCGTATGTGATTACTAATAAACAACAATGTTAATGTAGGATAGAATTATGTATGTAGCGACATGTTGTGTACGCTACGTCACAATTTGTACTTGAAACCAGTTGGTAAACCCAGAATTTTGTTTTTTATTTCATTTATTTATTTATTGTACCTTCATTAAAAATTAACTAACAATAAGTTTTTCAAATCTTATATCTAAAAAATTTTCACTATTAGTCAAGTCAGTGCCGGACGAAAATTATTTGACCACTATTTATTAAGTTGACATTCTTCCTCCTTGTATTCGGCTCAGATCCGCTGTATCCATTCTTCATAGCTACTATTATTTAGTACGTTGCGAGCTAATGGGTTTGGGCATTTATTTGGATCATAGTTTTTACCAAAAGCACGTTTAAGTCTTTATGTATATTCGAGTTTTTTATATACCAATTGTGATCATTCGTATCAATTTGTTTTGGCGTCTTTGAATTCTGTCTACATTTGAAACTGAGGTTGTTACCCATAGCTGTGTTCTATGCGTTTACCTCATTAATTCGCCTTGCTAGTATTAAAACAGCCGTGACACTGTCAACAAATTGGCTGCCAGACAAAACTGTGTTGCCAAATTGTCTTCCTCTACAAAAAACCGCTATATGCTATATGTAAATAAAAATCATATGTAAATAAAAGTTTAGAGAAAAAAAGGCAAATAAAAATTAATTGAATTGAAAATAATTGAAAATCTTTCAGCTGTCGGCCGCTACCATGTGGGGCTTGTTCGCTGTTGATATGAAATACGCCTTAGAAGAGCATGAACAACATCGCTTGTGTAAATCGTCCGAGTACATGAATTTACATTTTCGTGTCAAGTGGTTGTACAGTAATTATGTTAAAGAAGTTCCACCGCACAAAGGTGCAGTTCCTGAATACCCGGCATGGTTTGAACCTTTTGTTATGCAATGGCTTAACGAAAACGATGACGTGTCACTCGAGTATCTCCATGGAGCTTTCAATCGCGACAAAAAAGATGGGGTAAGCTGTGATGCGATCATGATTTTAAAATATTTTAATACATTATTATATTTACTATATAATAAGAATGTATTTTTGGTTATAAAGATTTTAATTTATTTGGGTTTTAGCTATTATTTTGTAACTATGTATAAGATAAGTAAGCGCGTGAGTGGAATATTTCAAAGTGTTATTATGATATTACGCTAAAAAATATGTATATTTGGAGGTATACTATGTTTGTAATACTTCGAAATAATGGTCTTATAACAAAAGTTTACATATATTCTGTGTGAAACTGATACCGACAAAAATAGGAAGATAATTATGAATTATTGGTTAGCAGTCTCGATAACAACTCACTTTTATCTATAAATCTTAAAATTAAAATACACAAGTTCATGCACCAACCAAAATAAAACTCATAATTTGCATTGGTAACTAGGTCATCTTTACGTCATTTGATTCAGTTCGTGATATTGAAATTATCATTATTATCATGTATTTATATTTTTAGCCATTACGAATTTTCACCGGATCGTCTCTTTACATTTTTTACTTCTTCATACAATGTACTCGGCTCCTAACAGCTACACTCCCAGCATTTTGAGAAGTATAAATTACTATATGTTGCATTAGATGATTTCATTACAAATCGAATATATAAATATAAATAAATAATTGTCCGCCTTTTGTAATATAAGGTGTTTTTTTTAGATGTATAAAACTTTAAGTTGGGAACACTGTTTTAACTGGGGGCTAATTCTCGAATTAGTATGCGAATAAATTTTCATTCGAACGTTCGAATTTTTTAACATTTGGGATTCCCTCATTCGATAGCGAATAAAACGTATCGAAGTCTCTAATGATGACATTCGATAACGAATGTTCATTCGAACGCAACCTTGCGAGTTTTTACTCGTAAACACAGAAGCATTCGAAATAAAGTTTTTTTTCAGCAAACAGAAGACAAAAAAAAAGAAAATGTAAGCAAAAAAATAGTTACTTACTTAAAAAATATCATAATATTAAAAATTTTATTACTTTTAGGTCAAAAATATCAAAAATAAATTCTACCCATACATACATACACATACATACATACATATGTATGTATGTATTAGAAGACGATAAATAAAAAAACATAACTGGATCCATTTTTAATTTAAAATAATTTCTTTAAAAAATTTTGCTTTTACTTAAATTATTTTTTGCACAACAATATGTTTTTTGTTTACGTTTTCTTTTATTTTATTCAGTGTTGTAATACGTACTTATTTAAGTTTTTTACAACACTGATGCAATGAATCGATTCGATTCGTATCGAGTACCATCATTAGAAAATTTTGCACTGTCGAAATAAATTTCGATTCGAAAACAATTTCGATCACGACTGCCAGAATTAGCCCCCTGGAGGCCGTTTTGTCAGCTGTTGTACGAGATTTTAACTTTACTTAAGTTAAAATTACTTTAATGTTTGTTTAAACGGAATGAAACACCTTATTTTCATATGTAGGGTATTTATTCAACCCTTACTTTAATTATTAAAGACTTAATTTGATACAATACAATTTGTTCTTAGATTGTTCTGTTAACAGCGAGGCAGTCAAAGCAAGTGAAGTTCAATAATTATTTAATATAAAAAAAGAACCCAAAAGAAGTGCGGAATAATATTTAAATATAGCTTACTCCTATTATATATTAACATACATACGTAGATACATAATATAAAGGTGCTTGAGCAAAAAAAACAGTATTTTCTTATTTCTTTTATTGTATTTACATACTTTGATGAGAGCAAATTAACCGCCTGGCCCACGATGTCGAACGATAACGTTCGTTTAGATTTAGATTATAATTAAATTTGTTCGCCAACATTCTCCCCCACTAAGGACGCCAGTGCTTAAACCGAGGAAGAATCATCATCAGCAATATTTTTAGGATTATAACCGTTCTCTAAGGCATCAAAACAATCATTTGAGGGGAAAAGGGCAATTTTAGAAATTGGCCGTTTAAACAATTTTCTGTTTGAAAATAGAGTCACCACCCTTACACAAACATCCTTGCCGGGATGAATGTCTTTGATACGAGCAAGCGGCCATTCTCCAGGAGCACCTCTTTCATCAAATATGACCATTAAATCACCAATTTTAGGGTTTTGTGTCATTCTGAGCCACTTGGGTCTACCTTGAAGTTGACATAACCATTCATCAGTCCAACGTCGCCAAAAATGCTACTTCAGCTTTTCAATGGTTTCCCATCTGTTTAATCGGTCAATGTTGACTTCCAGTAAATCTTCTTCAGGTACGCAAAGAGTAGGTTCTCCAATTACGAAATGAGCTGGAGTGAGAGCATAACAGTCAGATGGTTCTGAGTTTAGAGGGCACAAGGGTCTGGAATTTAAACAGCTCTCAATCTGAGCTAAAAGCGTGGTAAGCTCCTCAAATGTTAAAATACGATTTTGCATCACTCTCTTTAAATGGTGTTTCGTAGACTTCACGCCGGCCTCCCAAAGACCACCAAAGTTTGGAGAGGCTGGAGGTATAAAATGCCATTTGGTACCATCTTGGCAAGACGGTCGCTTATTTAATCTGGGATCGATGATTTACTGCGATTGTAAAGAATTTGCAGCTCCTTATTAGCTCCAACAAAGTTTGTGCCACGGTCTGAATATAAGTCCGTACAAGGACCACGACGGGACACGAAACGCCTAAAAGCTGCCAAAAATGCATCAGTTGACAAGTTAGTTACTGCTTTCAAATGTAGTGCTTTTGTAACCATGCAAATGAACAAACAAATGTAGCCCTTTATAGTTACTGAGTTTCTTGCATTAGATTGTTTTATAACTATCGGACCCGCATAATCGACACCACTGTGCTTGAACGGGCGCGCAGGCTTAAGACGAACACTAGGAAGGTTTCCCATCATCTGCTGGGCTGCCTTTAAGTTATTTTTAAAACATGTTATACATTTTCTCAAGATGTGTTTAGCTGCCCTTCTACTTGATATTATCCAATATTCTCGTACGATATAAGCTTGCATTTGGATCAAACCGCCATGCAACGTTTTAGTATGGGCATCTAGAAATCAGAGATTAGTCAAAGGATTTTGCTTCTTAAGTAAAATTGGGTGTTTGGAACAATAAGCAAGGTCAGAGTTGTGAATTCTACCACCAACCCTAAGTATTTGAGATGAATCAAAAAATGGGAACAGTTGTGCTAAAGCCCTGTTTTTTTATAATTTGGCCTTTGTTTTGAAGTTCAGAAATTTTTTGTGTAAAATCCACCTCTTGCGAAAGTTTAACAAGTCTTAAACGACCCAGTTTTAGCTCTTCGGTTGTTAGAAACCCTGCCATCTTACCGTTACCTTTAATATGTGAGTTTTTATTGTATTGAGTATTGTTTTTAAAACGTAAAATGTATGCAGTAACGCGTATTAATTTGCAAAGGGAAGAAAATCTTGTTAATAATTCTGGATATTGTTTTACGTCTGTTACTATCGAATGCATATTTAACCCATTTCTTACCGCCGTGTGTTTGAACACACGTTTATCATTTCTCAACTTTGATTTACTAAAGTACAAAAATAAGTTTGTTGAATTAAATTAATGGGGCATTTATATGTAATAATAATGTCTGTGGTTTTACAAACAAAAAAATATTTTTGTTAATTTTTCGCAACCCTCCCATCCCCCCATTAGAAGGGATTTAAAAAGTGTGCAAAAATAGACCTTTTTTAAATTCATTTTATTAAATGTATATGAAAATCAGAATTACTATAAACGTATTGCCGTGTATTACCAAGCCACTCAAAAGTTAGTTGATAACATTTTTCCACCACACTGGTGAATGCAGGTGGCGCTAGATGGCAGTAAATAATAGCGTGTGTTTCACCACACGCTGGTACTCTTAGTGCAATTTGACATTTAATAGTTTTGGCGCGGGTTTTTTATTGAACAGGTGTTTTTCTTGTATAACAGCGCAAATAATTAAAGTTTTGTTATAATTAAGACGAAAGAGCGTCAGCTAATGAATCTGTGATTTGTTTACCTCCTGGTTATACTGCCGGTGATTCCGATTGTGAAGCAATTGACGATGAAATAATATCAACGAATATTATATGCGATGAAAACCCTTTGGCCGAATTATCAGGTATTATTTTTCATCGTTTTCCTTTTCCGCGTTACTTCTTGTTTGTGTTTCTAGGCAAAATTGAAGTCATTTATACATCCGCTATTGAAGATCATGGTTGTCCAGAGATCGAAGTTCAACAGGACAAAACAACACCATCAACATCAAAACAAAAACCCAAACAGTGATTGACTTCAAACCGGTTTGGAAAAAAACTAAACAATATTTACCCGGAAGACGAGCCATTGAAAAAGGAAAAGCAAGAGCCACTGCTTCAAACTATAAGCGAGAAAACCCCATTTGAAATATTTAAATTGTTTTTTGATGATGAAATAATTGCATTGCTTGTAGATGAAACAAATCGCTATGCTGCTCAACACAATATCAGCCAAATATGCGATAAATATATTATGCAACGCTTCATGGGAATTCTTTTGTTTTCTGGATATCACAATGTCCCACAGACCAATTTATATTGGAGTTTAGATCCAGCGTTCGGTATTCCATTAATTCGCCAAACAAAGTTCACGAAAATGAAAGCGAACTTCCATATCGCTAATAATGACAATTTAAGTGATAAGTTTTTTGATAAGTTTTCAAAGATTCGACCATTGTTTGACATGCTCAATAACCGTTATATGCAGTTTGGTGTTTTTGTGGAACATTTATCAATCGACGAGACGATGGTTCCCTAGTTCGGTCGCACATTCAGCGTTTATACGAGGAAAGCCCATACGTTTTGGTTATAAGCTATGGGCGCTTTGCTCGGACAAGGGCTACATGTTTCAGTTTATCCCATATTCAGGTGCATCCAGCATTTATGATAAGAGCTTGGGAGTAGGTGCCTCCGTCGGATTGGAACTATTATCACATTGTGTGCATCCCGTCCAACACACCGTACACTTTGACAATTTGTTTACCTCCCATTATTTGCTTTGCTTGCTGAAAGAAATAGGTTCGACCAAATCGTATTGCCGCCGCCCCTTTAAAAACTGGAAAAAGAAACCTTTCAAAGCACGATATCGACCACGCATACGATACGCGAAATTACATTTTGGTAATTCGTTGGATGGATAATTCAGAAGTAATTTTAGCAACTAATTATGACACCATAAATCCAATAGTTACAGTACAACGATATAGCAAAGAGAAAAAGAAAAAAATTGGTGTTCAACAGCCTCTCGCCTTCAACAAATACAATAAACATATGGGTGGTGTAGATTTACATGACAACGCTGTTTCAAATTACCGCATTGGAATTCGTGGAAAAAAGTGGTGATGGCCTCTCTGGGTTCAATGTTTGGAAAGCGCTGTTGTCAATGCTTGGAAGCTGCATTGTTTCTTAGAAACTACGAAAAATGCGAAGCCTTTGTCACAGCTTGACTTCAAGAATTCTGTAACTAAGTCTCTGTTGCTTTCTTCGGAGGATGCAATAACCGAACTTCTGTCTGGTGAGGACTCAGATAGAGACTACAGACAAAAAAGCCTTCCGAGGGTAGATGGCTTACTCGTTCCTTTAAAAAGCAGTGATCGTCGTCGTTGCATACTGAAAAAATTTAACTATTTACAGTACCAACGTGTGGTCAAACACACGGCAAATTTTGGCGAAACTACTCGTCGAAAAAAAAAATTTTTTTCGGAAAATGTTCAGTATGCTTCAATTAAACGTTTCTGAGAATTTCATAAAAAAATTCCAATGTTTAAATTTCCGGTAATTAATGAGTTAAAGTTAGATCGGTAGAAATATCATCGATTTCATTTAGCAGACAATTTTCTGAAGGTTCAGCTAGCCATTTAGGGCCATGCCACCATAGTTCATGTTCAACCAATTCATTCGACGATATGCCACGGAAAGCGCAGTCTGCTGGATTTTCACGTGTAGATATGTATCGCCATTGAGAAGTATGAGATTTGCGTTGGATTTCTGCAACTTTGTTTCCAACATATACGGGCCACCTAGACGATTGACCACGTATCCACGAAAGCACTGTTGTGCTATCAGTCCAAAAAAAACATTTGAAATTTCTTGATCCAGCGAAGAGGTTATTCGATCTACTAATTTAGCTAATAAAGTTGCACTACATAATCCCATTCGAGGTATAGTTAACCGCTTTATAGGACCCACTTTAGTTTTCGCTTGAATTTAATATACTTTTGTACCAAAATCTGAAAATCTTGGCATATACTGAAGCCGCGTATGCCAACTTAGACAAATAGGAAAAGCCGTGAATTTCAATTGTAGCACCCCTATACGTTCCGATCCAACGAGGAATTTTAATTTGTTCAAGAAATTTTAAGTTGTTTCGATATATTAGCCATTTTTTTCTCCAACGCATCAGGCAAGCGATCATTCCAATCAATACCAAGTAGCCACAAATTTTCAAATTCAATTTTTGCAAGAATTGTAGTAGGGGCAAGCCAGCCTAGAGGATCATAAAATTTTGCTGCATCTGAGAGCAAACTTCTCTTTGTAACTATCGATGTATTTTCGAAATTAATCTTAAATGAAAAGCAGTCGTCTACGGTGTTCCACTCGAGCCCAAGAGCTTTCACCGTATTAGGTTGATTTAGTTCAAATATATCAGAATTTTCTCTGTCGTCCACAAGAATCAATTCTAGCAATTCTTTTGAGTTTGTTGTCCATTTGCGCAAATTAAACTTGCTTTCATTAAGCAGACTGCATAATTGAGTATGCAAATGGTAAGCTTCTGATAAACTATCAGCTCCAGAAATTACGTCATCGACATAAGTATCTGAATTGAGCACGCTACAGGCCAATAAATATTTTTCCTTTTCATCCAACGCTAATTGTTATAAAACCCTTATCGAAAGAAATGGCGCGTATGTGGTACCATAAGTAACCGTCGAGAGCTTGTAAATTGATATCTCTTCAGAGCCACTATTTCTCCACAAAATTTGTTGAAACCTTTGTTGTTCCGGTACTACAAGTATTTGTCTAAACATTTTTTCCAAATCAGCTCGAAACCCAATTTTAAATCGTCTCCACCGATTTATAATTGTTGGTAAATCATTTTGTAATGCAGGACCAGCTGCTAGTTCCTCATTCAATGAAGATTGTACAGACCTCTTACAGCTATCATCGAAAACAACCCTCAATTTAGTTCCAAAAGGACTGCAATTGTTTATCTAATGAACAAACATTTACTGTGATAGTGTGTTGATATGAATTATCGGGAGAGGGGCCAGAAAATATCCACCCGAAATGTGTATGTTGCAAGAACAAACCGTCGTTAAATTTATGTTGCTGAGGTAATACGATATCTCCGTATACATCACCTCCTAGTAAAAGGTCAATCTCACCAGGTTTCGAAAAAGAAGGATCAGCTGAAGAAAATTTCTTCAAATCGCATAATAATTTTTCGTTTATAGCCATAAGTTGATATGCCGTTATTTTTGATAAAACCAACGCCTCACAATCGATTTTAAAATTGGTTTTGATTCTTGAGAAAATAGAAAAATTAACATAATTCTTTGAAATCGTGGGTTGACTTCCCCCTACACCACAGATTTCGACAAAGCAGCAGCCCTGAGCACATTGATCAAGAAGAGCACGCAAAACAAAATCAGCTTGAGCGGTTTTCAGTACTATACGCATCGTAGCTAGAAGAACGTGGGGCCTTTTTCTCCTACTAAATATTTCACTATCAACAACATGAGCGGTAACGTTTTCAATCGCTTGAGAAGACGAGAGTGTATGAGAAGGTGTAGCAGCTTCAGAAGGTTGAGTTTCAGAAGCGCGGTTTGTGAAATATTCATTATGGACAGTGGTATGGTGGTTTTGTTAACAGACTTGACAACGAGAGTCTACGTGGCATTTGTTACTAAAGTGGCCAGGGGTTAAGAAATTCCGGCATATTCGCTTTTCATTCAGAAGCTAAAGCAGCAAACTTAAAACATTTTTTTTTTCGTGGACCAGCACTCAGGGGATGACCCCTACTTATGCAATACATTGTGTTGGAACTAGGAAAATAGGTTATGGGAGGGAGGATAGAGGGAGTAGTGTTTGTGAACATTTGACTTGAATTTTCCTATATTGAAAGTGGCAGGGACTACTTCTGCTGGTAGTTTGTTCCACATACGGACGGTACGGCTAAAGAACAAATTTTCCCTGTAGTGTGTTGTGCGATCCACTGTCCAGTCGACCACAAATGGATGAGCTCTGACTGAAGAACGTGTATTACGTAAAAACAAAAGGTGACGATTATTGCAGCAGGGGCAGTTGGAGTCGGTATTTCTAGAAATAGCCTTTACATAACGTCGAAAATAGTATTTATCTTTATTCTGTTGTTATGGATTTTTGGGTTTCGAAAAAGATACCTTGGGATTTGAATCTGTCTGGTCAGAAATAGTTGTTAATGTGCGAAAGGTTGCTTCCAAAAATTTAAATAAATCTTCAATTGGAGGGATCTGAGTTGAGTCATTAAGCGATTGTTCCCATTCCTTACGTGTCTGTATATCTAGCTTATTAGTTGTCATATAAATAAGCATAGCATGTTCACCTTCGTTGTTTACTTCTAAAGCACGCAGTAGGGCAATACTAGTTTTTCTTTTATTATGGTATCTATTTTGTAGAGCAGTGCACGCTAAAGTGTAGGTTGAATTCGTTGCTGGAGTTTCTTTACAAGAATTTTTCAAAAAACAAAATTTTTGAACATCGGTTAGGCCAGAATTATTATGCACCAGCGAAACGAACATATCCTGATAAGACATCCAAGTTAAATAATCACCACTACAAACTGGTAAATCAATTTTCGGTTAACGAGCCTGATGCGCAAATGTTACTTTTCTAAAATGAGAGGGACCAGCAAACGTACTGGACTGAATTCCAGGAGAATGAGAACCAGAAGATTCCATGAAATCAAGCTTTTAAGGGTAAAAAATTCGTCTTGAAATTTATAATAAACATCCTCTGTGAAGTACGGACTATTTTCTAGTATTATCACGAACTACGGCCCATAATTGCGTACTCCCTTCTATAAATTGCAGAAAGTTCGATTCTATTTTTTCTAAAACAGATTGTGCTAAACCATGAGTTTTATGCTGTCTCGAATTATATAGCCTAGCAGTTCAAAAATAAATCCTTTTGATCCTCAACAAGATTATGCACATCCGCCATTTTGTTCAAAACACCTTTGCAATTTTACACTTTGATTGTATAATACAAAATTTCATGAATACATACAGTTTTCCAGGGAACCACAAATAATCACAGATTTCGGTAACAGTAACGCAGAGTTACAAACCTTATCTAATTACTTTGTTGTAGCAAGTTCCACTTTTCAAAGAGCACAAGCAACAAACAGACTGAGCACAGTTCTAGAGCCAAGTTCAATTTTCAAGCAAACAGGTCCAAGGGTAATAAGATTCCGAGTCGCTAATCCAATTTATAATCAATTATTCACCAGTCCCGGGTTTCGACACCATTTAATGTATGAAATTTTAACTTTTCTTAAGTTAAAATTACTTTAATGTTCGTTTAAATGGAATGAAACACCTTATTTTCATATATAGGGTATTTATTCAACCTTTATTTTAATTACTAAAGACTTAATTTGATACAATACAATTTGTTCTGTTAACAGCGAGGCAGTCAAAGCAAGTGAAGTTCAATAATTATTTAATATAAAAAAAGAACCCAAAAGAAGTGCGGAATAATATTTAAATATAGCTTACTCCTATTATATATTAACAACAAACAATATTTTCTTATTTCTTTTAATGTATTTACATACTTTGATGAGAGCAAATTAACCGCCTGGCCCACGATGTCGAACGATAACGTTCGTTTAGATAAGACTTAAGACACAAACTTGATTGTGGAATCAACAAACTTGGTTGAGTAAAAAATAGATCCGATAAAACGTTTGTGTCTTAAGTCTTATCTAAGCGAACGTTATCGTTCGACATCGTGGGCCAGGCGGTAAATCTTATGTAAGCAGATTTAAATAGAACTACCAAAGTTAAAAAAATAACTGCGTGTGGTTTAATGTGCATTGTTCACACTAGGCATGAAATTAAAAATAAGAAAATTGACTTAGTTATTTAAATGAAACGAAATAGTAAATGTGTGAAATAAATATAAAGATTATAATTAAAGTTGTTCGCCAACAGCTGTCAAGTGAATTATATTTAGTTTGGTTTAGCATTTCAACATGAATAGACTCATGAACAACGCTTCCAAATTGTGAAAATTTATTTTGAAAATCATGGTTCTATTTTTTAGATATATGGAACTTTGAATTGGAATAAAACAAAGATGATTTTTTTAAATTAATTTATATTATTATAATTTAAATATGACTGTCTCGGAAGTAGTCTAATCTAGAGGTCAAATTTTCGATGCCTTTTTCCAACGTTTGTGACCGTATATCGCCAATAACGTGGGCTTCTCGGCGTAGACTACCGACTTCAAACATAAAGCAATTGACAGCCTACAAAATTGTCGCCAATTAAAAAGTGTTGCCAACTTAAAGTTCTATACATCTAAAAAACAACCCTATAGTACAAAAGGCAGATAATTATTAGGCAAACACATAATATAGTAAACTCACACCGCACAGTGGAGGATCTGAAAAAATAAGTGGAAATAAATCTGAAACTTCTAAACGAATAGCTCGATTTTAATAAAATTTCCCATGGCTATAGAGGAGGTGTTGATAAGTTTAAGTTTTGAATTTGGGCTTAAACAATAAAGGGGGCCGAGCCACAATGTCTCAAAGTGGGGCACCTCGGGTATACCAAAAATTAAAATTTTTTTTTTTTTTTTTTTTATAGCCTTTATTTATTTATTGAATCTTCATATAATGAAATGACAATAAGTATTCAAATCTTAATACTAAAAAGAAAATAATAAGCCCAGCCAGTGCTAGACAAAAATTTTATGATACTAAAAAAATTTCACATCAACTGATCCAGTCATCTATTTTGCGCTTGAGTTAAAGCAAGGGTATCCCTCCTTCTCAAACGATTATGGCCACTAAAGTTAAGGATGTCTCGTGCAAGTGGGTTTGGGTGGTGTTCAAGTTTGCTGACATACTTTGACGCGTGTTTTGTAAATTCAACTTTTACTAATGGCACGCATAGATCTTTGTGAATTCGAGAATTTTTAACATACCATGGAGCTGCAGTAATTATACGTAGAATTTTATTTTGACCCCTTTGAATTTTTTCAATGTTTGATGCTGAGGCAGTACCCCATAATTGAATTCCATAGCACCAGATTGGCTTTAGAATTGCATTGTACAACAATAGTTTACAGTCCAACTTTAGTGAAGAATTTCTGCCAATTAGCCAATTAAGTTGCACTGCTTTTAATCTCATCTGTGTAAGTTTCGCTTCAATATGAGACTTCCAAGTTAAACGGCGGTCGAGGTGAATGCCGAGGTATTTGACTTCATTATGTTGAGGAATAATTTGATTATTTATTTTGATGAACGAGCAAGTTTCTTTTCGCAATGTGAAAGTGATATGAATACATTTCTGTTCATTAACCCTGATTTTCCAAAGCTCTAGCCAATTCTCTAGTTTATAAACATAATTCTGCAAATTCTGTGATGCTACTTGGTGGTCCTTGTGAACGCTGATAAAGGCTGTATCGTCTGCGAAAGTTGAAGTGTGGATTTTGGGGTCTGACGGCATGTCGGAGGCATAAATCAAATATAAAGTAGGACCCAGTATGCTACCCTGTGGCACACCTGTTTCAATTGGCTGAGCGGGGCTTAAAAAATTGCCTTCTTTGATTTTAAATTTGCGACCGTATAAATAGCTTTCCATAAGTTTATGGGTGTTAGCAGGCAGAGTTAATTTTATTTTGTGCATTAAACCGTCATGCCAAACTTTGTCGAACGCTTGGGACACATCAATGAAAAGGGCGGAGCAGTATTTTTTGTCTTCAAACGACCCTCTTATCACATTTACCAAAAAAAAAAATTAAAAATGATGCCAAATTTTTGTTTGCGATCCGATATATATGGAATGTACTAGACGATGTCTACAAAAAAAGCCATATATTATCTCTTATAGTTTAAGAGTTAGTCGCAATTGAAAAGTAAAATTTTATTTTTTTGCCTACCTTGGTCTGCTATTTTGCTACTAACGGATCCAATAATAATATCAAGAAAGAAATGTTAAAAAATATTTACTGAGTCAAAAGTTATGTGCATTCAAACTTAAAAAAAATAAAAAAGTCGTGTTTCCGCCATTTTTTTTCGAAAAAAGTAACTACATTAATTTTAAATTAGACAGAAAATGAGAAAAAAACAAATAATGTGTTTATATTTTTCTGAAAGGTAACATATCGGGAAATATTATAAAAGTAAAATAATATCAAAATTTTTATTATTGCGTGGTCCAGAGCCTTCCGAAGTAGACCTATTTTTTATGAAAATTTCAACTTTAGACAACATATTCTAAAATCGCATAGCTGCTTTCAAAAAACTAAGACCTGATTTGTATGTCCCAATCTGTTCTTCAATATTATGCAATGGAATTTTATAGCCCCGAGCTTGGTGCCTTCAATAGATCCAAAAATCAAAAAAAAAACCTAATTTTGGGTTTTTGAAAAGCTTTTGGGAATTGTGGGATTCTCAATAACAAATCTAAATCCAAATTTTCACTTTTGCATTTCGCAAAAAATGTCTATATAATTGTAAAAGTTAATTAAAAATATTCATAAACCAAAATGCTATAGCAGTTTAAAAAATTTAAATTTTCAAAAAAAATAAAAACAAAAAATTATCTTTTTTTGCAAAAAGTCTTCTATGAAGTTTTTAATTTTTAATATATTTAAACATTTTTGAAAAGAAGATACAATTTCCAAAATATTTGTGTATAATATGTCTACCTTATTTTGTCCACGTGCCACAGTAATGAACGAATGATTAACATCTCTAGTGAAATTTCTTCACCAAGTTATTTTCTTCCATAACATGTTCAATGTTAGGTACCTATATAATCACACTAAAACAAACTTTGTCCTCCATTTTCCTTAAACATAAAATATCAATTTCAAGATAAAGTTAACCTCATATTGAAATTTATCGAAAGTACGCATAATAATAAAGTGGATAAAACGGAATTATGTAAAATCGAAAAGTTTGTTAAATCCTTTGACATAAAATGGAAAACCGTAAAATTTTCTGCTACGAAATTTGAATCCAAATATTGTGATTGGTTGGATGAAAATATAGAATTGTATGTGTCCACGTCTGCTTTTGGTGCTCCCCGTAAGCAATGCTTGGAATTGTGCCCAAAATCCAAGAAAAAACGGTTATCGGATTCGCTATTAATCCTGTCTCTGAGGAAGCTTCGGATACATTTAAGGCTATGTTAAAGCAAAAAAAACAGCCTTTGGAAGCTGTTAAAATCGCTGATATTTTAGACGATTAAAACGAATTGTTAAGAGCATACCTACACCATCATCTAATACTGCTTTTACCGAAGAAGAGGCTATTGCGCTTATGCTGCAGCTGGGACTAAGCCTTGATAATTATATAACTTTAAGAAAGGCATTGTTAGGAAAAGGAGTTGAAGTATTACCATCATATGACTCAATTCAGGAAAAAAAAGAGTATTATACCATCACTGAGTTACTGATCGGAAAGCTAGAATTGGACTCTCCAACTCTACTCGAAAATACAGCATTAAGGATTGCGTGCGACTTTTTTACAGAACAGTTAAACAAAATAAATACTTATGATCTGCAACTAATCTGTAAGTGGGGATGTGATGGCTTATCATAAATTTCGGAATATAAGCAAACTACATCGAGTCAAACATCATCAGAATATAAAAGTGTATTTATGTCATCATTGGTTCCATTAAGAATTCGGAAGCATGCTGCCAGTGATTCTCCATCAACTAGTTTTGAGGATATATGGATTAATTCAACTCCTGGATCAAAAGCCTTTTGTAGGCCAATATGTTTCGAATATACAAAAGAAACAAAGATTACGACACAAGATTTGATCAACTTAATTGAATCTGAAATTAAAGACTTGGTACAGGTTAGAGTCCAAATAGCTCAATATTCCTTCAACATTTCTTTTAATATGAAACTAACGATGAGCGACGGAAAAGTCAGCAACGCCATAACAGGAACATCATCTACTTGGAACTGTTCCATATGTGGTGAAAAAAAATCGGAATTTTCGAATATATCCAAGGAGAGAGCAATTAACGAGGAAGTGCTCAAATAAGGAATATCTCCTCTACATGCCCGTATAAGATTTCTTGAACATTTTCTACATTTGGCTTATGATTTAAAATATAGAAGCATACCAGAAAATATTAATAAATCAGTAAATAAAAATAAAGAACTGATGGAAATGAGAGCCACGGAGAAAAGAAGAATTCAAAAAGCAGATTGGATTAAACATTGATAAACCACTCGTAGGATATGGAAGCACAAATGATGGAAACACAGCTAGACTATTTTTCAACGGTTTTGAAACAACCTCATATTTAACGGGGATTAATATGGAATTGAACATTTTCTACATCTGGCTTATGATTTAAAATATAGAAGCATACCAGAAAATATTAATAAATCAGTAAATAAAAATGAAGAACTGATGGAAATGAGAGCCACGGAGAAAAGAAGAATTCAAAAAGAAGATTGGATTAAACATTGATAAACCACTCGTAGGATATGGAAACACAGCTAGACGATTTTTCAACGGTTTTGAAACAACCTCAGATTTAACGGGACTTAATATGGAATTACTTCAAAAAGACAATATTATTTTAATGGCAATAATTCCACAGAAATTTCAACACTTCTATTATCGTTGTACCCTTGGAAAGAAATGACACCAACAGTACATAAAGTATTATGTCATGGAAAAATCATAATTGAACATAAAATTTTGCCCTTAGGAGAACTTACAGAAGAACCCCAAGAATCGAGAAATAGGGACTTCAAGTATGTTCAGCAGTTCAGCTCCAGAAAGTGTTCTCGACAATCTCAAAATTAAGACATTTTGAATAATCGAATTTTATCATCAGATCCAGTCTTATCATATATGAGGAAACGTTGGATTTGCTAAAGAAGTTTGACGTTTGAAAATAGTCATGATTTAAAGATTTGCATTATCTTTTAGATATGGATTGCTCTGTTTCTGATTATTTTACTAAATTAACATAATTATAAATTTAAAAATAAAAAATATTTTCCCAAAAAAACATTACTCGTTTCTGTAGTTTTTTGTTTATTTACCAAATATTTCACATGAATTGTATGTTATGAAATCTACCTGTTATATTACCTTGAGTAAAAAAATAGTATTAGGTATGAAATGTGTTTTAGGGATATTCCAGGTATTTCTTATTGTACCTGGGATTCATTGTTAAAAAAGAGTTGCAATCGGTTTATGTTTGTACTTATGTATTATATAGGTACCTAACATTGAACTTGTTATGGAAGAACATAACTTGGTGAAGAAATTTCTCTAGAGATGGTAATCATTCGTTCATTACTGTGGCACGTGGACAAAATAAGGTAGACATATTATACATCAATATTTTGAAAATTGTATCTTCTTTTCAAAAATGTTTAAATATATTAAAAATTAAAAATTTCATAGAAGACTTTTTGCAAAAAAAAGATAATTTTTTTTTTAAATTAAAATTTTTAAACTATAGCTTTTTGGTTTATGAATATTTTTTAATTAAATTTTACAATTGTATAGACATTTTTTGTCGAAATGCAAAAGTGAAAATTTGGATTTAGATTTGTTATTGAGAATCCCACAATTCTCAAATAACTTTTCAAAAATCCCAAAATTGGGATTTTTTGATTTTTAGAGCTATTGAAGGCACCAAGCTCGGGGCTATGACCCTTTGCATAATATTGAAGAACAGATTGGGACATACAAAACAGGTCTTAGTTTTTTGATTTTAGAATATGTTGTCTAAATTTGAAATTTTCATAAAAAATAAGTCTGCTTCGGAAGGCTCTGGACCACGCAATAATAAAAATTTTGATATTATATATTATATAAAATATAAACATATTATTTATCTTTTTCTCATTTTCTGTATAATTTAAAATTAATGTAGTTACTTTTTTCGAACAAAAAAAAAAAAAATGGCGGAAAAACGACTTTTTTATTTTTTTTAAGTTTGATTGCACATAACCTTTGACTCAGTAGATATTTTTAACATTTCTTTCTTAAGATTATTAATAAATTTGTTGTTAATTCAAAAAAAGACACTTCAAGAAAATCGGGAAAGAATTGGATCCGTTATTAGCAAAATAGCAGACCAAGGTAGGCAAAAAAAAAAAAAATTTTACTTTTCAAATGCGAATAACTCGTAAACTATTAGAGATAATATATAGCTAAAGCAATGGTTTTTGTAGATATCGTCTAGTACATTCTATAGATCTTTTAAATCGGATAGCAAACAAAAATTTGGCATCATATTTAATTTTTGGTATACCCGAGGTGCCCCACTTTGAGGCATTGTGGCTCGGCCCCCTTCATTATTTAAGCCCAAATGCAAAACTTAAACTTATCAACACCTCCTCTATAGCCGTGGGAAATTTTATTAAAATCGAGCTATTCGTTTAGAAGTTACAGATTCATTTCCACTTTTTTTTCAGATCCTGCACTGTGCACCGATAGCTGGAAAATATTTAGTATGTCCTATAGTCCTCTTATTTATTTAACATTATTCGAGCCATTATTATTCCACATTTCTTACTAGTATAAGACTTTTAAATTTTCAGCTTTTAGTTTCTTAGATATATTTTTATTCAGGATACACATTATTCACTACCTTTGTCCTACATCTTAGGGAGGGAGGTTTCTATCTAAATTTGTGTATCCTTTTATATTTTTAATCACATTGTGTTCATTTTCTATCGTACCAAGGAAAAGTTTCTTAAAACATTATTACTATATTACAAGGTTCACACCGGACAGTTTTGGCCTGCATACCAAGAAATCTTAATTAAACCTAAAGCAACAACAATCCCAATATTATATACGAGTATATATATTTATAACTACACGCGTTCATTTTCATTTTTAAAAAAAATTGATGTAACATTATATGACCTACTCAACATGTTGCATGTCACATAATAATTATTAAGATTTTTATATACATATACATATATATATTTTTTTTCCGCGCTCTACTTTAAATACCGCCAATTAAAAAAATGATTCCAATTAAATAGACATGTCTAATTTAATTTAGTCTATAATTTTAAATTTATATTAACTAGTTTCTACCTATTCTAAAAACATATACATAATCTTTATTAATAATCAAACAGTTTCAAAAAAGTAGCGAACATGCGTTGTTTTCAAATTCAGTGGTTGACGTTTTCACTCAACTGACACAATGTTTCGATGTTGTTAGCAAACTCGAGTGTCCAGATCCTGAAATATGGAAACGGTACATGAGACGTTTTGCTAAAACAATCGTAAAAGTGTTAATAGCTTATGCCGATATTGTCAAAAAAGAGTTTCCGGAACATATGAAGGACGAACGTATAGTAAGTATTAAAATTGAAATCATGCACATTTAAATATGTAATTATTAATCTAAAGATAATATGTATGTATGTTTTTTAATGGTATGGATAGGTATGTTATGATTTTAACATATTTACATACATACATCATTATCTTTCCTGCAGAAAACCTATTCAATTTTAAATTTTGAAATATTTTGCAAGACATATTTCATAAGTCCGTTTCACACGTTTCAATTCTGACTCTTCAAGGTAAGTATTTTTATGTGAAAAGGGAAAAGAGAATAAAAGGGGTACAAACTTGACGGTACTAGTCAATTTTCTTATTTCCCTTTTTTGTCTTCTTTTATTTTCACCGTCTTATTCTACGGGAAGTTTTTTGCATGTTGATTTGCATGAAAAAGTAGAAATGGCAAGTTCAAAAGAGAACTGAAGAAAAACTGATCAGCTAAAACTGAAGCGTTTGAAACAGGACTAAGAAAAAATTCCGACAATAAATTAATATAATACTATTATGTATGCCACCAGGCTTGTATCCTAATGAATAACATCCAACAATTGCGTGTTCAGTTGGAAAAAATGTTCGAATCTATGGGTGGCGATAAACTAGAAGAGGATGCTGCAAATATTCTTAAGGAACTGCAGCAAAATCTCAATTCTGCCCTGGATGATTTGGCGTGTCTTTTCGCTATAAGGTAAGTGAAATCTGTAACTCGTAGTATGTATAGGGAATGGCAAGGCCAATATGGCAATGCAAATATTGAATTTTTGTTGCAATCCAACAAGAAAATATGCAACATTGCAATCAGCGTTACCAGACTTTGGGTGTTTCCTGTCAAGTTAGGTAGTATTTTTATACCCACCACCAAAAAATATTGCGTTTGTCATTCCGTTTGTAACACATCGAAATAATGGTCGTATATGTACAAAACAGTTTTTTAGAAATGGGAGTTATGTGGGATATATAATCTATTGTGGACCGATAATCCAAAAATTTAGTGTCATGATGTCTAATATTATATGTGTTAAGCTTTATCTCGATATAAATACTTTTAAAAGATTTATGCTCTTTAAAGTGATTTTCGGAAGTGGGCCTTATATGGGAGCTTCGACTAATTATGGACCGACCATTACAAAATTAGGTGTCATTATTTCTGTATATCAGATTTGTGTAAATTTTATTTGGATACCAACATTTTTGAGAGAGTTATGCTCTTTAAAGTGATTTTCGGAAGTGGACCGCTCATAAGGAAATTGTACCGTATTATTTGTATACATATGAAATATATTTGCGTTATATATTATTTGAATACCAACATTTTTAAGAAATTTATGGTCGTTAAAGTGGATTTCGAAAGTGGGCCTTCTATGGGAGCTACGACTAATTATGGACCGATCGTAATAAAATTTTACCGTATTATTTGCATGCACATGAAATATATTTGGGTTCAATATTATTTGGATACCAAAATTTTTGAGGAGATTATGCTCTTTAACCCATTTTAGTCGACTGGGTATTTAAATACCCAAAAAATCTAAAGTTGTAAAAAAATTCCTGCGTTGTCCTGTTAAGAGATAATGACTGCAAGTTGCTTTTTTATTTAATACTAGAGATTGATTAATGTTGGAAAAAATAAAAAAAAAACAATTTTTAATTTCTACCTTTAGTTTGAGAATTGGAAAAATTGCGTTTTTTTGTTTGTCAAAAAATTATCAGAAAAAGGTTTGTCAAATAAAGGATACTGTGAGAAATAAAGAACGCTTGTACATTGTAAATAGCCTTAGGTTCCGCATTTGTAATGTGAAAAATATAAAATCAGGTTGTTAACACACTTGGCCGTCACACGCTACAAAGTGAAAATGGGTATTTAAATACCCAACCGTCCATAATGAGTTCTAAAATTAACTCTTTTCTATATATTGAAATAATTCTTTTTGGCGTAAGTAAAAGGCGAATTTATATTTTTTTTTAATTTATTTAAAGAAAATTAGAGGTTATTTAGACTTTGCAATTTTAGATTTATCTGGTGTGGTACCCTGTTATATATAAGATGCCCAAAAACGTTTTGCTTTCTGTAGGTGTTGTTACAAAAAATGGACAATTGTTTGCTGCAGTATACTTGTTGGTGGAACTCACTATAAGGTAGGTGTTGTTACCAAAAATGGACAATTGTTTGCTGCAGTATACTTGTTGGTGGAACTCACTCACCTCCTCATCAATAAACAATTGCCAAAGTTGCATTTCAGCAATTTGTTAATATAGAGCTTTGTGTGCTGTCTCCGTATCATTCAAAGGTTCCTTCTCAAACTTGTAATTATACTTTCGGGACCATTTTGGTTTCATTCCCTTATCAATTTTACGTCTGTTCTTACCAATATTACTGGAGGTCACTGGCAAATCATCATTCTCGTTTTCAGCAGATATTATATCTTCATTCCATCTACTGAAGAAACGTTCTATTTCTTAAGTCCCAGTATTTTCGAGAGGCAGATTTTGGTTGTCGTTCAACAAATTGCAAATTGTCATCCAACTCCGCCGGATCACTTATCTCGTCGATGCTATCGGGTGGTAATATAACAACATCAGTTGTATCTGATTATCTTCGAAAATTTTCTTTCCCATCGAACCAGCCATCAAGAATTTTTTGTAATTCGGCAGTATTTTCTGCAGACGATTCATTTTTATATCGCTTATAAATATTTTATTTTTTGTTATTAAAACTTCACTTTTTTTATTTTAACAATTTGTTGGACTGTATTTAAACCAAAGACTATAAATATATAAAGATGTTGCACACAGTGTATTTAAAATTTACAAAATTTTGTGCTTCTTTAGATGCGGGAGGGAAGACAAAAGGGAAAGAAGCAAAAACAAAGAGCGTAACAATCTCTCCATGGCGCAAATATACAAGGTGAGTGCAAATCGACAACTAATACAACACAAAACAGAAACAACAGGCATTTTGTTTGTGTAAAATAATGTACTACTGTCAAAAATACTTGAAAAATTATTACTTTTGACATAAGTAAATTGTAAACAAAGTCAATCAGCTGGGCTACTGCACTCACCTTGTATATTTGCACCATGAATATCTCGTTCTCTTGTTGTGTATGAGATCTTTTAATTCTCATTTATCACCGTATGTGTGCATGTGTATGTATGTATATGTGTGTATGTTGTACATTAAAAACGTAAAAATTAAATAAAAACCTAACAAAAGAATATTTGTGCAATAACCTTGGTAACAAATGTGACCGATTGTGTAATTGTAAGGTAAGAATATGTGTTTTTTTGTTGCACAGACTAAACTATATCGATTCGAATTATATATGTATGTACTTATCATATGTAATTTTATAAACAGTTCAATTATGAATAAAATGAAGTTGTAATAACAGGAATGTTTTTTTTGTTTACTATTTGTTAAATATATTTATCAGTGTTTCAAAATTTTAACTTCTGTACTGGATAATTTGTATTTGTATGTTTCCCATGTGGCATGCTTCCGTAGTAAAATAAGAAGTAGTAAATTAAGCATCTCCATTCTGTGTTTATAACATTCGTTCTTCTCATCAAACCAAAAGGAATAAATTGTATCTTTGGTGCAACTAACACATTGCTCAACAACAAATGTTTTTATGTTTTTTATTTCTTTATGTTTCAAAAATATTTTTTCGAAGACTTTTATATGAATTTTACAAACTTCAAAAAATAAGTCAGATGGAGCGCACAAACTTCCAAAGTCGGAATCTTTTGTATAATTTTTTGCATGAACAAACATTTCTGAAGGATATGACAAAATTTGCGCTGGTTTAATTATATCCACACGACATTTAACGCAAGATATTCGTTGAGCTATGTAACCAACAAAATATCGACTTGATGTTAATTCTATTGGCACATTGTTGGAGGTAAAACAATCGGAGTCTTCATTAAAATATTCTTTATTTTCATCGTATACATCTGCGACATATATTTCAGGGGTATGAGTGGCGGTGATTGGGATCTTTTTCGCTTACGTGATGGACTTTTAAGGAAAAATTCGTTGATATTCTCATTTTCAGAATAGTTACCGTGTTCAGTACTTTCTGACTCAGGATTATCAATTAAGTATAAACTTGGTACGGCTCCTCGATGTAAATATCTTTTACCAATAAAATCAGGCGAAAAGTGCCTATCATATAAAAAGAGGGAAGTAGCTTTTTCCACAAACTGTTTTTCAAAATTACACTTTTTTAGCCATTCTTTAAATAGAGGTGAGTTTGTGATTGGAAAACGGAAAAGTTTTATTTCAGGAATTTTTTTTTTCGATCTGCTACAATGTGGCAGAGAACATTTATTGCCTGCCTTTTTTGAAGCTTTATTTTTCGCAGCATTATCTAACTCAACTTTTTCTGTTTTATTCATTATTTTATTTTTTTTTAAACTATGTATATCACTATAGATAAATGTATTTTCCTTCAAATACCACTGTACACAAAAAAAAAATCAAGTTTTTTTTCAATTAAAGCTTTAATTGATTTTAAAATAATTTTCAATTAATATTTTAATTGATTCAATTACTTTTTCTGATATTTTTAATTAAATCTCACATTTTTTTAATTGATACTATCATTTTGCTTACAGGTCCGCTTTCAATTAAATTTTTAATTGATTCCACAAATATTTTAATTGAAACTCATTTTTATTTTTTTCTGTGTAGACTGTAGCTTTGATGCAAAAATATTTTATATAAATGCTGTATAACAAGTGCTAAAGTAAAATAACGGTAAATTAAACATACATAGATTAATCAGAGAAGGGCTTGCCATTTACTTTTCATATCAAATTCCTAAAAGAAGCTTATAATATCCAAGAATCTCTACAATATGTAGCTTTCTAAAACATTATTTTATGGGAATTCTAATCAAATAATGGCACTTTATAAGTCTAAGAAATGTGTATAAAAGTACTAAAACAACAAATGTAGCAAACACTGCCTTAATAAAATTATTGGTTCTTAAGGCTTATAAAATTCGACGACAGTCCATGCTGTTTTATTTTTACAATAAAAAATCTGTATGGTTTTGCTACAGCAAAGCAGAAGATCCAATTTATTTTGCATACAATATATGATAATATTACTCGAATTTGTAGAACCCAACAAACACAATATAAAAACGTTGATGTACGTTGTGTATTACTAAACCAGTGCTGTTCAAAACTAAAAATGTAGATGTATTGGTGAGAGATTTTTCCCAGCAAACATATTGTCAAACGCTTAAAATAAGAAAAAAAGAAAGAGTTTTTGCCAAATATAAACACCTAAAAAAAACATCAGGGACCGTAAATACCAATTATCAATATCAGAAAATAATTTTAGAACAGTTATTTTGCGAAAAAAGAAGTTCATCTAAAACAGTTTTTTTATTTTTCGTATTCAATTGTAATTGAATCGCGTGTGTTTGCTGTGCTTCGTCCAACAAGAAACAACAACAATGCTTAAAAATTCCTGAAAAAAATGACAATGACCATCCGCATGTGTTCTCATCGCTTGCTCAACGACGATTGAATGAATGTTTTTAAAAGAGCATAAAAAAATGTGTGTAAAATTCTCTCATTAGTCATACACAAGGGGATTTTCGCAAAATCCCTTCAATAATTTAGCAGTGGCAGAACAATGTATGGCAGTGCAACATCTTTATATATTTATAGTCTTTGTTTAAACTTTATTCTTTGACACTCTCTAGCCAACTCTTTTGTCAAAAAAATGTATGTAGAAGTCTATGCTTCAAAAAAGACAGAAGAAGATAACTGTTTGTTAAAAATACATTGCATAGAGTTCATAATAGCATTTAGAAATATAATTTACAAATTTTTGCTTAAGATTCTCTTTAATAGTCCAATTTCTTTATATTTTATGTGATAAAAGTTTTTAAATTATATTCTAAATGCTATTATGAACTCCATGCAATGAAATGTTGCATTGCATACTACGTTTATGAAAACAGCCCATCTGATTATCTTTGTAATTGTTGTTTGTCGCTTAAAATTTACAACAACCACACATAGCAATATTTACTAAATTGTGATAAACAACAGACCGAATATGAACGCTTAGTTTTGTTGGTGGCACAAAATATGCGATTTGAAAAACAACTAGTTCCCTGTAGGAAATTTACATTAATACAAATTCTTAACATTCATACAAATTCTTAACATTTTGCCCCTCTTGAAAGTTTGACTTTCAACATTAATTCTACTGTTCAAGAGGAAGTTTACATAATTTCGTAATTGCTCTTTTAAATACACCTTCACTTGATTTAACGGTTGCAACGCGTACAAGTCCATTATCACCTAGGTTCACCACGATAACTCGAGCAAGTGGCCATCTAAGGGGTGGAATGTTGTCGTCCTTCAGTAACACCAGATCATTGACTTCAAGGTTCGGATGCATTATATGCCATTTTGTTTTCTGTTGCAAACAATTCAAATATTCTTTGCGCCAACGCTCCCAAAAGTGCTGTTGTATCCATTGTGTTAGTTTATAGCTTCTCAAGGATGAGAAGTTGACGATACACAAATTTTGTTCTGGCAATGCCGTCAAGGGACGGCCAATTAAGAAATGTGCTGGCGTTAAAGGTCGTAAATCATTTGGATCGCTTGAGAGTAGAGTCAGTGGTCGACTGTTTAATATGGCTTCAGTTTGACAAATTATTGTGTTTAATTCATCGTATGTTAATACATTGTTCCCAATGCACAGTGGGGGATCGGAAAAAAGTGGAAATAAATCTGTAACATCTAAACGAATAGCTCGATTTTAATAAAATTTTTCATGGCTATAGAGGAGGTGTTGATAAGTTTAAGTTTTGAATTTGGGCTTAAACAACCAAGAGGGCCGAGCCACAATGCCTCAAAGTGGGGCACCTCGGGTATACCAAAAATTAAAAATGATGCCAAATTTTTGTTTGCGATCCGATTTGAAAGATTTTTATATATATGGAATGTACTAGGCAAAAAACATTGCTTTAGCCATATATTATCTCTTATAGTTTACGAGTTATTCGCATTTGAAAAGTAAAATTTTATTTTTTTGCCTACCTTGGTCTGCTATTTTACTAATAACGGATCCAATTCTTTCCCGATTTTCTTGAAGTGTCTTTTTTTAAATTAACAACAATCTTTTAATAATGTTAAAAAATATCTACTGACTCAAAAGTTTTGTGCATTCAAACTTAAAAAAAATAAAAAAGTCGTTTTTCCGCCATTTTTTTTTTAAAGTAACTACATTAATTTTAAATTATACAGAACATGAGAAATAGATAAATAATGTGTTTATATTTTTTTTAAAGGTAACATTTCGGGAAATATTATAAAAGTAAAATAATATCAAAATTTTCATTATTGCGTTGTCCAGAGCCTTCCGAAGTAGACCTATTTTTTATAAAAATTTCAACTTTAGACAACATATTCTAAAATCGCATAGCTGCTTTCAAAAAACTAAGACCTGATTTGTATGTCCCAATCTGTTCCTCAATATTATGCAAAGGGATTTCATAGCCCCGAGCTTGGTGCCTTCAATAGATCCAAAAATCAAAAAAATCCCAATTTTGGGATTTTTGAAAAGTTTTTTGGGGATTGCGGGATTCTTAATAACAAATCCAAATCCCAATTTTAACTTTTGCATTTCGACATAAAATGTCTATATAATTGTAAAATTTATTTAAAAAATATTCACAAACCAAAAAGCTATAGCAGTTTAAAAATTTTAATTTTCAAATAAAAATAAAAAAAAATTATCTTTTTTTTGCAAAAAGTCTTCTATAAAATTTTTAATTTTTAATATATTTAAACATTTTTGAAAAGAAGATACAATTTTCAAAATATTGATGTATAATATGTCTACCTTATTTTGTCCACGTGCCACAGTAATGAACGAATGATTACCATCTCTAGAGAAATTTCTTCACCAAGTTATGTTCTTCCATAACAAGTTCAATGTTAGGTACCTATATAATACATAAGTACAAACATAAACCGATTGCAGCTCTTTTTTAACAATGAATTCCAGGTACAATATGAAATACCTGGGATATCCCTAAAACATATTTCATACCTAGATTCACATAGTGTTGCTTGAACTGGTCGGACGTGTTATTTTTAGTGCGGCTGAATTTTCGTAATAGGTGAAAAAAAAAATAAAAAAAAAAAAACTTGTAATAAGTGAAAAAAAAAAAAAAAAATATATATATATATATAAAAAAAAGATATCGTAATAGGTGGAAAAAGTGGTTTTTCGGTAATTTAAAAATCGCAAAACAACTGCATGAGTGTCCCGCTCAGATGTAATTCTGAGAAAGAGCTAAGCTACAGTAGGAAAAATTTATGGATCTCTGAGGAAGAATCCTTAAGAAAATCCGTGGAGTCTCTTCTCACTACAAAAGCCGAAATACGGCGCCGTTCCTGTTCGCCCAATATAGTTATCTCATCCGATGAGAAATCATCATCTTCATCAAATAGTGCAGTCAAACCCAAAAAACAAGTAGGTATGGATAAGTACATCACCGTTCTCAAGCGACAGATGAGCCCGACATCTGCTCAAATGTCTTCCAATTCTAAAGTTCCTAAGACCGTCAGCAGTGATAAGCCAAATGATCAAAACAGATTTGCTCTACTTCAGACGGACGACCCAGAAATACCGAAAAAGACGTTTAAGCCCCCACCAATTTACCTGAGAGAGCCCACTTCCAATAAACTGGTACAAGGAATTGTTGCTGTAATAGGTGAGAACATGTTTAGCGTAACCTCAATTAAACATGGAAAAATCAGCGAGACAAAGATCCAAGTGAATAGGGAAAATGATTTTCGAAAATTGTCCAACCAGTTGGAGAGGGAGACCAGGGATTTCTATACCTATCAGCTCAAAAGCGCAAAAGGACTCCAAGTCGTTCTAAAGGGTATAGACCCATGTGTTGATCCTGCGGAGATAAAGAACGGATTAATGGACAAAGGGTTCAAAATCAAGAGCGTAGTGAATATTAGAAACCGTGAAAAGATTCCTCAGCCCATGTTCAGGGTAGAATTGGAACCTGGAGATGTTGCCTTAAAGAAAAACGAGTCCCATCCAATTTACAATCTTATTTATCTTCTGCATCGTAGAATTACCGTGGAGGAACCGCATAAGCGTGTTGGACCCGTCCAGTGTCTTAATTGTCAAGAATTTGGTCACACCAAAGCTTATTGTAAATTGCCGTCTGTTTGTGTTGCATGTGGGGAACTACATGCAACTGCTCACTGTAATAAGTCCAAAACGGACTTAAAAATAAAAAAATGCAGTAACTGTGGAGGAAATCATACCGCTAATTATAGAG
The DNA here is from genome assembly GCA_950370525.1 of Bellardia bayeri. Lineage (NCBI taxonomy): Eukaryota > Metazoa > Arthropoda > Insecta > Diptera > Calliphoridae > Bellardia > Bellardia bayeri. Next base: position 460,405 of record CATNUC010000012.1, read on the forward strand.
GTTGTCCAGTTTATACTTATTTGAAGGGCATAAGGACCAATAAGTCGCCAGTATTACCTGACCATCCTCAACAACCTAATTTCACGTCGAGTAAGAATTTTCCTCAAATTGTACGACCAACTACTCACGTAAACGCTCCTAATTCTAGACAAGTTTCTTACGCAAACGTGGTCAAATCTAATATGCCAGGTCTGGAGCAGGAACCTATATCGCAATACTCTGAGCCACATATCAACAATCTAGAGACAACATTGCAGACACTTGTCCAAACTATGAACACTTTTACGACCACCATGACATCCATGATGCAGGAAATGCTGAAAATGCAATCCACTATCTTGCAAGCCATTTTAAAGAAATGATTTATTTAAAAATTTGTTTTTGGAACGCGAACGGCCTCCGCCAACATAAAAACGAACTGGAATACTTCCTGATGGATAAGCAGATTGATGTTATGATGATTGCTGAAACTCACTTGACGTCGACAGGGTACTTCAAAATTAATGGCTACGTGTTGTACGATACTAAAGATCCCCGCGGAAGAGCTTGTGGAGGTTCGGCAATTCTTATAAAGAACAGAATAAAACATTATCTAATGAATAACATAAGTGAGGATTACCTCCAAGCAACAAACATTTGCATTGAATTCTGTCAATACAAATTTGTTTTATCATCGATTTATTCTCCGCCTCGATTCTCAATAAAAGAACACCAATACCATAACTTCTTTAATTCCCTTGGAGCTAGATTTTTAGTTGCTGGCGACTTTAACGCCAAACACACATTTTGGGGTTCACGTCTGGTAACCCCAAAGGGTCGCGTACTCTTCAACACCATTGCTCAAATGGGCTTAGATGTACTCTCAAGCGGACATCCAACCTACTGGCCGACGGAAGATTCCCGATGTTATTGACTTTGGAGTAGTGAAAAATATCCCTGTAGAATGGATGCAAGTGGATCCTTCATTAGACTTGTCCTCAGATCACTCTCCTACTATCATTTCAATGCATTTCCCTCAAGTGTGTGGCTCTCCATTTAGAAACATGACTAAGACCCGAGTAAGCTGGATAAAATACAAAAAGTATTTAAGTTCTCATTGCACGGAAAATATTGTGTTGAGAACTACCGACGATATCGATCAGTCGATTGGCAACTTTACCGAGGACCTTCGACGAGCTGTGCATCACGCTTCCACTTATCACGTTGAATGTAGAAATAGGACAAACAGAACTTATTTATCTGAACTCGAACATCTCCTATCAGAAAAAAGAAGAATGAGAAGAGAGTGGCAACTTCACAGGTCTCCTGAACTGAAAGCTAGGCTACGGCTATGCAGAGATATACTAAGACATTTTTTAGAAACCCAAAGAACGGCTTCACTTAGATCCTACTTGGAGGGTCTTGATAGTACCCCACAATCTGACTACTCGTTATGGAGGGCGGCAAGAGGTTTAAAAAGACCAGTGAGAGGAAAACCTCCTTTGCGAAATCCGACTGGTGACTGGGCTAGAAACGATTCCGAGAAAGGGACATTATTTGTTAACCATTTAAGAAATGTGTTTACTAAAAACAACTCAAATAACGTATCTGATTTGCCACCACTCGTTATTAGACCTCCTGTACCTCTAAGACTCAACTTTGGTGATGTCCAAAGCGCTATTGGTACTCTGAACCTTAGAAAGGCTCCAGGTGTGGATAAAATCAGCAATAAAATGCTTGTGGAGTTACCTCGTGTAGCTAGAAGAATTATCCTCTTTATCTTCAACGCTATTTTACGCCTAGAATACTATCCTGCAGATTGGAAGGTGTCTATGATCAATATGATTCCTAAGTCAGGGAAGGATCACACCAAAGTAGAGTCATATAGGCCAATTAGCCTATTGTCGACAATTTCTAAACTGTTCGAAAAATTGTTAATGACTAAGTTGATTCCAATTCTGAACGACACTGAATGCATTCCTAATCATCAATTCGGCTTCAGAGCTAAACACAGCACCATCGAACAAACACACAGATTGGTAAATGTGATAAGAGGGTCGTTTGAAGACAAAAAATACTGCTCCGCCCTTTTCATTGATGTGTCCCAAGCGTTCGACAAAGTTTGGCATGACGGTTTAATGCACAAAATAAAATTAACTCTGCCTGCTAACACCCATAAACTTATGGAAAGCTATTTATACGGTCGCAAATTTAAAATCAAAGAAGGCAATTTTTTAAGCCCCGCTCAGCCAATTGAAACAGGTGTGCCACAGGGTAGCATACTGGGTCCTACTTTATATTTGATTTATGCCTCCGACATGCCGTCAGACCCCAAAATCCACACTTCAACTTTCGCAGACGATACAGCCTTTATCAGCGTTCACAAGGACCACCAAGTAGCATCACAGAATTTGCAGAATTATGTTTATAAACTAGAGAATTGGCTAGAGCTTTGGAAAATCAGGGTTAATGAACAGAAATGTATTCATATCACTTTCACATTGCGAAAAGAAACTTGCTCGTTCATCAAAATAAATAATCAAATTATTCCTCAACATAATGAAGTCAAATACCTCGGCATTCACCTCGACCGCCGTTTAACTTGGAAGTCTCATATTGAAGCGAAACTTACACAGATGAGATTAAAAGCAGTGCAACTTAATTGGCTAATTGGCAGAAATTCTTCACTAAAGTTGGACTGCAAACTATTGTTGTACAATGCAATTCTAAAGCCAATCTGGTGCTATGGAATTCAATTATGGGGTACTGCCGCAGCATCAAACATTGAAAAAATTCAAAGGGGTCAAAATAAAATTCTACGTATAATTACTGCAGCTCCATGGTATGTTAAAAATTCTCGAATTCACAAAGATCTATGCGTGCCATCAGTAAAAGTTGAATTTAAAAAACACGCGTCAAAGTATGTCAGCAAACTTGAACACCACCCAAACCCACTTGCACGAGACATCCTTAACTTTAGTAGTCATAATCGGTTGAGAAGGAGGGATACCCTTGCTTTAACTCAAGCGCAAAATAGATGACTGGATCAGTTGATGTGAAATTTTTTTAGTATCATAAAATTTTTGTCTAGCACTGGCTGGGCTTATTATTTTCTTTTTAGTATTAAGATTTGAATACTTATTGTCATTTCATTATATGAAGATTCAATAAATAAATAAAGGCTATAAAAAAAAAAAAAAAAAAAAAAAAAAAAAAAAAAATACCTAATACTATTTTTTTACTCCAGATAATATAACAGGTAGATAACATACAGTTCATGTAAAATATTTGGCAAATAACCAAAAAACTAAAGCAACAAGTAAAGTTTTTTTTGGGAAAATATTTTTTATTTTTAAATTTATAATGAGGTTAATTTAGTAAAATAATCAGAGAAACAGAGCATGGATACAGAGACAATATACAAATGGTCAGAAAAATTATGTCAACACCAACCAAAATCTACAATTAAACATTGCTTTGTTTAGAAAATTCTAATAAGCCCGATTTAGAATTTTCTAAACAAATCAATAATAAAATAAGGAAAAGGTCAATTAAACAATTCTACAAACATCGGGCCCACATCAAAATAATATCAAAATTTTTATTATTGCGTGGTCCATAGGCTTCCGAATTAGACCTTTTTTTATGAAAATTTCAACTTTAGACAACATATTCTAAAATCGCATATCTGCTTTCAAAAAAATAAGACCTGTTTTGTATGTCCCAATCTGTTCCTCAATATTATGCAAAGGGATTTCATAGCCCCGAGCTTGGTGCCTTCAATAGATCCAAAAATCAAAAAAATCCCAATTTTGCGATTTTTAAAAAGTTTTTTGGGAATTGTTGGATTCTCAATAACAAATCTAAATCCAAATTTTCCCTTTTGCATTTCGACAATAAATGTCTATATACTTGTAAAATATAATTAAAAAATATTCATAATTCAAAAAGTTATACCAGTTAAAAATTTAAATTTTCAAAAAAGAAAATTATCTTTTTTTTTGCAAAAAGTCTTCTATGAAGTTTTTAATTTTTAATATATTTAAAAAATTTTGAAAAGAAGATACAATTTCCAAAATATTGATGTATAATATGCCTACCTTATCTTGTCCACGTGCCACAGTAATGAACGAATGATTAACATCTCTACAATATGAAATACCGGAATATCCCCAAAACATATTTCATACCTAATACTATTTTTTTTTGAAGTCCCTATTTCTCGATTCTTGGGGTTCTTCTCTAAGTTCTCCTAAGGGCAAAACATTATGTTCAATTATGATTTTTCCATGACATAATACTTTATGTACTGTTGGTGTCATTTCTTTCCAAGGGTACAACGATAATAGAAGTTTTGAAATTTCTGTGGAATACTCGCCAAATTTTGATGCATTCACTTTGTGCTTACTATTTATTGCCATTAAAATAATATTGTCTTTTTGAAGTAATTCCATATTAATTCCCGTTATATCTGAGGTTGTTTCAAAATCGTCTAGCTGTGTTTCCATCATTTGTGCTTCCATATCCTACGAGTGGTTTATCAATGTTTAATCCAATCTGCTTTTTGAATTCTTCTTTTCTCCGTGGCTCTCATTTCCATCAGTTCTTCATTTTTATTTACTGATTTATTGATATTTTCTGGTATGCTTCTATATTTGAAATCATAAGATGTAGAAAATGTACAAGAATTCTTATACGGGCATGTAGAGGAGATATTCCGAATTTGAGCACTTCCTCGTTAATTGCTCTCTCCTTGGATATATTCGAAAATTCCGATTTTTTCCACCACATATGGAACAGTTCCAAGTAGATGATGTTCCTGTTATGGCGTTGCTGACTTTTCCATCGATCATCGTTAGTTTCATATTAAAAGAAATATTGAAGGAATATTGAGCTATTTGGATTGTAACCGGTACCAAGTCTTTAATTTCAGATTCAATTAAGTTGATCAAATCTTGTGTCGTAATCTTCAATTCTATATTTTCATCTAACCAATCACAATATTTGAATTCAAATTTCATAGCAGAAAATTTTGCGGTTTTCCATTTTATGTCAAAGGATTTAACAAACTTTTCGATTTTACATAATTCCGTTTTATCCACTTTATTATTATGCGTACTTTCGATAAATTTCAAGATGAGGTTGACTTTATCTTGAAATTGATCAGTTTTATGTTTAAGTAAAATGGAGGACAAAGTTTTTTTTTTAGTGTGATCGTCATCTTTAGCTAATTATAAATAATGTCAATTGTGGATTGAGTATGATTATATATTAATTATTCTTCATGAGTTTCATATAATAGGTTGCCTTTAGTCAACGTTTATATAGGTAAAGGTATATTTGGAAATCTACCTGTTATATTACCTGAAGTAAAAAAATAGTATTAGGTATGAAATATGTTTTAGGGATATCCCAGGTATTTCATATTGTACCTGGGACTCATTGTTAAAAAAGAGTTGCAATCGGTTTATGTTTGTACTTATGTCTTATATAGGTACCTAACATTGAACTTGTTATGGAAGAAAAGAACTTGGTGAAGAAATTTCATTCGTTCATTACTGTGGCACGTGGACAAAATAAGGTAGACATATTATACATTAATATTTTGGAAATTGTATCTTCTTTTCAAAAATGTTTAAATATATTAAAAAGTAAGAACTTCATAGAAGACTTTTTGCCAAAAAAAGATAATTTTTTTTTGAAAATTAAAATGTTTAAACTATAGCTTTTTGGTTTATGAATATTTTTTAATTAAATTTAACAATTATATAGACATTTTTTGTTGATATCCAAAAGTGAAAATTTGGATTTAGATTTATTATTGAGAATCCCACAATTCCCAAAAAAGTTTTCAAAAATCCCAAAATTGGGATTTTTTTGATTTTTAGATCTATTGAAGGCAGCAAGCTCGGAGCTATGAAATCCCTTTGCAAAATATTTAAGAACAGATTGGGACATACAAAACAGGTCTTAGTTTTTTGAAAGTTATGCGATTTTAGAATATGTTGTCTAAAGTTGAAATTTTCATAAAAAATAGGTCTACTTCGGAAGGCTCTGGACCACGCAATAATAAAAATTTTGATATTATTTTGCTTTTATAATATATCCTGATTTGATACCTTTCAGAAAAATATAAACACATTATTTATCTTTTTCTCATTTTCTGTATAATTAAAAATTAATGTAGTTACTTTTTTCGACAAAAAAAATGGCGGAAAAACGACTTTTTTATTTTTTTTAAGTTTGAATGCACAAAACTTTTGAGTCAGTAGATATTTTTTAACATTATTAAAAGATTGTTGTTAATTTAAAAAAAGACACTTCAAGAAAATCGGGAAAGAATTGGATCCGTTATTAGCAAAATAGCAGACCAAGGTAGGCAAAAAAAAATAAAATTTTACTTTTCAAATGCGAATAACTCGTAAACTATAAGACATAATATATGGCTAAAGCAATGTTTTTTGTAGATATCGTCTAGTACATTCCATATATGTAAAAAGCTTTCAAATCGGATCGCAAACAAAAATTTGGCATCTTTTTTAATTTTTGGTATACCCGAGGTGCCCCACTTTGAAGCATTGTGACTCGGCCCCTTGGTTGTTTAAGCCCAAATTCAAAACTTATCAACACCTCCTCTATAGCCATGGGAAATTTTATTAAAATCGAGCTATTCGTTTAGAAGTTACACTTTTTTTCAGATCCCCCACTGTGGCAGCGGCTTGGTGGGCGCATATGATGGACCATATTGGGAGTGAGAATATTTTTGAACTAGGTAATGCAAAATTTCAAAAACTTTAATTATTTTGAAGTTGTTTCTTTGGCCAGAGTGATGAATTTAAGAATGTTATTTTTTTCAAACTAAAATGGCCTAAATTTATTCAATGTAAATAAAAATCCAATTTTTAATTACAATATTTTCCCGACGTTTCGTCGATTGTTTGTCGACTTTTTCAAGGGATTGTCTATTTAAAAATTATAAAACAATAAAATAAATACAATAATGTAATACATAAACAATATAGACTTACAATATTAAATCTTTTTTAACACATTAAGAAGTCCTAGATGTATCCAGGAGTATATTATAATAAGTTTGTTCTTCTTAATTAAAAGCCGATGTTTTTGTTTTGAGTCTTGATTAATAATTAATTCTTTATTCAAAAAATTCTTTCTTATATCTAAAACTTACAAACTAAAGATTGAGTGGTTTCTATAACCCACTCAATAACTTATTCTATAACTTACATTAACTACTTCCTTCTCATATACATGCTATTTGGTGCAGTGAGCCAAAAGAGAAGAAAGAGCACAAATATTCTTCTACTCACTTAATGCAATCACATCACAATTGGTTGATCCAATTAGTCGATTGCTTTGTTTTGGTTGCTGTGTTTTGTAAGTCAATGTTTGTAACTTACACCAAACAGCTTGTATGGGTGGCATTGGGTTTTGTTGTACTATTATAAGTGCACACTACAATATGTAAAATAATTTTAATACTTAATATTTAAACTTTCAATGTATAACATATCAAGTTATGGCAACCATATAACTCGCATTTATGTTGTTCGTGTCTTCTTTCAAATTCATTGTTCTCTTAATTTGTTGTTGTATTCTAAGGCTCTCAATTGTGTATCTCTTACTATCTTTGTTTTCTATATCTAGAATTTTAACATCATCGAACTTAATTGTGTGACCAGTATGTAGGATGTGTTGTGCCAGTGCTGTTGTCTATTTTCTCAGCATTATGTCCATTTTGTGTTCTCCCATTCTTGTCTCCAGTGTACGTTTTGTTGTTCCTATATAAATTTTCTCGCATTGTTGTGTGTCATTTCCTTCACACTGGAATTCGTATACAATTCGTATACTTTGTTGTTGTTTATTAATTGGCGCCTTAACTCTAAAAAAAATCGAGTTTAATGTTAAATTGGGTTTGTATGCCCAAATGTTTTTTGTTTTTATTGACGACCGTATGTTATTATTGTCAGTTAACCCAGGTATATATTTTACACTGTAAAATTTTTTCTCTTCTTTTCGTATGTTTTTAGATTTGTTGTGGTTATCTATGTCCTTATCCAATTGTTTAATCGTATTGTCTATCAATCTAGATCAACACCCTAAGATACAATTTACTACTGAAATTGAGAAGAACGGTGAAATTGCGTTCTTAGATTCGAAAATTATACGCAGAAACAACATGATCCTGTTTGATTGGTACTCTAAAGAAACATCTTCAGGAAGGTTAATGAATAACCACGCGACACAACCCAAGAATCAGATTATAAACACAGCAAAAAATTTTATTTCTAGGGTATACAACATAAGTGATACACAATTTCATAATAAAAACAAACACATTATAACGAACATTTTAAGAAACAACAGCTTCCCCGTATAATTTCACCATGATACTAATTAAGTATTTAATATGTTAGTCTTAACAGTTTAAATTAATAACATGATTATGAATTTAAATGGTTGTACCCCAATTATAACAGTGGCAAATGATGGACTCAAATTGATATTGGTATAAAGTTGAGTGATGTCTAGACTAAGCAGCTATAAAACTGGTATATTTATATTTATGGTCAAATTTTTTTTCTCCATGACAAATATAAGAAGAAGAGCTTCCTAATAGATCTTTCGATTTTATCAATCTAATATAATATTTCTTTCATGATAATTTCAAAAAAAAAAAAAAAAAAAAACATACAAGAAAAGGCATAATAGTAATTGGTTGAGCTATGTTTAAGGTAACATACTCTATTACAATCTACGGTTGTTTTGTTAACCAATGTTGAGAATTTTTTTTTGAAACAATTACTTACCACTAGAACCTTGTTTTGCTTGTACATCAGTCAAGCACAAAATATAAAATGTAACATTACCTAGGATGTGTTGTAATAGAAAATTCTCGTGATCAGATCAAGAAGTCTTACGATTTTAAAAAGTAAATTCAAAGTTCCCTTTTAAATCCCAAGTGATAATTATATATTTCCATTGCAAAATTACAAAGAAGAAAAAAAATTCTTGACAGTAAAGGTAATAAATTAGTTTCTTTTTTTTACAATTTAGCTGAAAATTTACCAATTTAAAATTTTATTTGCTTTTTAAAAAATTAATTAAAGGGACAAGAAGCAAAAGGAAAATTTGTCCAAAAAACGATTCTATTGCAAAGAAAATAATAGAGGTAACCGGATAAGTTTATTTCAAGAATATTCTTTACCATAAATTCTAAAGGTAACAATTTCGAAGCTCGAGAATTTAATAAATTTCATTTAATGTTAGTCCAATTTTTTTTCTGTACTTTTTGCCAGGTGCTAACGAAGCTACAAAATATCATTTTTTTTTGTGGTGGCCTCATCATTTGAGTCACCACTGTGATTTTAAATTTGTCAATTTTTTTCTCAAGCTTTAACATTATTGATCATTACTTGATCAAAGCAGCTGATAATTTACAAACTTTTTGGCTTGCTTAAGCACTAAATATAATAAAAGAAAAAACATACACAAGGAAAAAGACAAACCATTAGAAGTAAAGTTAGTAACATCAGCATCTGCAGTCATAACAGCATTATTACAAACCACGCTCACGAGAACATACATAAACACCTGCTAGAGAAAAAAAATAAAGAAAGACGAAACTAAGCAAACTTCAAAAGTTCCACAATTTAAATAAAATATAATAAAAGATCGATACTAAAATTGAAGACCAGTAGAAAAAGTTTTACTCATTCACAAATCTCTTCGGGAACCTTAGTTATTGATATTTATACCCTACACCACAATAGTGGGGAGGGTATATTGGATTTGTGCTGATGTTTGTAACGCCCAGAAATATTGCTCCAACACCCACCTTAAAGTATACAGATCGGCTCAGAATCGATTTAACGATGTCTGTCCGTCTGTCTGGCTGGCTGTCCATGTAAAGCTTCTGCGCAGAGTACGGTCGTAATTTTGAAGATATTTCGATAAAATTTGGTACGTGATATTTCTTCGGCCCAAGGATGGATGGGATTGAAACTGGTGGAAATCGGTCCATTATTTCACCTAGGCCCCTTACAAATGTCCACCCGAAATTGGAGTTTACCGGTCATAAATCTTTGAATTTTGCCAGTATGCAAACAAAATTTACCACAGATAAGTAGTAAATGAAGCTAACGCACACCTACAAATTTCGTGAAGATCGGTCCGTAATTAGTCGTAGCTCCCATATAACGCCCACTTCCGAAAATCACTTAAAAGAACATAACTCTTGTAAAAATGTTGGTATCCAAATAATATTGAACACAAATAAGTTTTGTATATATACATATAACATGGCATAAGTTTATGACGATCGGTCCATAATTAGTCGTAGCTCCCATATAAGGCCCACTTCCGAAAATCACTTAAAAGAACATAACTCTTTTAAAAATGTTTTTATCCGAATAAAATTGAACACAAATATGTTTTGTGTATATAAATATTATATGGTAGAAGTTTATAACGATCGGTCCATAATTAGTCGTAGCTACCATATAAGGCCCTCTTCCAAATAATATTGAACACAAATATATTTCATATACATACAAATTTAACGGTACAATTTTATTGTGATCGATCCATAATTACTCGTTTCTCCCATATACGGCCCACTTCCGGAAATCACTTTAAAGAGCATAACTCACTCAATAATGTTGGTAATCAAATAAAATTCGACACAAATAAGTTTCTAATATACAAAAATAATGACAGCTAATTTTATAATGGTCGGTCCATAATTAGTCGAAACTCCAATATAAGACCATCTACGTGATAACTTCCATAAATCTATTAAAAGTATTTATATCGAGATAAAGTTTAACACATATAATATTTATATTCAAAGAAATCATGACACTGAATTTTGGTCCAAAATAGGTGATATCTCCCATATAACGCCCATTTCTGAAAAACTATTTTATATTTGCATATACTAGGTGTAGGGTATTATATGGGCGGGCTTGACCGACTATACTTTCTTACTTGTTTTGTATTGAATTGAAGTTAATACAAAGTGTGTAATAGTTCCCATTGTAAACATTATTAGTTAATTATACCCTTCACCTTCATGAGAAGGGTATATATAAGCTTGTCATTCCGTTTGTAATTTTCACAATATAATTTTCCGACCCTGTAAAGTATATGTATTCTGGATCCTTATAGATAGCGGAGTCGATTAAGCCATGTCCGTCAGTCTGTTGAAATCAGTTTTCTGAAGTCCACAGATATCTTCGAGATCCAAATCTTCAACAACCCTTCAGACATGCTTTCGAAAAGTTTGCTATTTAAAATCAACAAAATTGGGTTAGGGCAACCAGAGTTATGGACCGATATGTGAGACAACCTCCATAAAGATTTGATATTTTTGTCCATTTTATTGCAATATTTTGAAATATATTGCAGATAATAGGATGAAATTTTGTATACGTTGTTTTTATGATAAGAGAAGGAAGTGTGCAGAAAATATTATGAATCGGTCCATGATTTCTTATAGCCCCATACAAAAATCTTCCCGAAATATTGCTAATTATACATAAATGCCTATAAAATTGGAATATCAAGACAAAATTCAGCAAAAATAAGTTGCATGCCAAAATAAATCGCAAAACGAATTTTTTTTAGTTCGGTCCATGTTTGACCATAGCCCCCATATAAAGTCCACTTCCAAAATTCACTTAAATACGTATAAAACAGATATAAATAATGTTAAACGGCTAAAACTTGACATGAAGAATCTTAATAGGCAACTAAATTGTGGTACAAAATTTTATGGTGGTCGGCCCAGAATTGGTCATAGCTCCCATACAAGCACCTCATCTGAAAAAGACATTTATCCCTATATGTATTGTATAAATATCGGTACTGAGTCAAAACTTTACACAAATCATTTACATATATACAAAAATCATCCCACAAAATTTTGTGAATTTCGGTCTATTCTTCACCATATGCCCCATATAAAGCCCTCTTCTGAAAATTACTTTAATACTCATAAATCTCTTATAAATAAGGGTACCAATCCAAAATTTTATACGGATCATTTACATACATGCCTAAATCAAACTGCAGGATTTTGAGAATATCGGCCCATATTTGACTATGTCCCCCATATAAGGTCGACTTCCGAGATCCACGCTAATACTAATATATATCTTAAATATACCGTTATTATGTTGAAATTCGACGTGAAATATCCTCATATGAATGAAAATCACTATTCCAAAATTTAAGAAGAGCGGCCCATAATTTGTCATAGCTGCCATATAAAAATTTCCAAAAAAACAAATTAATTAGGGTCAAAAAATTTTCTTTTCGGATTTAACCCATATTCGGTCCATATTTTATAAAAATGATATATATCGTTGGAAAGGTATCTTTAATACCTTTTAGTTAATGTATTACAAATTATCATACACCCAGGAGTTCCCGAGATATAGACCTATATATTTTCAATTTTACGGGCCCGCCCCCTCGAAAATAGGCGTGACCGCCAACAAATTTTTTTTTTGCTGGCATCTCCTCTTTTTTGAGCAAAGTCACTAAAACCGAATTGTTCCCCTTTTTTATACTCTGTTTGTTAAATTACACTCAAGATTATTATGAACATCAGACAAACTCTGTAAATTATGGTAAGAATTGGTAATTAAATCAATTAAAAATGGTGAACATTAGACAAAATTGCAAAATATTTAACATAAATTATGTTGGTTTTCAAACAATATATAAAATAATAATTGAATTTGCACTAAGACTGAATAGAAAACACAGAATAAGGATATTCTAGTCCTATAACCAGTGTAGTTTTTGTATTGTTTTTAGACAATTTTACGGAAAAATATTTTTTCCATTTGCTTGGTTATTCACAAACATTTATAAAATGTTTTAAGAAAACTTTTTGTATGATTTTTTTTTAATAACCCTTTGATAAATGTTAATAAATATAGAAATTAATTTATATTTTTACTCGAACCAAAAAAAAAAACTGAAGTGCAAATTATTTTTAAAGTTTTTAATCAGTTCAAATAATTTTTATTATTATTTAAATAGGCGCTATAGCTTCCAATTGCATTGGCTAATATTTTGTTTTGTTATTTTATTTTTTGTTGTCCCGTTTCATACCAAGTTTTCAAGAATTCTTAAGATTAATGCCTATATTTTTCTTCTTTTTGCTCTAGTCAGAAATGGCCATGTCGTTCGAATTCTTTTGGTGTTGTTTTCGCTATTACTACCACACTGGCAACTTTAGTACTTGTGCACGGCTAAGGCTCGTCGGGCTTGGGCGGTGGCACGTTGGAGTAATAGGGAAAACGACAAGATATAAAATTTAGTACCAGTGTTTCTACAATCAAATAATTAACTACTATTCCTTTCCGGTAGGACAAGGTGTTACCGCCTACAATTATTGTACCCTCCCCTAATCCATGGTAGCCATCAAAATTCTAGAAGCTACCCCTTTTATGCATCACCACTCGATACCTACCTTTATAGCCGGTCTACATTCTTAGCAACACATATTTAATTTTAAACGAAAATTTGCGGATACATTAAAATATTATTATTCATGGTTTTTTTTTTTTAAATAATACAATTCAGGTGACTTATGCCCATAGGCTAATCCAGCTAATCCCTATGTTCGAACTGTTTGTTAACAATCTTAACTAGACCTGCCATTTAGTTATTTATCTAAATTTAATTGCTAATAATAAAATTGTGGTTACTTAAGATTAGGAGTTATTGATATAATATGTCGATATTTTTAGAAAAGATAATCATTTATGGATCTCAGAGTTAAATATATACGCTTGATATCTAATTTCAGACCTGGAAGACTTGAGGGCATGTGAATCCGTTGCAGGCTAATTCTGAAATTTTCTTTTCTCTTCCAAATTTGAATCCAGATATGAGTATAAAATATCAATTTATAATGGTAATTTTGGATATGTTTATTTAAAGCCTTAGGGACTTTTCAGGACATCTATGCCATTTTATACACAAAACTTTTTCATAGATGCTCTTACAAATCCATAAGATCTTTATGTCGTCTAGATTGGGTATAATTTATTTATAATTTTCAAAAAGGGTTATGGCCGAAAAGTTCCAAATCGAACTTAGCTTAAACAAAAGCTGCTAATATGCCTCGGCTACCTTGTAGCCTAGGTCAAAAGTAATATTGGGTCCACTACAGACTCACTTTTGGCGTGTATGCCCAAAACATACGTGGAAAATTGAAAAAAATGTGAGTTTTATTTTTACGGCTAAAAAAACTGACAAAAAAACTAAAAAATGGAAAGATTTAAAACTACCCTCACTGTATCCTTGAAATATGGACCAAACTACAAACTCTACTGGGCTACTTATCTTTTTTTCTTTTGCTACTTGTTGGGTGGCTGTTGTCTTCACTATTTCGGCTCCTTTATAGCTGAATATGGTGGGAGGTAATGTTAGCTGTTTGGTGGCAAATTACAAATCTTGAGTTTTGCGTATCCCTGTTGTTGCTGGGCTAGGTTGTTTTATGTTTGTAGTTGCGGCTTGTGCTTGTTGAGCGCTGACTTCAATTATAACGGTTCCGGTATGGGTTGATGTTCTTGGCCACTGGCACATTGGTAGACGGCAAGGAACTCACACGGCCGTGTTGTGCTGGTTAAAAGAACATTTTCTTTTTGCCGGTGTTCATAAGTGCCCTGGAGTCAAATTAATGTGTGTTTTGGTGCTTCAATTAATGCGTTGGTGCTTCAATAAATGCGCTGGTGTTACCAATGTGTGCGTTGGAGCCACATTTGTGTGTGCCGGTGTTGAATTAATGTGCTTAAAGCTGGAGTTACAATTAATGTGCACTGGTGTTAATGGTGTGCGCTGGAGTTAAATTAAAGCTGGTGCTACAATTACTGAGCTGGTATTACATTAAAGCTGGAGTCAAATTAATGTGCACTGGTGTTAATTGTGTGCGCTGGTTAAACTTAATCCACCGTCGGGACTTTCGATTTTAGCAATTCCCCGGATTAAACCAGATACAAATTTTTTTGACTCCTGCTGCTGCCAACGCCCAAACGAGAAAGAAGGAAGTCTGCCATTATCAAAAATGTCTGTTTTTTTTCGCGGGTAACAGCAGGCATCTTCACATTATCAGTTGATGCAAATATTAGTGTCGTATGCCTAAGCTCCACTGATCTCCGTACATTATTGATATGGCAACCTTTGCCTTTTTATCTGTGCTAGAGTTGCATTTTCTGGGCCATACTGGTTACAGAGTTGTTTTCTCTTTTTCTTCTTCTTTTGTTACCCCCAGATGCCAGCACGGTACACATCCTCTTACGTGGTGTAAGATTTTTATCATATTACCAAATTAAATTTGGTAATATGATAAATTTCAGACTTTTGCTCTACATTTATCATCTTATGCTTTCAAGTCTTTTGCATGAAATACGCCTTGAGATTTTCCTTGCAAGTTTTCTATTTCATAAAGATTATTTTCCACTGGTTTAACGATTCGACATTTGACGAACTTTTTACATAGTTTCGCTGGAATTTGATTCGAAAAGTCAGATAGCTGAAAGTTACGTCGGAATACTTCTTGTCCGGGCCTAAATTTTGTTTCATGACACCTAGAGTTATAGCGTTTGGCATTGACTTCATAGCTTTTGTGTAACTTTTTGTTGAACGTTGTTACGTACTAACTCTAAAAAGTCGCTTCGGCTTTCTAACCGGTTTTCTGGGTTTTCCAACAGGTCTAATTTTCTAGCTAATTTGTAAGCGGAGGCATGTGATATCATATTTGTGCCAAACAATGCAAAGTAAGACGTCACACCTATGGCTGAATGTACGGCCGATCTTAAAGCGTATTCTATTTCACAGAGATATAAATCCTAATCAGTTTGATTTGATTCCAAATATGAACGAATAGCTGCTAAAACAGATTGATTGACTCTTTCGGATACGTTTGCTTGTGGCGCGTAATTTGCTGTGCGTATATGCTCAATTCCAAAACATTCCATTAATTCTACAAATTCTTTGCTTACAAATTGTTGACCGTTGTCAGATATAAGAGTTTCTGGACAACCAAATTTGTAGAAGACCTCTTGTATTAAAAAATTTGTAACATTCTTTGATGTTGCTTTAGACATACCTTTCAATAAAACATATTTCGAAAAATAATCAAGTACAATAAAAATAAAACAGTTGCCTCTTTTATAGCGAACATAGGGTCCTAAAAAGTGTATGTATATACCCTGGAATGGTCTACATACATTAGGTTATTTTCCCATTGGTGGTTTTAAAACGCTGTTTGCAGGCTTGCATTCCTTACATGTATCGCATCGATTGATAAATTCCCTCACCTGAATGTTTAAGTGCGGCCAATAAAAATACTCCCTTATTCTTCTAATTGTTTTTCCTATGCCCCCGTGAGCAACATTAGGTGGTTCATGGGCATTTGCTATAATTTTCTCTGCTAGTCCTGAAGGAATCCATAATTTCTACGCATGGTCTTCTCTTTCAGCATCACCGTCATAATTAATTGTACGTTTATAGATGAAATTATCAACGACTTTAATATCCGGGAGACTATTTTCATTCTCTTTAACCGTTTATTAAATTCTCATATTTG
Organism: Bellardia bayeri; assembly: GCA_950370525.1. Classification (NCBI taxonomy): domain Eukaryota; kingdom Metazoa; phylum Arthropoda; class Insecta; order Diptera; family Calliphoridae; genus Bellardia; species Bellardia bayeri. Next base: position 477,011 of record CATNUC010000012.1, read on the forward strand.
GTACTAGTAAATTCTGGCGAATTTAGATCTATCAATCTTTTCCTGGGTAATTCAATTTCTTCCATCGGATATCTTGACAATGTGTCAGGTACGATATTTTGTGATCCTTTGCGGTGTCGAATTTCGAATGAAAACGTTTGAAGCTGTAAGCTCCACCGAGCGAGACGTTCACTTAAATAACGTTGTGACATCAACCATTTTAATGAAGAATGGTCTGTGATCACTACGAAATTCATAAGTTCTACATAAGGGCGAAAACGTTTGATAGCTGATACGACCGCTAAACATTCGCGTTCCGTTACCGAATAGTTTTTTTGAGAAGGTGAAAATTTTTTGGAAAAATACGCAATAGGATGCTCTCCACCCCATAATTGAATTCCATAACACCATATTGGCTTTAGAATTGCATTGTACAACAAAAGTTTACAATCCAACTTTAATGTAGAATTTCCGCCGATTAGCCAATTAAGTTGCACTGCTTTTAATCTCATCTGTGTAAGTTTTGCGTCAATATGAGACTTCCAGGTTAAACGACGATCGAGTTGGATTCCGAGGTATTTGACTTCATTGTGTTGCGGAATAATTTGGTTATTTATTCTGATGGACGAGCAGGTATCTTTTGGCAATGTGAAAGTTATATGAATACATTTCTGTTCGTTAACCCTGATTTTCCAAAGCTGAAGCCAATTCTCTAGTTTATAAATATAATTCTGCAAATTCTGTGATGCTATTTGATGGTCCTTATGAACGCTAATAAAGGCTGTATCGTCAGCAAAAGTTGAAGTATGTATATTGGGGTCTGACGGCATATCGGATGCATAAATCAAATATAAAGTAGGACCCAGTATGCTACCCTGGGGTACTCCTGCTTCAATTGGCTGAGCGGGGCTTAAAAAATCGCCTTCTTTGATTGTAAATTTGCGACCATATAAATAACTTTTCATAAGTTTGTGGGTGTTAGCAGGCAGAGCTAATTTTATTTTGTGCATTAAACCTTCATGCCAGACTTTGTCGAACGCTTGGGAAATATCAATGAAAAGCGCGGAACAGTATTTTTTCTCTTCAAACGACCGTTTTATCACATTTACTAATCTGTGTGTTTGTTCGATGGTACTGTGTTTAGCTCTGAACCCGAATTGATGATTTGGAATACATTGAGTGTCGTTCAGAATTGGAATCAACTTAGCCATTAACAATTTTTCAAACAGTTTTGAAATTGTCGGCAATAGGCTAATTGGCCTATATGACTCTACTTTGGTGAGGTCCTTCCCTGGCTTAGGAATCATGGTAATCATAGATACCTTCCAATCTGCAGGATAGTATTCTAGGCGTAAAATAGCATTGAAGATAAAGAGAATAATTCTTCTAGCTACACGAGGTAACTCCATAAGCATTTTGTTGCTGATTTTATCCATACCTGGAGCTTTTTTAAGGTTCAGAGTACCAATAGCGCTTTGAATATCATTAAAGCTAAGTCTTAGAGGTACAGGAGGTCTAATAACGAGTGGTGGCAAATCAGTTGCATTATTTGAGTTGTTTATAGTAAACACATTTCTCAAATGGTTAACAAATAAAGTCCCCTTCTCGGAATCGTTTCTAGCCCAGTCACCAGTCGGATTTCGCAAAGGAGGCTTTCCTCTAACTGGTCTTTTTAAACCTCGTGCCGCCTTCCATAACGAATAGTCAGATTGTGGGAAACTGTCAATTCCCTCCAAGTATGATTTAAGTGAAGCCATTCTTTGGGTTTCTAAGAAATTTCTTAGTATATCTCTGCATTCCCGTAGCCTAGCTTTCAGTTGAGGAGACCTGTGAATTTGCCACTCTCTTCTAACTCTTCTTTTTTCTGTCAGGAGATGTTCGAGTTCAGCGAAATAAGTTCTGTTTGTCCTATTTCTGCATTCAACGTCATATGTGGAAGCGTGATGCACAGCTCTTCGTATGTCCTCAGTAAACTTGCCAATCGACCCATCAATATCCTCGGTAGTTCTCAACACTACATTTTCCGTGCAATGGGAACTTAAATACTTTTTATACTTTATCCAACTTACTCTGGATTTAGACATGTCCCGAAATGGAGAGCCATACCCTTGAAGGAAACGCATTGAAATAATAGAATGAGAGTGATCTGAAGACAAGTCTAATGAAGGCTCCACTTGTATCGATTCTACAGGGATATTTTTCACTACTCCGAAGTCAATAATATCGGGAATCTTCCGTCGGTCCGTCGGCCAGTAGGTGGGATGCCCGCTTGAGAGTACATCTAAGCCCATTTTGGCAATGGTGTTGAAGAGTTCACGACCCTTCGGGGTCACTAGACGTGAACCCCAAAATGTGTGTTTGGCGTTAAAGTCACCAGCAACCAAAAATCTAGCTCCAAGGGAATTGAAGAAGCTGTAGTATTGATGTTCTTTTATTGAAAATCGAGGCGGAGAATAAATCGATGATAAAACAAATTTGTATTGACAGAATTCAATGCAAATGTTTGTTGCTTGTAGGTAATCCTTACATATGTTGTTCATTAAATAATGTTTTATTCTGTTCTTTATAAGAATTGCCGAACCTCCACATGCTCTTCCGCGGGGATCTTTAGTATCATACAACACGTAGCCATTAATTTTGAAGTACCCTGTCGCCGTCAAGTGAGTTTCAGCAATCATCATGACATCAATCTGCTTATCCATCAGGAAGTGTTCCAGTTCGTTTTTATGTTGGCGGAGGCCGTTCGCGTTCCAAAAACAAATTTTTAAACAAATCATTTCTTTAAAATTGCTTGTAAGATAGTGGAATGCATTTTCAGCATTTCCTGCATCATGGATGTCATAGTGGTCGTAAAAGCGTTCATAGTTTGGACAAGTGTCTGCAAAGTAGTCTCTAGAGTGTTAATATTAGGCTCGTAATATTGAGATTTAGGTTCCTGCTCCAAACCTGGCATATTAGATTTAACCACGTTAGCGTAAGAAACTTGTCTAGAACTAGGCGCGTTTTCATGACTAGTGGGCCGTAACAATTGAGGAAAATTGTTACTCGATGCAAAATTATGCTGTTGAGGATGATCAGGTAATACTGACGTCTTGTTGGTCCTTATGCCTTTCAAATGAGTGTAAACTGGACAACCTCTATAATTTGCGGTATGATTACCTCCGCAGTTACTGCATTTTTTGATTTTTGAGTCGGTTTTCGACTTATCACATTGAGCAGTTGTATGTAGTTCCCCACACGCAACACAAACTGACGGCAATTTACAATACGCTTTAGTGTGACCAAATTCTTGACAATTAAGACACTGGACGGGTCCCTGACGCTTATGCGGTTCTTCCACGGTGATTCTACGATGCAGGAGGTAAATCAGATTGTAGATGGGATGGGACTCGTTTTTCTTTAAGACTATATCTCCGGGTTCCAATTCCACCCTGAACATAGGCTGAGGAATCTTTTCACGGTTTCTAATATTCGTAATGCTCTTAATTTTGAAGCCATTTTCCATTAAACTAGTCTTTATCTCGTCATGATCAACATCTGGGTCTATACCCATTAGAACGACTTGGAGTCCTTTTGCGCTTTTCAGCTGGTAGGTATAGAAATCCCTACTCTCCCTCTCCAACTGGTTGGACAATTTTCGAAAGTCATCTTCCGTTTTCACTTGAATTTTGGTTTCGCTGATATTTCCATGTTTAATTGATGTTACGCTAAACATATTTTCACCTATTACCGAAACAATTCCTTGTACCAATTTACTGGAAGTGGGCTCTCTCAGATAAATTGGTGGGGGCTTAAACGTCTTTTTAGGAAGTTCTGGATCATCCGTCTGGAGGAGAGCAAACCTGTTTTGATCATTTGGATTATCAATATCATTTGAGCAGATGTCGGGCTCCTCTGTCGCTTAAGAACTGTGACGTATTTATCCATCCCTACTTGTTTTCTAGGTTTGACTGCACTATTTGATGTAGAAGATATTGAAGTTTTATCATCTGATGAAATCACTATATTGGGCGAACAGGAACGGCGCCGTTCTACGGCTCTTGTAGTGAGAAGATTCTCCACAGATTTTTTTTAAGGATTCCTCCTCAGAGATCCATAAAGATTTTCTAGTCGAGCTAAGCTCTTTCTCAGAATTACATCTGAGAGGAACACTCATACAGTTTCTATGCGATTTTTAATGTTTTTTATTATTTTTTTTTTTTAATGTTTTTTATTTTTTAATGTTTTTTATTTTTTTTTTTTTTTGACCGTAGGTATTTTTACCTATTACGAATTATTTTTTAACTTTTTTGTTTTATTTCGACCTATTACACTTTTTCACCTATTACGATTTTTTCACCGAAAATTCAGCCGCACTAAAAATAACACGTCCGCACAGTTCAACAACACTATGTGTAATGACTCTAGAGTTTTATGAAAAACTTTGTAAATTATGGTAAGAAGTGGTAATTACATCAATTATTTAAAATAAATTATAAATTATGTTGGTCGTAAAATTGTTTTTCATAAAATGACAATAAAATTTGCACTAAGACTTAATAGGAAACACAGAATAAGGATATTCTAGTTCTAAACGCAGTTTTCGTATATCTTATTACATTTGGTGGAGGGTATTTAAGATTCGGTACAGCCGAATATTGCACTCTAACTTGTTTTCTTTTCTTATTAAGTTTAATTTTATTGTTATTGTATGCTAAATGTATGTTTTTTATGTTCTACACGATTGTTCAATTTTTTTTTATAAGTTTATTTATTGATCAATTAATAACAAATTCAACTAAAAACAAACAAATAGTTTAGTATAAAAGTATAAGTATTACACACTGGTCCATAATCGAACTCTCTAGCGTATTAGATAAAACATTATACACATTTCTTTTTTTGAACTTATTTAATTAAGATGTAAAGTAATATACTAGATTATACATATTTCATATGCAATGAAAACTACAGAAAAAACATTGCTTATTTATTTTTTATTTTTAAAATATATTTAAATTTGTCAGAAAAAAAAAATAAAAGAAAGAGAGAGAAAAAAAAAGAAAATTTAGTTACTAATCCACCAATATCTGTTCGCACTTTGTATCTTTCTCTGAAATGCTGGTATCATGTCTCAATTCATTGTTATTAATAGTGCTAATATTAAATGATTTATTATTAGCCCTTCTATACAGATTATAGAATATTGGGATTCCTTGCTCATTTTGCATGTAACGATTTTTGTCTAAATACACAAATGCTTCAGGAGGTACGTACCCAGATATTAATGTATTTATAATATACGAGTCATCCGTATAATAAGGAGCAAATATTAGATTATTATTTGTTCAATTTATGTAACTCTTAACTTAAAGAAACATAATGAAGTGAAACCTTTGAAATGTGTGTAAAGGTAAGTTTAGATGATATGTTGAATCAGCATACATATGCTGACAGTCATATGATTAAACTTAGCAGCAAATTCCTATGTCATGTGTTAGACGTTTACACGATATGTTGAAAATAGCAAATTTGTTGATGTCAGCATATGTCAGCAAATGAAATGTCAACATAAGAGTTAGCATACGATTTTTGTGTTTATATGATATGTTGAATTTTATGCGGTGCTACATATGATGAGTCGTATATACCACAGACAAACCAGAATCGTCAAAAGTGACTTTTACAAAAGTGGATTATCAGCAGTGCTTAACCCCATAATGTGATAGAGAGAAAAAAACACGCTATATGCGTATAGCAATGAGTTAAAGAAAACAGCTATACATTACATTTTTTACCATATGATGGAAAATAAAAATTGAAGTAAACAAACACTTTTTTGATAAAATGTGTAAAAAAATTTTATTATTCGTTTTATCTGTACAAATATATAAAAAAACGTACAAAAGTGAATATTTAAACATTTATTTTGTTGTGTATTAGTGGTATGTACAATTAAAATATAAAATATGTACGTACATAATAAGAAAATATAAAAATAAATGTTGTTTCATTTTAGTGGCTGATGGCCGTTGATGTGGCTGATGACCGGATCCCGCAAGCTTTTATCGTTGCGTTTATTTGAAGATATGGCCGGTAAACGCTGGCAAAAAAGTGTACAAGATGAGGAATAGGAAATTTTATGTGTTTCACAATTTACGCTTAAAAGCCAATAAACCAGATTTTCATTTGGTCATGCAAGCCGAACAGGCACAACAATTGTATCAAACAATTGTATTAATCCACATAACTTTCAACTGCGTGTTAAATATCCTACTGATTTGAATGTTTATGGTGGGCCGGAAGTGCAAATGGTTAATAAGGTTTGTTTCTGTAATGTTTTAACAAATATTAACATAATAACATGTCACTAATGGCTTTGGTTATTATTTATTTAGGTAAACATCAGATACGCATGCATATGTTGGCAGCGCAAGGTTACTGTGCCATTTGTATAAATTCCAGAGGTTGAAGGCATTGTGGCATTAAATTCGAAGGCCATATAAGATGTCGCATGGGTCAAGTTGAACGATCAAGTAGACGCCTTACGAATTTTATGAATCGTTTATTGCTCATTCATGTTCTCATCGATGAAAACGTACATTTCTTTCACACATCCCAATTGATAAATGCCTTGAATTAAGCAAATAAACCGTATGCTCTACACATATTTCCCGACGAACGGCACTCGTTGAGAAATCTGGAATCTAATAAAAACTACGAGACGAAGTTATTATAGTTTTTGCAAAATTTGTAAGTTATTATTCTTTGCTCTCGTCTCGTTTGTGCAGACATGAAGGATAATGCTGAATCAAAAGCAGAATCCTGGTTGAAACACAGAATTATACTAATATTATGTTTTGAGACAACTATTATCTTTCTACCACTTACTCTATTTTATATTACAATAAATTCTTAAAAAGGCTTTTACTAGTTTTTTATGTTATTTTATTGTGTGCACGTTTAAATTTTAATTTTAATATATTTTTGTAATTTAAATAAACAGTATTAACTGCAGTTATTAAATAAATAAAATAAATAACCATGTTTATATATAAATGAAATTTTTATTATTTTTTTTTATACAATTCAATATCCTTGAGAGCAGCTATTCGCGAGTCTTCATCGTAGAAACGTACATTATCCAATGATGAATAGGGGTATTGGCGCACAAAGCCCAAATTGTCCATACATATTTTCTTATTCAGAAATGGCTTTAAGTCTTCCGGTGGACCACAGTGGAAGCCCTAGCTTTTGCACCCAAAACTAAAACAAAAAACAGAAAACAGCAGATTAAAATATTTCGTTAACTTAATACGAAAAGGCCCTAACTCATGTTTTTCATAGTTTACAGGAGGAGAAAAAAACTAAATTAAAAAGATGCAATATTAATACAAAATTTTAGTTAGGTCTTTTCTTTTTTAGGCTATAACTTCGGTATTTTTTCCGAATTCATCTGATCCCTTTGGAGGAGGTGTATCTAGTAATAGTCTATCGAAATATGTAAAAATATCGATTTCGAAAAATTATGAGTTGGGGGTTTTCGTATTAAGTTAAAAAATAAAATTATAAACACTTTAAATAAAATGATAAACACTTAAAATCAGTAAATTTATTCTAATCGTAAACGTAAAAAACAAGAAAAAAGACTAAGGAATTGCTATGTAATTTAATGTGTATATTCAACACAAATACACAAATCTCTCAGCCTAATTTAATGATGATCGGTTTATTATTAGCAATATTGCCTTTATTGGCTTCCTATTCACTTTTTTAAGGAGTTACAGCTCCCTGTATTCAAAATACAAACAATTACTACGGCCGGCCGTAAAATTAACAAATAAAGAAATGACGAACACAAATACACAATATACATATAAAAAACAAATCACACAATATGAATGAATGCACATACTACATAAATTTCAATTGGTAATACTTTCACCAATTGGCCGAAAATACACATGAGATTTTACATTTGGAACGGAAAATTATTCCATACAAATTGCAAATTCTTTGTGCAATTTCCGCCTTAATTTTAAACTTTTTGAAATCAAAAGCACTTACCTTGTCGGATTCTTCGGAAAACGATGAAGATGCTCTAGATTTGGGCAACCCATGACACACTTACGGCTCCTGAAATTAAATAAAAACTATTATTAAAATAAAATATCAAACAAACTATTATTATTAATATTTGTTAAAACATTACAGAAACAAACCTTATTAACCATTTGCACTTCCGGCCCACCATAAACATTCAAATCAGTAGGATATTTAACACGCAGTTGAAAGTTATGCTGATTAATACAATTGTTTGATACAATTGTTGTGCCTGTTCGGCTTGCATAGCCAAATGAAAATCTGGTTTATTGGCTTTTAAATGGTGATACAGCGTAAATTGTGAGACACCTAAAATTTCCTATTCCTCATCTTGTACACTTTTTTGCCAACGTTTACCGGCCATATCTTCAAATAAACGCAACGATACAAATTTGCGGGATCCGGCCATCAGCCACATCAACGGCCATCAGCCACTAAATCTAAACAACATTTATTTTTATATTTTAATTGTACATACCACTAATACACAACAAAATAAATGTTTAAATATTCTCTTTTGTACGTTTTTTTTATATATTTGTACAGATTAAACGAAAAATAAAAATTTTTTACACATTTTATCAAAAAAATGTTTGTTTACTTTAATTTTTATTTTCCATCATATGGTAAAAATGGTAATTTTCTCTCTATCACATTATGGGGTTAAGCACTGCTGATAATCCACTTTTGTAAAAGTCACTTTTGACGATTCTGGGTAGTCTGTGGTATAAACATTAGTCAGATTGACAACATTTTTTAATTATTATTCAACTTTTGTAACTTATGTGTAATTTTTGAAATAAAATTAAATATGTAATAAAAATAATATCAATAAATCTAATTTGCTTGTAATTTTTTCGCACTTTCTTTGCTGGCTGTAGTATTTTATATTGTTCGTATTCCTCGCCAGAGCAATGCAGATCTATTTCCACTTCTCCAGAGTTGTCAAAGAATTCTTCAGTGGCATCCATTTCTATAATCTACATAGTATAAAGAAATAGAGCATATTTTATTGTAAAAAACAGCAACAAAAATAAGTAAAAGCTAAATTATACACTAACAATGCAAATAATGCACGAAAACATGAAAAACATTCATAATAATTTATTGTTTATTTCCAGAGACATGTGTCGATTAATTTGAACAATGCCGCCGGCCACAATATTGTGTGTGCTTGTGTGTGTATGTTTGTAGGTACATATGCAACAAGAGGTGTATTTACCACAGAGTATAACAGAGGCGACAATTTTGGCGTTTCAAAATCGATACAATCAGCTAAAAAGGCAGGTATATTAAAAAGAGAAAGAAAATATTTTCTGGTAGTAAATTTGTAATGTGAAAAAGCAAAGCACAACAAGAATTTTGTGAACAAAACAAAATAAACAAAACAATTTGAGTTAGAATATTTGAATTGAAATTTTGTTTATATGTTTGTGATTTTAATAACTAACTAAATTGTATTTTAATAATTGTTATACTTTGTGGTATGCATTGTTGAGTTTGTGGATTCGTTAGATGGTATAAATGCAGTTTTTTATGGTTGTATCAAACAATACAAAAATACTCTGTGCCAAAAATTAATTTTATTGCGTCAGAAAAATAGTAACAAAGAAAACAAAAAGGCAGGTTTCAAAGAAAGAGACAAGAAAAAAACTACACTATCTTTGCTCTTCTGTCACCTCTGTTATACTCTGTGGTATTTACATAAAAAAAACTATCGGCGGCTGGTCTTAAGCTTGTGGAGCATATGCATACGAATTTGTCATATGCTGAAAAGCTTGCATACGCTTTTCAACAAATAAGATATCTGTCAACATAGGCAGGAAATTTGTCAAACACTAATAAAATTCTGGGACTAAATTACCGCATTCGATATCGAGTAAAATTTATCGTAATTTTCTTATTTGAGATTATGGCATTTGATATCGTGCAATAAATTTAGTACATTTTATCATAATTTCGATATCGAAATCATTTTTCGATACGATAGCTCATTCGATCACGAATGCGGTAATTTGGCCCCTGTTTACACGATATGCTAAAATTACCCACATACGTTTGTTGGCATGTAAGCACTTGTAACAAATTGTTCAGCATAAATATGCTGATTCAACATATCGTATATACTTAGCTTAAGGTTGACAGCAGATTATATTCTATGAAGTAAAGATCATTTTATATCTTTCTCTTTGTTAGTGACGACACTTTTTGTGGTTGTTATACCCTACACCACCATAGCACAGTAGGGGATCTGAAAAAAAGTGGAAATAAATCTGTAACTTCTAAACGAATAGCTCGATTTCAATAAAACTTCCCATGACTATAGAGGAGGTGTTGCTAAGTTTAAGTTCTGAATTTGGCCTTAAACAACCAAGGGTGGGCCGACCCACAATGCCCCAAAGTGGGGCACTTCGGGTATACCAAAAATTAAAAACGATTGCCTTAGCCATATATTATCTCTTATAGTTTACGAGTTATTCGCATTTGAAAAGTAAAATTTTATTTTTTTTGCCTACCTTGGTCTGCTATTTTGCTAATAACGGATCCAATTCTTCCCGATTTTTTTGAAGTGTCTTTTTTTTAATTAGCAATAAATTTATTAATACTCTTAAGAAAGAAATGGTAAAAAATATCTACTGAGTCAGAAGTTATGTGCATTCAAACTTAAAAAAAAAATAAAAAAGTCATTTTTCCGCCATTTTTTTTTTCGAAAAAACTAACTACATTAATTTTAAATTATACAGAAAATGAGAAAAAGCTAAATAATATGTTTATATTTTTCTGAAAGGTAACATTACGGGAAATAATATAAAAGTAAAATAATATCAACATTTTTATTATTGCGTGGTCCAGAGCCTGCCGAAGTACACCTATTTTTTATTTCAAGTTTAGACAACATATTCTAAAATCGCATAGCTGCTTTCAAAAAACTAAGACCTGTTTTGTATGTCCCAATCTGTTCTTAAATATTTTGCAAAGGGATTTCATAGCCCCGAGCTTGGTGCCTTCAATAGATCTAAAAATCAAAAAAATCACAATTTTGCAATTTTTTGGGAATTGTGGGATTCTCAATACTAAATCTAAATCCAAATTTTCACTTTTGCATTTCCTATAGCAAGTTAAAAATTTAAATTTAAAAAAAAAAATATCTTTTTTTTGCAAAAAGTCTTCTATGAAGTTTTTAATTTTTAATATATTTAAACATTTTTGAAAAGAAGATACAATTTCCAAAATATTGATGTATAATATGTCTACCTTATTTTGTCCACGTGCCACAGTAATGAACGAAAGATTAACATCTCTAGTGAAATTTCTTCACCAAGTTATTTTCTTCCATAACAAGTTCAATGTTAGGTACCTATATAATACATAAGTACAAACATAAACCGATTGCAACTCTTTTTTAACAATGAATCCCAGGTACAATATGAAATACCTGGGATATCCCTAAAACATATTTCATACCTAATACTATTTTTTTACTCCAGGTACTGTTATATTATATATTATATTAGATTTCCCAATATACCTTTACCTATATAAACGTTGACTACAGGTAACCTATTATATGAAAGTCATGAAGAATAATTAATAATCATACTCAATCCACTATTGACATTATTTATAATTAGCTAAAGATGTCGATCACACTAAAAAAAACTTTGTCCTCCATTTTACTTAAACATAAAACTGATCAATTTCAAGATAAAGTCAACATCATATTGAAATTTATCGAAAGTTCGCATAATAATAAAGTGGATAAAACGGAATTGTGTAAAATCGAAAAGTTTGTTAAATCCTTTGACATAAAATGGAAAACCGTAAAATTTTCTGCTACGAAATTTGAATCCAAATATTGTGATTGTTTGGATGAAAATATAGAATTTTATGTGCCCACGTCTGCTCCCCGTAAGCAATACTTGGAATTGTGCCCAAAATCCAAATCCAATAATTTTTTTTTTGAAAATTTACATTTTTCACCTGCTATAGCTTTTTGGTTTATGAATATTTTTTAATTAAATGTTACAATTATATAGACATTTTTTGACGAAATGCAAAAGTGAAAATTTGGATTTAGATTTATTATTGAGAATCCCACAATTCCCAAAAAACTTTTCAAAAATCCCAAAATTGGGATTTTTTTGATTTTTAGATCTATTGAAGGCACCAAGCTCGGGGCTATGAAATCCCTTTGCATAATATTTAAGAACAGATTGGGACAATCAAAACAGGTCCTAGTTTTTTGAAAGCAGCTATGCGATTTTAGAATATGTTGTCTAAACTTGAAATTTTCATAAAAAATATGTCTACTTCGGAAGGCTCTGGACACGCAATAATACAAACTTTGATATTATTTAGCTTTTATAATATTTCTCGAAATGTTACCTTTTAGAAAGATATAAACACATTATTTATCTTTTTCTCATTTTCTGTATAATTTAAAATTAATGTAGTTGCTTTTTTCAAAAAAAAAAAAACGGCGGAAAAACGACTTTTTTATTTTTTTTTTTAGGTTTGAATGAACATAACTTTTGACTAAGTATATATTTTTTAACATTTCTTTCTTAAGATTATTAATAAATTTGTTGTTAATTCAAAAAAAGACACTTCAAAAAAAATTGGAAAAGAATTGGATCCGTTATTAGCAAAATAGAAGACCAAGGTAGGCAAAAAAATAAAATTTTATTTTTCAAATGCGAATAACTCGTAAACTATAAGAGATAATATATGGCTAAAGCAATGTTTTTTGTAGATCTCGTCTAGTACAGTTATTCTGAGTCGATTGGTCTACTTTAAGGTGGGTTTTGGACACATATTTTTGGGCGTTGCAAACATCAGCACAAATCCAATATACTCTTCCCACGATGGTGGTGTAGGTTATAAAGGGGAGAGAAAAATAAAAAAACGTAGCCGCTACTTGCAGTGAACTGCATTCTTGGAGAGCAACACAAAACTCTTTATAATGGAAAAAGGGGAAATTTAAATATTATGGAAATAAAAAAATACATATGTATGTATATATAAAGAAATATATGTGAATGCTTCATTGTTGAATACTGTTCAACATAGAGCTTTTTTTGTTTGGCACTTCGGTTTCTATTAGTGTATATTAAAAATAAGTACATAATTCGATTAGGATTTTTTATGAATTTTTAAATATCGAAATTTTTGTAATTTTGCAAAAAAAAATATTTCGGTGTGATTCATTCATTCGGTTGAAATGAATTTGCTACTATCAAATTATAATATTAGAAAAAAGTTTCATTCCATTACCGATTATAGTTTGTGAGAAATGATAATTTCCTTCTGATCAAATTTACAAAAAGTACATTTTTTCCAAAATAACGTAAAACGTTTTAATATATTTGCTATTAAATGCCATTACAATTTTGGTAATTAATGACAACAAAAAATTAGACCTTTGGCCGATGAAATTAAATTCTGGGCCACCATTATCAACATTTGCACTAGTGAACCACTTAACGAACAACCACACTAAAAATTCTTGCAGCCATAAATAGAATATATTCGCTTGAAAATTTACCGTCACTCGAAGAGTGATGCCAATTTACCAGTTCGTGAAGTGTTTGGTTGATATGTATGTATGAAATATTCTTTTTAATTTAGGATACCATAAAACAAAATTTAAAAAGTTCAGATTTGTTTTTACATAGCAGTTATAGCCGGTTAAATATTTTAATTGAAGTTGGTTTTCAACCAGCTGAGAGCCTCTGTAAGTGTTTATTTATTTATTTTTTTTTTCTTGGACCAGCACTCAGGGGACGACCCCTACTTCTGCAATGCATTGTGTTGGACTAGGAAAATACTTTTGTTATTTGAAAATTGTGATGCAAATTAATAAAATGTAATAACAACTGAACCAAAATAAATATTTTTAGATATATGTATGTAGCTTTATCAATTGCAAACAAGAAAATATATTTTTTCCGAATTCTTAATAAATTAATTTTCTTTCATTATTTGCAATAAAAACATTGAAGTCTGGAACCACGTATTACTCAATCGGTGAGAGAGCTGGGAGACTTGTTGCTTGCGATTAAAGGTGGTGGAGGAAGTGGTACGATAAACGCTCAAAATCAGGTAGCCCAACGTAATGCCGTTGCCGTTGAAGCCGATGAAGTATTGCGACCACTAATGGATCTCCTAGATGGTTCCTTAACTCTTTACGCACAATCATGCGAGAAGACCGTACTGAAACGCCTTCTTAAGGAACTATGGAAGATTGTAATGCGCATTCTGGAAAAGACTATTGTGTTGCCACCAATGACTGATAAAACGGTATGATGAAGTTTAAATTAAGTTAGAATTAAGTTTTGGTATTTCAGGATTATATGTATATAAACAAATATAAATATATATATGTATATATATATATGTTTATAAATACACATATATACATGTACACTAGCTTTTTGAATCCGGCGTTGCCCGGGGATTTCTTATCTGTTATTACTGACCGTTGATCATTTTAAATTTTACCGTATTCCAAAAACAAATAATGTTCTATCAAACACTCTCCCGTGATCAAAAACTTTTAAATTTTTTTTAAATTTACAAATCGTAGATTGCTAATCAGATTCTTTGACGATTTGCAAACTTACATTTTAAATTTTAATAGTTTTAATGGTTCAATCTGAACTTTTTGCGTCTTTTAATCATAATGTGTAAGATCCTAAAAGATGTCCCTATTAACAAGTATTGTATGTATATACTGTAAGACTAGCCTACACAAATATGACCCACATCAGAAAAAAATTAATATATTTAGGGCTTACCAAATTTTAGAGATCATAATTTGAGTACAATTTGTCAATAAAAGGTTTTAATTTGAAGGGAAAATACTTAACAATATCATCTCTGAAAACTGTACTTAAATATTTGTTTGAGATTTTTTTCGTATTAAGTTGATAAATACACTTCGTCGAGGGGCATTTATATATTAACATACGGCATGTTCTAATCTAATAAACAAAAAACTAAAATTCTATCTCCTTAAAGAAATTAAAAAAAAAGTACCACAACTATTAATTATATTCTCTATTTTTTCTTAAATTTCCAAACCTATCTAACTTAATAGTCTGTTAGATAGGTTTGCTCTCTTAAATAAATATATACTTAAAAACTTAAGCACTTATTAAATTCTTAAAGGTTGATTATCGAAAAAGAGCATAGAGCAACAACACAAATTTTACAAACAAATAATGAATTTTTATAATTAAGAAAATACATTTGTATTAAACATTTTACGTTAGTTCATTAATGTTTTTCCCGTCGTTACCGCCTAACTGTCGTTTAATGCAAAGTAACTTTTTGCAAATAAATCTTGGAATCTTCGACGTAAAAAATAATGTTTGTAGATTTAAAACAAAGTATTCAGAAGGTAACACAAAATACTAACTAACTTTGGTCTGTTTGTCCTTTAATTTTGGATTTACCAAATGCATTTTGCTAAGTAACCTATATTCCGTTATATAAATCCATATGTAACATATAAAGTATGTACCTCCTTTTTACCCGTTATTTATTCTAAGGGTCGTATTATGAAGAAATTACTTCTAAAATAATTATTTTTGTGATTCCATGTCTACCTACGTTCGAAGCGTAGATATATTCCAAATTCCAATCCAATGGGTTAATCCGTTTGGGATTACCGTTTTTCCCTTTTTAACCCGATATAGCACAGTGGGGGATCTGAAAAAAAGTGGAAATAAATCTGTAACTTCTAAACGAATAGCTCGATATTAATAAAATTTCCCATGGCTATAGAGGAGGTGTTGATAAGTATCAGTTTTGAATTTGGGCTAAAACAACCAACGGGGGGCCGAGACACAATGCCCCAAAGTGGGGCACCTCGGGTATACCAAAAATTAAAAATGATGTCAAATTTTTATCGATCTGATTTGAAAGATTTTTATATATATGGAATGTATTAGACATTGCTTTAGCCATATATTATCTCTTATAGTTTACGAGTTATTCGCATTTGAAAAGTAAAATTTTATTTTATTGCCTACCTTGGTCTGCTATTTTGCTAATAACGGATCCAATTATTTTCCGATTTTCTTAAAGTGTCTTTTCTTGATTAATTGATTAATAATCGTAAGAAAGAAATGTTAAACAAAATTGTGGGATTCTCAATAACAAATCTAAAGCCAAATTTTCACTTTTGCATTTCGACAAAAAATGTCTATATAATTGTAAAATTTAATTAAAAAATATTCATAAACCGAAAAGCTATAGCAGTTTAAAAATTTTAATTTTCAAATAAAAATAAAAAAAAAATTATTTTTTTTTGCAAAAAGTCTTCTATGAAGTTTTTAATTTTTAATATATTTAAACATTTATGAAAAGAAGATACAATTTTCAAAATATTGATGTATAATATGTCTACCTTATTTTGTCCACGTGCCACAGTAATGAACGAATGATTACCATCTCTAGAGAAATTTCTTCACCAAGTTATTTTCTTCCATAACAAGTTCAATGTTAGGTACCTATATAATACATAAGTACAAACATAAACCGATTGCAACTCTTTTTTAACAATGAATCCCAGGTACAATATGAAATACCTGGGATATCCCTAAAACCTATTTCATACCTAATACTATTTTTTTACTCCAGGTAATATAACAGGTAGATTTCATAACATATGAACTGTATGTTATGTGAAATATTTGGTAAATAAACAAAAAACTAAAGAAACAAATAATGTTTTTTTGGGAAAATATTTTTTATTTTTAAATTTATAATTAGGTTAATTTAGTAAAATAATCAGAAACAGAGCATGGAGATAAAGCAAATCTTTAAATCATGACTATTTTCAAACGTCAAACTTCTTTAGCAAATTCAACGTTTCCTCATAGATGATAAGACTGGATCTGATGATAAAATTAGATTATTCAAAATGTCTTAATTTTGAGATTGTCGAGCACACTTTCTGAAGCTGAACTGCTGAACATACTTGAAGTCCCTATTTCTCGATTCTTGGGGTTCTTCTGTAAGTTCTGCTAAGGGCAAAATATTATGTTCAATTATGATTTTTCCATGACATAATACTTTATATACTGTTGGTGTCATTTCTTTCCAAGGGTACAACGATAATAGAAGTTTTGAAATTTCTGTGGAATACTCGCCAAATTTTGTTGCATTCACTTTGCGCTTACTATTTATTGCCATTAAAATAATATTGTCTTTTTAAAGTAATTCCATATTAATTCCCGTTATATCTGAGGTTGTTTCAAAATCGTCTAGCTGTGTTTCCATCATTTGTGCTTCCATATCCTACGAGTGGTTTATCAATGTTTAATCCAATCTGCTTTTTGAATTCTTCTTTTCTCCGTGGCTCTCATTTCCATCAGTTCTTCATTTTTATTTACTGATTTATTGATATTTTCTGGTATGCTTCTATATTTGAAATCATATGATGTAGAAAATGTTCAAGAAATCTTATACGGGCATGTAGAGGAGATATTCCGAATTTGAGCACTTCCTCGTTAATTGTTCTCTCCTTGGATATAAGTTAATATTTAATGAAACACAAATTTTTATTGGCTATGCCAATGTTTGTTATTTGGTTTATTAGCTGGCTATGCCAGTTTTTCCAGTTATAACATATAAATTGAACTAACTGTTTTCTACAAAACAATTCTAAACGATACCTTAATTAAAGTAAGTATTGCAGACAGATGCTTATGTTGTAGAAAATAATATAATTTATTTGGAGCGGATTCGCGTACAAGTAGATTTAGTTGGCAACCGCTAACAACTCCCCCCTTGCAGTGAAGACGTCCTCTGCTTCTTTTAAAACTCTATCCAAAACTATGATATTGCTGTTTCTCCTCCGTCTTGATGCGATTATCTTACCCACAAAAATTGTAACGACGAATGCCGTAGCAACAATGAAAATTATCACCCATTGTCTAGATCGCAGATGAATTAATTCTTTCAGGCTGGCGATGTGACCAATGTTTTTGATGTTGGCATTATGTAAATACGGGAGTGATAGTAGTGTAACATGTTCCGTGATGTTAACAAACTGAGCCGATGTAGCTTCGGGGTATGAGTGGCTGATGTTCTTCCAATTGGTGAATGTCGTATCGTTTAGGGTGACTTTGCTTTCGAAAATAACCAAGAATGTGCCATTTATTGCAATTGTTGAGTTGTAGTTTTCGCATACTTTTACTGGTTGATTGTTTATGACGACGACACCGTCATTGACTTCCTCTATTAGAGAAATGTGATCTGATGAGGTTGTTTTGCATGTTGCTAGATGATTGGCTAACAGTTGTTGTATGCACGAGCCAATTTTTAGGGGTTGGTAAAATGTTATTGACGTCGCTTCCTTACATTTGTAGAGAGGATGATTGGCATTCAGCTACAGTGTTAGTTTCTAAATTAAGTATCTTATTTTCACGTATAACTCGCAGTATTTTTATCTTATTACAGGCATTAGAAATTTTTGGATATTTAAAAGTAAATATTTTTATTGGCTTGAAAAACTTTTAATTTTGAAATACTAAGTATATCGCTTATGCTAACATTGGCAAAGTGTTCGTTAATTAATACATTCTTATCTCGTTACTATCTAATATTATTAGGTTTACAATGTTTAGCTTTGCTAGAGTAATTGAGTAAATGGTATTTTCAATACTAGTCATTATGGCTTTGTTTCTAGTAATTGCTAGGTCGAATAAATGTCCGGTATCGATTTAAGTCTATTTCGATGTACTCAGTAGTTTGTTGACTGTTTCCGTGATTTGGTTAATTTTCATTTGCAACTCAGAATTAATAAGCACCTGTTGGTCATTGGCTTCTATTAAGCCCTCCTCCTTAAGGACCACTTGATTAAAGGCTTCAAAGTCCGGAGTGCCAGCGATGTATTTCAATGCTGTTCTTAATATATTAATACTTCTGGAATATCGGTGATGAATCTTTATCGCGTTTAGTAGGGTAAATATGTGGTCAACGTCGGCTTTAAGTAGTTTCCTCATGTGAGATTGCGGAAAATTGTTATGTATGTTCTCGGTATCGTGTGCGACATTTTCGTAGTCGGTCAGGTTTGTCACGTGCAGCAAAAACCCATAGCGGTCATAAGTGGCTACCATTCCATCAGTTATCGGGATAAAATAGGAACTGGTATAGAGCAATTCCATATGAAAACGATCAAAATTGGCAAATTTTTGGACGACCCCTCTCCGATTTTAAAATAAATAGTCTCAATCGATTGCCCAGCAAAAAATAATGTGCCTACATATTTTTTTTTTTTTTATAGTGACTGGTTTCGTGGTGGTGTACACCACTGTCATTGACAAAATTGAAGAATTCTTCATAAGGGACCTCATTTAAAATTGTTTAAAAAAAAACTACTAAAGCGATCTCAACGAGTGATAGCTCGTTGGAAAGGTATTGAATCAGGCTTAATTGAAAAATAAAATTTTCGTAATTTTTCTTAGAAATTTACCTTTAAATTTTCCCATGAAAATTAAATTTTCCGATTTTCCACAGAAGCTCCTAAATTTTCCGGCTAATTTTTTTTTTTGGATTCCTCATAATTTTTGCTTTAAGAATCAGCAATAAAAAAATGGGCCCGACTCCTTGTTTGGACAGGAGAAGAGCATTTAAGAGACCACCTTGTTAAAAATACATTTTAAAATTTATTTTACAGTTAAAAATACATTTATGAAGAAAAAATCTTTCTTATTTTGCTGCTTATACTTAATTACAATATTTATTAAAAATTTCAATTGTCTTGGCATCATTATAAAATTAAAGTAACTTTAAATTTAGCACGTCGGCAGACGAAGAGTACCGCTTTACATTAATTGACATATCAGAAGTATTTGGTATGAAGCAATGAAACTTTTGCGTTCCAGTTATAGTTTTGACATTATTATATCTGTTTTGAATTCGTCGCTCCATGGCATCGTGTTCTTTTTGAGTGCATAAAACTGTGTTAATGGAAATTTACGTGCTTTGAATCCACGAAAACAAATGTTGTACATTTAAGATCTGGCCAGTATATGGTCTTTGCAAACTTGCCTTAGTCGCAATGCGTTTTAGGGTTCCCCCTAACGCATCGCATGGGCCTCTACCGTGGGACGTCGCGAAAAAGTGCCACTCGACCTTGCAGTTTTGTTCTTCTTCAATTATGCAAAGATTGTAAAAATTTTTTTTTTCTTGTACTGAGAAGCCGCGCCGCCTGAGAAAAACGTTACTTTGTCGATTGCATCGAATTTTGATCTTAAGAATTCAAACAGTTTCATTTGAAATAAATAAACGGACACATAATTATGAGCTAAACTCTCCGCGACAACAACAAGGACTTAACAACAAGAGGGACTTAATTGGTTACTGCCAATAAGCCGACCACAGGTCATAAAATGCTTTGTAAATTTTTTAAATTACCAGGTAATAAATATTTCCCCATATTTATGGAAAATCCGTGTTTTATGACTTGTTTCTGCACGTGTCATTTTAGGCGAAATATTTATTATCCGGTAATTTAAAAAATTTACAAAACATTTTATGACCTGTAGCCTCAGTCGGGTTTGGTGTGCCATTACATGCCACTGCTGCTATTATCCATGAATTTATGGCCGATCTTGTGAAGGCAGGCAGACCATATTCACTACACACTCAACTTGGGGCTCTTAAAAAAAAATTGATTTTTTCTTCATAAATGTATTTTTAACTGTAAAATAATTTTTAAAATGTATTTTTAACAAGGTGGTCTCTTAAATGCTCTTCTCCTGTCCAAACAAGGAGTCGGGGCCCATTTTTTTATTGCTGATTCTTAAAGCAAAAATTATGAGGAATCCAAAAAAAGAAAATTAGCAGGAAAATTTAGGAGCTTCTGTGGAAAATCGGAAAATTTAATTTTCATGGGAAAATTTAAAGGTTAAGTTCTAAGAAAAATTAGGAAAATTTTATTTTTCAATTAAAGTCTGATTCAATACCTTTCCAACGAGCTATCACTCGTTGCGATCGCTTTAGTAGTTTTTTTTTAAAACAACTTTTAATGAGGTTCCTTATGAAGAATTCTTCAATTTTGTCAGTGACAGTGGTGTACACCACCACTAAACCAGTCACTATAAAAAAAAAAAAAATATGTAGCTACATTATTTTTTGCTGGGCAATCGATTGAGACTATTTATTTTCAAATCGGAGAGGGGTCGTCCAAAAGGTGATCGCTTTCATATGGAATTGCTCTATAGTTAAGTATTTTGGCTCGTGTATATGGAGTAGTAGATAATAGAAGAATTCTGCAAAGGCAGGAGAAAGAGGAAGAAGAGAGAGAAAAGAGAATAAAAAAAATATATATTACTTCAGATTGTCTTTATGTACTACTCTCCCGTCAATGAGAACTTTAGTTCCCAGATCTGCTTGAACATATTTTTCAGTAAAAAGTTTGGTAAATTTATTTCCTATTCTTTTATTTGTCTTCACATGAACCCTGTCGCCAGGTTTAAAGCTTCGCTTATGGCGATTTTTATTGTGATATTTAAGGTTTGTTTCTTGAGTCTTAGCAAGCTTTTGCCTAATCTCTTCTACTATTGTTTGAGGAGTTGAGTGAATTATATCTATAGGTCTATAACCTGTAATCGAATGGATTGTTCTATTGTATTTTGCGACGGCCAGTGATATGAGCTCAGGCATATCGGAAATATTTTGTTCTATTTTAGTACATCTAGCTATTTCTGTGAGGGTGCTATGGAATCTTTCGACCTGCCCATTGCTGACGCTATGAAATGGGGGTGTGGTACAGATTGAAATGTTAAAGATATTTTTTAAGATTGTTTTTATAGTTTCGGAGTTAAATGAACGTTCATTATCACAAACAATGGTTTTTGTATTCTTAAAAAAACTAATCATGGTTATCAGTGGCTGTCTTACGTCAACGATTACTCTCGACTGAATAGGGTTTACACATGCAAATTTTGAAAATTTGTCAATTAATGTGAGAAAATGCTGTTTATCTGTAGAATAGATATCAATGTGCAATATCTCTCCTGGATAAGAGGGTATAGGTGTTTGGCCTATCTCTACTTTGTTAGGGTGCCTTGGTACTTTGCTTCCTGACATATCTTGCACGTTGATATTATTTCCTTTACTTTTTGTCTTAGCTCAGGAAAGTAGTAGTCCCTTAGAATTTGTTGCACATTTTCTCGCGCATTTCGATGGGCTCGATTGTGCTCGGCTACCGCTATTTCTGTTTGGTCGTCTCGATTGAAGACATCTATTACAATTTTGTTTGTAAAGCGAAACTTAATTGAGGGGAATGCTGTTAGTAATTTGTCTCGGACTTCCGCTAGAATTGATAAATCGCAGTATAGTGCATTAACAACATCGGGGTTAACAACATCCTTAAGTATTTGTAACAGGTATTTCAGTTTTCTTCTCTGTTTCTTTACCCTTGCACAAAACTATCTGGTTTTTAAAACAATTAAGTGGATTCTGAACGGTAGGTATAATTTTTTTTAGTGAATTTTCACTATGTGCAGTAGCACCTTCTGAACTTGAAGATTCCTCTAACATGTTTAAATGTAGCCTGGTTAGGGCATCTGCAACGTAGTTTTCTTTCCCTGGCTTATAAAAAAATTTTGGTGAAAACTTTTCTACAAATGCTCTCCACCTTTTAATTTTCGCATTAGGATTCTTATCGGATATTGCAAAGGTAAGTGGTTGGTGGTCCGTGAAAATATTTATATGTTTGGTTCCGTACAAATAGTTGCGTAGTTTCTGTAGCTCCCACACTATGGCTAATAATTCACGCTCATTCGTGGCGTAGTTTTCTTCGGCATTCGACAGTGTTCTTGATATCATTGTAATTGGTCGCCCATTCTGTAATAGAACTGCACCGATTGCGTGTGAAGAGGCGTCCGTTGTCAAGTCAAGGGGTTTTTCGTAATCCAGGTAAAGAAGGAGAACATCTTCGGATGCAAGTATTTTCTTAACTTTTTCGAACGCTAAGTATGCCTCATCGTTAAGTTCCACCTTTATATTTTTTGAACGGTATGATCCTACGTTTCCGTTATCCCCTCTCAGAAATTCTGTTAGTGGTTTAACAATTTTCGCGTAATCTTTCACAAACCGTCTGTAGTATCCTGCTAGACCTAAAAATTACCTCAGTGCTCTGAGAGTCTTTGGTACTTCGTAGTTAATGATATCTTGAATTTTTTCAGGGCAGGTTTTAATCCCATCGCTCGACACAATAAAACCCAAAAAATTCTACCTCTGACCTAAAAAATTTTGATTTCTCCGCTGAAACACGCATTCTTGCCTCAAACAGTTTGGTAAGAATTGTGTCAATATGTTCTAAGTGTTCCTCCTTAGTTCCGGAAAAGATAATCACATCATCGATATAGCATTTGCCTATTTGATCTCTTAGTATGTCGTCTATAGCTCTTTGAAAGATGCTTGGGGCATTTTTCAGCCCGAATGGTAAACGACAAAACTCATATTTACCGTTGTTGCTAGAGAAGGCAGTTTTCTCATGGTCTCTTTCAGCCAAATTAATTTGGTGAAAACCAGATTTGAGTTCTAGTGTCGTAAAATAATTGGACTTTTCTAAGTTAGATAATATTACAGAGGTGTCTGGGATAGGGTATTTGTCGCAGATCTCTTTTCGTTTAGTTTCCTAAAGTCAATTACCAAACGCATTTGACGATTTCCTTCGGTATCGAGTCCTTTCTTGTCAACTATCCAGATAGGGTTATCAAATGGAGAGCGCGATGGCCGAATTATTTTATTAGCTAAAAGATTTTCTATCTCTTTATTGACAAAAGATGCAGCCGCTATTGGATAGGGATATGATTCTGAGTAAACCGGTTCGTTGTCCGTTGTCCTGATTGTCGCTATTACGTTAGTATTATATGGTAGTGCCTCATTTGGGTCAGCAAATGCTCCTGCTTTGTTTCTAATGAGCTGTGATAATTGCGCATTCTTGGAGGCCTTTAAACCTAAATTATTAATATCTCGACAGTAGAGGTATGACAAGACCTTTTTTCCGTCCCTGTAATTTAAGATACCCTTTTTAATATAAAGGAGAGCGTATATGCTTTTAAGAAGATCAAAGCCTATAATTCCGTCAAAGGTTTGAAGTGTGGGTAAAATAAAGAATTGTGCATTAATATTGAAGATGTTAATAGTGCACTTTTGGAAAATTCTTTCGGTGCCATGTATTGATTTTACTGTGAAGGGTATTTCTAAATTGTTTATGCCTTTTAAAAGGTCTAAGTTTTGAATATAATTCTTCGAGGCACCCGTGTCCACCAAGAATTTTAATTCCTTTCCTGCAAATCTCCTACTGACGTAGGGCAGGAGTGATTTAAGTCTAAAAAATTAATTTCGCCTCTATATTCCATCTCATTTACGTTTTGTTGGTTATGCTAATATTTACCGTTGAAGTTATCATTGAAACAATCATTGTTGTAGTCGTTATAGTAATCGTCTTGTGTGTAGCCCTCATAGTATTGTTCATCCAATGAGTCGGCTGGTTGTCCTTGATTCATTACATGGTTAATACGTTGTAACTTGGCAACGGGCTGTTTGTCACTTTAACACTGCCTCTTCGGTGGCCTGTTTCTATAATCAGTGAATTGAGTCCTTCCTGCGTTTGAATTGTTTTGAGGTTGACTAGCACCTATTTCCCGTGGTCCCTGATTTGGAATAAGATGCGTTCTTTCCTGTATTGCTCTATTCTGTCTAAAACGTGACATGTATGGATCTACCTCCATCGGTACAGGTTGTTGCCATTGTGGGCGTACGGTAGGTCTATGAAATTGTGGCAAACTATTGTTCGGCCTTGATGGCATAAGTATCTGTCGATTATTAAAGGAGATTGCGAACAGTGACCTAGTATGATTTGCTTCTAGATCCTGGGCGAGTGCTAATGCTGTAGGCATATCACCTGGCCTAGATGAAAATAAAATGTCACAAAGTGGTCTATTAAGCCCTGAAATAAACACTCGTAGTGCATCCTGTCTATATTTCTCATTGAGAGAATCAATGAGCCCGATCTGTCCGCTGTGTGTCATTATGGTTTTATTTACTAACAGCGTGAGTTTCTTTTCTACCTCCTCATAGAATTCGGTTATAGATAGCCGACCCTGTCGCATTGTTGACATTTCCTGCTCAATTAAATAGACGGGACGTTTATCCGCGTATGTAAAATCAAGCCTAGCGATTATTGCTTGAAAATTGAGACAGGTATTAAATGATGACATAATTGTATCCGCTGATCCTACAATTTTGTTGCTTATAATTGCAACTGCTTGGTAATGTTTTGAACTACCAATGTAGTTTTAAAAAATTTTGTAAGCTGTGTGAGCAGCTTGCCTCCAGGACACATACCGTGTCTGGTCCGAAGAAAATTCGGGTAGTGACTTTACGAGGTCCAAAGATTCATCGCAAATAATACCGGCTTCTATTGTAACATCCCTATAGTCCTTGATGTGCGATGGGATTTCCATCTGTCTTATTTTATTAGTCAATTCGTCCAGTTTTTGTTGGAAGTCCCGTTTTGTTTGTTCTGTTGTGGCCTTTACGGCGGCGTTAGTATTGTCTGTAGAACCTGAGGATCCATTTTTCAAAATTCGAAACTACCAATTTATTTAGTTCGCAATTATTCTTTTAGTAAAACGTTTTTTAATTAAGAGAAAAAAATATCAAAACAATATAATATGATAGTAATAGTACTAATAATAATATAAAGATAGTCTTACAATACTACTGCTGCTTACATTATCCGTCAGCTTCTTCTTTGGTGCTCGAAAATTTTAAGTAGTTTGTTGTTTTTTATTCAGAAATTGGAACTTCTTCCTTTACAAGAAATTGTTTTAATGGTTTAATTTATTTATGCTTATCTCCATATGAGGATGACCACTTTTTCTTTTATAAAGAATTTTTTGTTTATTTTATTAGTTATTAAATCGTCACTTGTGGAGACTGCCACTTTTTTTTTTATAAAGAATTTTAATTTTTTGTTTATTTTATTAGTTAATAAATCGTCACTATATTGGTGTGCGGACTGCCACTTTTTTATTTTATAAAGAATTTTTTGTTTACTAAATCGCCACTTTTTCCTCTTATAAAGGATTTTTTGTTTATTTTATTTATTAATAAATTGTCACTATAAAGGATTTTCCTTTAATAAATTGCCACTATAGAGGAATTTTTTGTTTTATTTATTAATAGATTGTCACTATTTTGGTGGGGACTGCCACTTTTTTTCCTTTTTATAAAGGATTTTTTGTTTGTAGCCCACGTTGGGCGCCAGTTAATATTTAATGAAACACAAATTTTTATTGGCTATTCCAATGTTTTTTATTTGGTTTATTAGCTGGCTATGCCAGTTTTTCCAGTTATAACATACAAATTAAACTAACTGTTTTCTACAAAACAATTCTAAACGATACCTTAATTTAAGTTAGTATTGCCGCACTTTATGCTGTTGTCATCATTTCTGTTGTTGGTGTTGTTTAATTTAAATTAATAATATAAATAATTTGGAGCGGATGTGCATGCAGGTAGAGTTAAATGAATTTGCTAGCTTTTCGATTTCATTGCAAAATTCCTGGAATTATTTAGGCAGACAGATGCTTATGTTGTAGAAAATAATATATAAAATATTTGGAGCGGATGCGCGTGCAAGTAGATTTAGTTGGCACCCGCTAACTTATATTCGAAAATTCCGATTTTTTTCACCACATATGGAACAGTTCCAAGTAGATGATGTTCCTATTATGGCGTTGCTGGCTTTTCCATCGATCATCGTTAGTTTCATATTAAAAGAAACGTAAAAAGAAATACAAAAACTACACTGGTTATAGGACTAGAATATCCTTATTCTGTGTTTTCTATTCATTCTTAGTGCAAATTTAATTAGTATTTGATATAATTGTTTGAAAGACAATTTTACGACCAATATAATTAATGTTAAATATTTTGAAATTTTGTCTAATTTTCACCATTTTTAATTGATTTTTTTTTTTTTTTTTTTTTTTTTTTTTTTTTTTTTTTTTTTTTTTTTTTTTTTTTTTTTTTTTTTTAGCCTTTATTTATTTATTGAATCTTCATATAATGAAATGACAATAAGTATTCAAATCTTAATACTAAAGAGAAAATAATAAGCCCAGCCAGTGCTAGACAAAAATTTTATGATACTAAAAAAATTTCACATCAACTGATCCAGTCATCTATTTTGCGCTTGAGTTAAAGCAAGGGTATCCCTCCTTCTCAACCGATTATGGCCACTAAACTTAAGGATGTCTCGTGCAAGTGGGTTTGGGTGGTGTTCAAGTTTGCTGACATACTTTGACGCGTGTTTTGTAAATTCATCTTTTACTACTGGCACGCATAGATCTTTGTGAATTCGAGAATTTTTAACATACCATGGAGCTGCAGTAATTATACGTAGAATTTTATTTTGACCCCTTTGAATTTTTTCAATGTTTGATGCTGAGGCAGTACCCCATAATTGAATTCCATAGCACCAGATTGGCTTTAGAATTGCATTGTACAACAATAGTTTGCAGTCCAACTTTAGTGAAGAATTTCTGCCAATTAGCCAATTAAGTTGCACTGCTTTTAATCTCATCTGTGTAAGTTTCGCTTCAATATGAGACTTCCAAGTTAAACGGCGGTCGAGGTGAATGCCGAGGTATTTGACTTCATTATGTTGAGGAATAATTTGATTATTTATTTTGATGAACGAGCAAGTTTCTTTTCGCAATGTGAAAGTGATATGAATACATTTCTGTTCATTTACCCTGATTTTCCAAAGCTCTAGCCAATTGTCTAGTTTATAAACATAATTCTGCAAATTCTGTGATGCTACTTGGTGGTCCTTATGAACGCTGATAAAGGCTGTATCGTCTGCGAAAGTTGACGTGTGGATTTTGGGGTCTGACGGCATGTCGGAGGCATAAATCAAATATAAAGTAGGACCCAGTATGCTACCCTGTGGCACACCTGTTTCAATTGGCTGAGCGGGGCTTAAAAAATTGCCTTCTTTGATTTTAAATTTGCGACCGTATAAATAGCTTTCCATAAGTTTATGGGTGTTAGCAGGCAGAGTTAATTTTATTTTGTGCATTAAACCGTCATGCCAAACTTTGTCGAACGCTTGGGACACATCAATGAAAAGGGCGGAGCAGTATTTTTTGTCTTCAAACGACCCTCTTATCACATTTACCAATCTGTGTGTTTGTTCGATGGTGCTGTGTTTAGCTCTGAAGCCGAATTGATGATTAGGAATGCATTCAGTGTCGTTCAGAATTGGAATCAACTTAGTCATTAACAATTTTTCGAACAGTTTAGAAATTGTCGGCAGTAGGCTAATTGGCCTATATGACTCTACTTTGGTGTGATCCTTCCCTGACTTAGGAATCATAGTGATCATAGACACCTTCCAATCTGCAGGATAGTATTCTAGGCGTAAAATAGCGTTGAAGATAAAGAGGATAATTCTTCTAGCTACACGAGGTAACTCCACAAGCATTTTATTGCTGATTTTATCCATACCTGGAGCCTTTCTAAGGTTCAGAGTACCAATAGCGCTTTGGACATCACCAAAGTTGAGTCTTAGAGGTACAGGAGGTCTAATAACGAGTGGTGGCAAATCAGATACGTTATTTGAGTTGTTTTTAGTAAACACATTTCTTAAATGGTTAACAAATAATGTCCCTTTCTCGGAATCGTTTCTAGCCCAGTCACCAGTCGGATTTCGCAAAGGAGGTTTTCCTCTCACTGGTCTTTTTAAACCTCTTGCCGCCCTCCATAACGAGTAGTCAGATTGTGGGGTACTATCAAGACCCTCCAAGTAGGATCTAAGTGAAGCCGTTCTTTGGGTTTCTAAAAAATGTCTTAGTATATCTCTGCATACCCGTAGCCTAGCTTTCAGTTCAGGAGACCTGTGAAGTTGCCACTCTCTTCTCATTCTTCTTTTTTCTGTTAGGAGATGTTCGAGTTCAGATAAATAAGTTCTGTTTGTCCTATTTCTACATTCAACGTGATAAGTGGAAGCGTGATGCACAGCTCGTCGAAGGTCCTCGGTAAAGTTGCCGATCGACTCATCGATATCGTCGGTAGTTCTCAACAAAATATTTTCCGTGCAATGAGAACTTAAATACTTTTTGTATTTTATCCAGCTTACTCGGGTCTTAGTCATGTTTCTAAATGGAGAGCCACACACTTGAGGGAAATGCATTGAAATGATAGTAGGAGAGTGATCTGAGGACAAGTCTAATGAAGGATCCACTTGCATCCATTCTACAGGGATATTTTTCACTACTCCAAAGTCAATAACATCGGGAATCTTCCGTCGGTCCGTCGGCCAGTAGGTGGGATGTCCGCTTGAGAGTACATCTAAGCCCATTTGAGCAATGGTGTTGAAGAGTACGCGACCCTTTGGGGTTACCAGACGTGAACCCCAAAATGTGTGTTTGGCGTTAAAGTCGCCAGCAACTAAAAATCTAGCTCCAAGGGAATTAAAGAAGTTATGGTATTGGTGTTCTTTTATTGAGAATCGAGGCGGAGAATAAATCGATGATAAAACAAATTTGTATTGACAGAATTCAATGCAAATGTTTGTTGCTTGGAGGTAATCCTCACTTATGTTATTCATTAGATAATGTTTTATTCTGTTCTTTATAAGAATTGCCGAACCTCCACAAGCTCTTCCGCGGGGATCTTTAGTATCGTACAACACGTAGCCATTAATTTTGAAGTACCCTGTCGACGTCAAGTGAGTTTCAGCAATCATCATAACATCAATCTGCTTATCCATCAGGAAGTATTCCAGTTCGTTTTTATGTTGGCGGAGGCCGTTCGCGTTCCAAAAACAAATTTTTAAATAAATCATTTCTTTAAAATGGCTTGCAAGATAGTGGATTGCATTTTCAGCATTTCCTGCATCATGGATGTCATGGTGGTCGTAAAAGTGTTCATAGTTTGGACAAGTGTCTGCAATGTTGTCTCTAGATTGTTGATATGTGGCTCAGAATATTGCGATATAGGTTCCTGCTCCAGACCTGGCATATTAGATTTGACCACGTTTGCGTAAGAAACTTGTCTAGAATTAGGAGCGTTTACGTGAGTAGTTGGTCGTACAATTTGAGGAAAATTTTTACTCGACGTGAAATTAGGTTGTTGAGGATGGTCAGGTAATACTGGCGACTTATTGGTCCTTATGCCCTTCAAATAAGTATAAACTGGACAACCTCTATAATTAGCGGTATGATTTCCTCCACAGTTACTGCATTTTTTTATTTTTAAGTCCGTTTTGGACTTATTACATTGAGCAGTTGCATGTAGTTCCCCACATGCAACACAAACAGACGGCAATTTACAATACGCTTTGGTGTGACCAAATTCTTGACAATTAAGACACTGGACGGGTCCAACACGCTTATGCGGTTCCTCTACGGTAATTCTACGATGCAGAAGATAAATAAGATTGTAAATTGGATGGGACTCGTTTTTCTTTAAGGCAACATCTCCAGGTTCCAATTCTACCCTGAACATGGGCTGAGGAATCTTTTCACGGTTTCTAATATTCACTACGCTCTTGATTTTGAACCCTTTGTCCATTAATCCGTTCTTTATCTCCGCAGGATCAACACATGGGTCTATACCCTTTAGAACGACTTGGAGTCCTTTTGCGCTTTTGAGCTGATAGGTATAGAAATCCCTGGTCTCCCTCTCCAACTGGTTGGACAATTTTCGAAAATCATCTTCCCTATTCACTTGGATCTTTGTCTCGCTGATTTTTCCATGTTTAATTGAGGTTACGCTAAACATGTTCTCACCTATTACAGCAACAATTCCTTGTACCAGTTTATTGGAAGTGGGCTCTCTCAGGTAAATTGGTGGGGGCTTAAACGTCTTTTTCGGTATTTCTGGGTCATCCGTCTGAAGTAGAGCAAATCTGTTTTGATCATTTGGCTTATCACTGCTGACGGTCTTAGGAACTTTAGAATTGGAAGACATTTGAGGAGATGTCGGGCTCCTCTGTCGCTTGAGAACGGTGATGTACTTATCCATACCTACTTGTTTTTTGGGTTTGACTGCACTATTTGATGAAGATGATGATTTCTCATCGGATGAGATAACTATATTGGGCGAACAGGAACGGCGCCGTATTTCGGCTTTTGTAGTGAGAAGAGACTCCACGGATTTTCTTAAGGATTCTTCCTCAGAGATCCATAAATTTTTTCTACTGTAGCTTAGCTCTTTCTCAGAATTACATCTGAGCGGGACACTCATGCAGTTGTTATGCGATTTTTAAATTACCGAAAAACCACTATAGATATTTTTCCACCTATTACGATATCTTTTTTTTTATATATATATATTTTTTTTTTCACTTATTACAAGTTTTTTTTTTTTTTTTTTTTTATTTTTTTTCACCTATTACGAAAATTCAGCCGCACTAAAAATAACACGTCCGACCAGTTCAAGCAACACAATGTGAATGTTATTGATTTAATTACCAATTCTTACCATAATTTACAGAGTTTGTCTGATGTTCATAATAATCTTGAGTGTAATTTAACAAACAGAGTATAAACAAGTAAGAGTGCTATATTCGGCTGTGCCGAATCTTAAATACCCTCCACCTACACGTAAAAAGAAATACAAAAACTACACTGGTTATAGGACTAGAATATCCTTATTCTGTGCATTCTATTCAGTCTTATTGCAAATTTAATTAGTATTTGATATAATTGTTTGAAAGACAATTTTACGACCAACATAATTTATGTTAAAAATTTTTAAATTTTTCTAATTTTCACCATTTTTCAAACTGCAGGATTTTGAGAATATCGGTTTATATTTGACTATGTCCCCCATATAAGGTCCACTTCCGAAATCCACGCTAATACTAAGATATATCTTAAATATACCGTTATTATGTTCAAATTCGACGTGAAATATCCTCATATCCCTTTCAGACCCATCACGAAAATATGCTCTCAATTTCACAAAAGTAAAGATTTTAAATTTTTCTTTTTACAGACGTTTAAAATTTAATTTTTAAAATTTTTTCACAATCATGAATTTTTGAAAAAGGACCTGACACGTTTGTGTATTTCGGCCATTTACATGTAAAATAATTATTATTTTTCGAAAAGAACCAAGCACAATTGTGTACTTTGGTCGTTTAGTGGTAAGATAAATTTCATATTTTAATAAAAACGATTCATTGTATTTCAATTTTATTCAACTTAAAAATCAAAAATAAATTAGTTTAATAACAAAACAAAACAAAATTCAAGTAAATAAATTATACATTAAAAAATTAACGCGTATAAATTGGTATAAAAGAAAAAAAAATTCAATAAAACTTGAAAAATATAATTATTTAATGAGATATGTTTTATAAACTTAAGACTAAAATATAGGAACTTTGTGATTCATTCAAAACTGGAATTAACGTTTGGTATGGTATTCCTTAAAGCAGTCCTTGTCTTTCGCAACACACAAACTTACATTGCACTTTTGACATATTGCCCTTGTTCTGCTTTCACAGGAAGTGTTCCGACATATTTTTGCGGTCCCATCCACAAATTGGGGCCAATGGTCATAACGATCGTATCTGATGTCATCTGGAGCATTGTGAGGACGAAATTTTGTTCCGTGAAACTCATAAGGTAACTCAAAAGGTTCAGCTATTTCTGAAGGAGCTTCTTTGTACTTAGCTAGCACTTCTCCTATTTCTAATTTGAAAGTGAGGAATGTTTTTATGTTTTTCTTCGGAACACCAACTATTCTTGCATCATTTCTGTATTCCATCCAGCTGTTGTATATCGCCATGTCAAGATAATGAAAAAAAACTTTGACTGGCCATTTCTTAGTCTTCATGCTGATACGGTAGTATTCCATCATTTGATCTGCTGTATCCACGCCACCCATTTTCGAATTGTACAATTGAATTACCGCAGGTATTGGGACTGGCAAACGACGCTTTTTAGCTTTTATCCAACGTTCTACTTCGCCAACCGGGTCCTTTCCACATGCAGTTGACGCAATCGTTACACACTTTGTGTCACACCACTTTACAACAGCAACTTTGTCGTCATTAACGAATTGAGTCATACTACCACGTTCCATTTGCTTGTCTGACGGAAAGTTAACTCTTTTTCCTATCCGATTTCCCATAATAGTACCAGTTGCTTTAAAACCATTCTCTTCAAGTTTTACCATTAGAGGTATTGTTGTGAAAAATCGATCAAAATAAAGAAAACTGCCTTTGGGTAGGAACTTGGTTAATCTCAACACAATTGATGGTCCATGACCCAGTCCACTATCAGGAAATGTACCAGCCCCTTGAAACATTTCGAAGTCAACGATTAATCCTTCGGAAGTTGCACAAACAAGATTTTTTAAACCCACTGGTCGTGGCTTTGATCTTATGACTTGTCTTGCTGGACATCTGCCAGTAAATGGCACCATTTGCTCATCAATTGAATAAGATGTAACATCGGTAGCTAATTGATTGCAACGATTCCTTACTAAATCAATAACTGGTTGAACTCTCCAAAGCTTGTTCGTTGCATTGGGCATTTGATTATGAACAAAGTGAATCATATTTCTAAGCCTAAAGAATTTGTTTCTCGACATTGCGCTAGATATAAGCTCATTTCTAAAGTCCTTTGACCAGTACATATATACCTGTGGATAATTTAGGCATCCCATGATTATAGCGCAGCCGTAAAAATTCTTAATATCGGCTTTGGTGAGGTTCATCTCTTCCGCGGAAGTTGCAAGAGCATATATTTTTGTATATTGTACAGTTTCTTCATAGTGGATTTCCACAAAATATCTTGAAAAATACTCGTAAGGCGATCGTAGTTGAACAACATTTTGACAGCTATATACCGTTGGAATGGTATGAACTGGAAACTCCTTTTGTTTCCATATGTCTGCTCGTGCCTTATTTAAAGTGGTATTAATATTTGAAACAGCGTCTGGTTCTAAAAAATGTAAATTGATGTTCAAATAAATTTAAGCATAGTTGCATAAGAAGCGATTACCTCCTTCAGATCCGCCTATGAATGTTTTTGAGGCAGATGGAACGCTCAACACTGGTACATCCTCAGCAATATTAGCAAGATTTCCTAAGAGCAATAACAAATAATATCAGATACGAAATGTTACATGAAATAAGCGGTTACCATCTTCAACTTCGTCCTCGGATGAGCTGTGCACTGTTTAGAAGAGAATTACTAGCTTTCCAAGTAGCATCGCGGTACTCATCATCAGAGGAAAAATCATCTTCTGAATTTTCGAGAATACTCAGGACTCTTTGCAGGTCTCCATCAGTAGATAAGTCCAATTTCTTACCTATAAAATTTAGATAACACAATTGTGAGTTTGCAAAGAAATGTCAATTAGTGACCGTGAAACACGATTGTGTTATCTGAGTTTTAGCTCCATTTAACTATTGATAAAACTTTATATTTTAATTAAATCACTTTCGAACACTATTTTATACACTATTGGCTACTCAAAATCACTCTCATCAGAAACAAAACACTTTTGCTCTCTCTTGTTTTTTTACTTACCACGCGACATACTTCTTCTCACTTCGAATGCGCCGAGGAAACTGGTTTTTATTTTTTTGCAAAAACTTTGCACTTGTTCTATTTTTTTATAATTGAAAAAGAACATAACACAGCTACTGCTTTTGGAAGTTTATTCAAAAAATAAAAACTTTGCTTCCTAGAATTTTTTCAATCCACATCGCACAATTGTGTATTCTGGGTCCGAAAGGGATATGCATGAAAATCACTATTCCAAAATTTAAGAAGATCGGCCTATAATTTGTAATAGCTGCCATATAAAAATTTACAAAAAAACAAATAAATTCGAGTCAAAAAATATTATTTTCGGATTTAGCCCATATTCGGTCCATATTTTATAATCATGATATATATCGTTGGAGAGGTATTTTTAATACCTTTTATTTAATGTATTACAAATTATCATACACCTAGTAGTTCCCGAGATATAGGCCTATATATTTTCAACTTTACGGGCCCGCAACCTCGAAAATAGGCGTGACCGCCAACAAATTTTGTTTTTGCTGGCATCTCCTCTTTTTTGAGGAAAGTCACTAAAACCGAATTGTTTCCCTTTTTTATACTCTGTTTGTTGAATTACACTCAAGATTATTATGAACATCAGACAAACTCTGTAAATTATGGTAAGAATTGGTAATTAAATCAGTTAAAAATGGTGAAAATTAGAAAAATTTCAAAATATTTAACATAAATTATGTTGGTCGTAAAATTGTCTTTCAAACAATTATATCAAATACTAATTAAATTTGCACTAAGACTGAATAGAAAAATAGAAAACACAGAATAAGGATATTCTAGTCCTATAACCAGTGTAGTTTTTGTATTTCTTTTTACGTGTAGGTGGAGGGTATTTAAGATTCGGCACAGCCGAATATAGCACTCTTACTTGGTTATACTCTGTTTGTTAAATTACATTCAAGATTATTATGAACATCAGACAAACTCTGTAAATTATGGTAAGAATTGGTAATTAAATCAATTAAAAATGGTGAAAATTAGACAAAATTTCAAAATATTTAACATTAATTATATTGGTCGTAAAATTGTCTTTCAAACAATTATATCAAATACTAATTAAATTTGCACTAAGACTGAATAGAAAAATAGAAAACACAGAATAAGGATATTCTAGTCCTATAACCAGTGTAGTTTTTGTATTTCTTTTTACGTGTAGGTGGAGGGTATTTAAGATTCGGCACAGCCGAATATAGCACTCTTACTTGGTTATACTCTGTTTGTTAAATTACATTCAAGATTATTATGAACATCAGACAAACTCTGTAAATTATGGTAAGAATTGGTAATTAAATCAATTAAAAATGGTGAAAATTAAACAAAATTTCAAAATATTTAACATTAATTATATTGGTCGTAAAATTGTCTTTCAAACAATTATATCAAATACTAATTAAATTTGCACTAAGACTGAATAGAAAAATAGAAAACACAGAATAAGGATATTCTAGTCCTATAACCAGTGTAGTTTTTGTATTTCTTTTTACGTTTCTTTTAATATGAAACTAACGATGATCGATGGAAAAGCCAGCAACGCCATAATAGTACTAATATATATTAGTACTTGTCAGTAACAAGTATCTTCGAGAATATTCATTTATCAATTTGTTCGACAATAATAATTACAAATAAGTAAAAAATAATAATTAGTTTAAAATGTTATGCTTTAAGAAATTCATAGGCTTCCCCGATAGACTATAGATTCCCGCCAACGAATCTGTGTCTTTTCTATAGACAAACCAAAAAAGACTTTACAGTTTGTGTTTGTTTAAAAAAATGATTGTTTTAGTTTTAAAACTTTTTGGAATTATGATTTCATATCGATTACCTTCATAATCAGATTTTACTCTAACTTTCAACGTTACACTTTTATACTGTCGGAATAATCCAATACCAAAGTCCTTCAAATTCGAAAAAATACATATTTATAAATACAATTATGTATATTTTTAGATGATGTTTAAACATCTAACCGATAATGCTAAAAACCTCGCCTCTAACGCCAAAATAGAAGATATGGGTCGTCTATTCAAAACACATATGGCTGGCAAACAAGATGTTAAAAGTGCTTTAAGTGGTGTTATGGACATTTCCAAAGAAGTCGAAAAGAATTTATCGCCTAAACAATGTGCCGTTCTTGACGTGGCCTTAGATACAATTAAGCAGTATTTCCATGCTGGTGGCAATGGACTGAAGAAAATGTTCCTCGAAAAATCACCTGAACTTCAAAGTTTACGATATGCATTGAGCCTCTATACCCAAATGACTGATACACTTATTAAAACGTTTATATCCAGTCAAGTGATTGAAGGTTTGTTTATAAATATCTAAATGTTTAAATATAGGTACAATAAAATCTATCTATAACTAAATATGTATTATGGATTACATTACAATTTGTATGTTAACAGTTGACGCAGAATATCAAGAGGAAATTGTTGGCGAAATATCAGTACAAATTGACCTATACTCACATCCTGGCACCGGCGAATATAAAGTGAATGTAAAAGGTAAACATTCTTTATAATATAATTCGTAATATAATTTATTCAATTCGTTAGGATTACATATGTAAGGTTATTCATAAATTTACTAACAATAAATACATATGGGTATATCTCTGTACGATATCCCTTGATACTGAATTTTATTCCCGTCTAATATTATAGCTATTATAAGATATAATGCGATAGTCTGAAGAATAACCACAAATTAAATTAGTCCGACTGAGGGAATGCGCGACAATTCCCATAATGGTTTTTATGAAGTATTTATTGTATATCAATATATATTGTTACATTTCAAAAACTGTGGTTTATTTCCTTTAAATATACCGGATTCTATATTTTAGTTTTTTTTTTTTTTTTGATCGACCTTTTCCTTATTCTATTATTGATTTGTTTAGAAAATTCTAAATCGGGCTTATTAAGGTCATGTATTCTATGCAAATAAAAGATTATTTCATAATTTATTTTTCCGACGTTTCGTTGGATTTTCCCAACATCATCAGGGATATTTTATTAGATCTGACAATAGATAGACAATTGAAAAATAATAGTTTAATAACAACAACGATAACTTAGTTCTACAGGAATAATATTACTCACATATAATCTTTCGTCAATAGTTCTGCATTTAGAATATTTTATATACATTCTGTTTTACATAAACACAACATAAAACATAAATTTAATTAAACAAAACAAATGCAAGAATATAAATAAAAATAATATCACAGTATAATTAAATTGTATTAAACTAAGCAGTAAAATCAAACTAAAATATTGCGATTGTATAAATTGCATTCGTGTTGTTTTTGTCGTCTTTTGTATTTAAAGCATTCGTAGCTCTTTCCTGAATCCTCAAACTTTCCAGTGTAAATCGTTTATTTATTCTCTTTTCCGTGTCCAATATTTTAACGTTTGTGAGATCGGGTCGATGTTTTTCTTCAACACAGTGTGTAGCCAGAGCTGTAGTCATTTTATTTCTCTTAATGTCTGTTCCGTGTTCTGATATTCTTGTACCAAGGCTTCTCTTTGTAGTACCCACGTAAACTTTACCACACTCTTCATCTGTTTTACCTAAACATGTGATCTCATACAAAAGATTACTTTGCTCATTTTTTTTCTATTTTTGTTTTTGTTTGTGTAAATAGAGTATTGATTGTTTTGCTCGCTCTGTGCGCTAATTTTATTTCGTTGTCATTTATTATTTCTTGAATTTGTTTGTTTTCTGTGAGCTTTGGTATGTATGGGAGGCTGTAATATTTAGTGTTGCCAGATGTGTTGTTTGTGTTTTCCCCCAATTCCCTTCCTGTTTGTGCCTTTTCTAACAGATTATTTATTAAATATGTCGGATAGCTGCTTTTTATTAGTATGTCCTTTACTTTGTCAATATTTTTAGATTTGAATTTGTTATCGCTCAATTTTAAAGCCGTTGTTATCCAATTAAGTGCAGTATTTATTTTCTGACTTTTTGGATGTGTAGAGTGATAATTTATTAGACGACCTGAGGCAATAGTTTTCGAATACCAATCCGTTATTATAATTTTGTCCTCCCGAAATATTTTCATATCTGGATATGGTATACATTTGTCTTCTTCTTTTTCTATCGTGAATTTTATTTTATTGTGGTAGTTATTAAATGTTTCTAAAATCAGTTTTTCGTCCTTTCTTTTAATAATCGCGAACAAATCGTCCACATATTTTGAAATTAGTTTTATATTTACATCTTCCTTTTTAAGATCCGTGGTAACTTGTTCTAATTGTGTATCTAGAACGATATCAGCTATTGTTGGAGATAATGGATTACCCATGGGCATTCCGTAAGTTTGGTTATATTAGGTGTCGTCATATATAAAATAATTGTTGTCGTTAAGACAGAACTGTAGTATTTTAAGGAATTGAGCAATTGGTATTGTGGTGTGATTTTTCAAAATATTCCATTGTGACATTTGTTATTTATTGCCAAGTGTATTGGTATGTTCGTAAATAGGGATACGACGTCCAGGGAAATAAGGATTTCGTCGTCTTCTATATTAATATTTTTGAATTTTTCCTTCATTTCTAATGAGTTTTTTATATTATATTTCTCTAATATAATATTTTTTAAAATGTGTCCAATATATTTTGACAGGTTGTAGCATGGAACCTCTATCGAGGATGAGATTGGGCGGAGTGGCATATCAGGCTTGTGGATTTTTGGGAGTCTTTATAGTCTGGGTGCTGTGGCTGAATGGGATGTTAGTTTCAATTTTTCGTATCTTGTTATGTGTTCCTCCTTGTACAAATCCATGACTATTTTGTTGTTTGTGCGTTGTAATTTTTGTGTCGGATCTGCTCGTATGGTTTTGTAAGTTGTTTTATCTTCTAAAAGTTTGGTCATTCCTGATTTATAGTCTTCCTTGTACATAACTACCGTTTTATTACCCTTATCCGATTTGGTTATTATGATTACATCTTTGTGTCTTTTCAAAATTCATTTCGTCTCTTCAAAAATGTTTAAAATGTATTTTTCTTTTAGACTGTTCTTAGATTTCCTTTTAAACGTGAGTATTCTGTTCGCAATCTTTGATCTGATTATATCCTTTTGCCTGTCGTCGGATTCTTTTTAATTGGAAAATAAAAGCGTCAAGTAGTTTGAAGGAAATATAACTACAGTTGGACCTCCGTTATCCGTGATTCCATTAACCGGGAACATCAATTATCCGGGAAAGAAGATGAATTTTTTTTGGTTTGCACCGGATTAATTTGTATTGCATTGATTAACCGTGATGACCTCTATTATCCGGGATTATAAGGATATTTTTATACCCTTCACCTTCATGAGAAGGGTATATATAAATTTTTCATTCCGTTTGTAATTTCCACAATATAATTTTCCGACCCTATAAAGTATATATATTCTGGATTCTTATAGATAGCGAAGTCGATTTAGCCATGTCCGTCTGTCTGTCTGTCTGTTGAAATCAGTTTTCTGAAGTCCCCAGACATCTTCGAGATCCACATCTTCAACAATTCTGTCAGACATGCTTTCGAGAAGTCTGCTATTTAAAATTAGCAAAATCGGTTTTGGCCAACCAGAGTTATGGACCGATATGTGAGACAACCTCCATAAAACTTTGATCTTTTTGTCCATTTTATTGCAATATTTTGAAATATATTGCAGATAATGCCATGGAATTTTGTATACGTTGTTTTTATGATAATAGAAGAAAGTGTGCGGAAAATAGTATGAATCGGTCCATGATTTCTTATAGCCCCCATACAACAATCTTCCCGAAATATTGCTCAATTATACATAAATGCCTATTAAATTGGAATATCAAAACAAAATTCAGCAAAGATAAGTTTTATGCAAAAATAAATATCAAAACGAAAGTTTTTTTAGTTCGGTCCATGTTTGACCATAGCCCCCATATAAAGTCCACTTCCAAAATTAACTTAAATACGTATAAAACAGATATAAGTAATTTAATTAGTTCTTTTATTCGACCTTTTTTTTATATTCTATAAATTGTTTTTTCAAGCAATTGGGTCACTTTTAATATTTATATAAAAATGTTTTATATATTTATATATTTTAATATCCAATATTTCGCTATCACAATGGATGGCTTCCTCAGGGATAATACAATTTTTGAATTATAATAAATTAATAATTGAAGTAAAAAAATGAAAATTTTTTAACAGAAAATAAAAAGTTGACAAGGATATACAATTATGATATAAAGTATACATATATAAAAACTTGTTTGGAATAATAAATGAAAAATTAAATAGTTAATGTTTTCAGTTTCTAAACTTATTCTTATAAATTAAATGTCTATAATTTTGAGCTACATTGTCAGTATCTGTTTTAAAATTAATTCTCTTTTCTATCGGTACATTAATAATCTGTAACATTTCTAACATAAATCGTCTTTTATACTTTGTTCCTGTATTTAATACAGTAGTATTTTCAAAATCTGGATAATGATCTGAATTGTAACAGTGTGATGTTAATGCAGTTTTTTGAGAAGAAGTATGTTTGTGTTTTTGGTCAGATTTATGTCCAGCTAATCTAGTTTTCAATTTGTTTTTAGTTGTACCTACATATATTTTAATACATCTTTCATTATTTTTACCCTTACATGGTATGTTTGTATGAAATAAGAGCTTGGAATCTGGTTGGAATATATGAAATTTATTAATCTCTGAGCCGATGGATTTAATAAAATAAATGTTAATTTATTTTATAATCTCAGCAATGGTAAAACCCCAATAGGAAAAATGGCAGGCAAAATGAAAAAGAACAAAGAAAATGCAAGGATTAGATGTTTAGAAAATTCAATTTATTGACTTTGAATGTATGTATGTACCTTTCTGTACGGCAAGCAAGTGAACAAGTGAATTAAAGACCAAGACGGAAACAACATGGTAGACATTTCGGACAAGCTGACAACTTCGTTGACGTTTCGCGCAGCATTCTGCTTGTATATATATGTCATAAAAAAAGGGGAAAATATTGCACATCTCAGTTGTTCATGTAAAGTCGATGTAACGACTTTTGACATTAACATTGCCGCCCGCCTTGCAGGATATATGCAACAAAATCAGAACAAAACAACTTGGCCAAGTCTACGATGTTGTTTCTGAAATGGAATAAAAATAACTTATGTATATCTTTGGAAACTTAAATTAGTTTATATAATTATGGGTTTGCTTTCAATATTACAATTTAAATCCATTTCAAAATTAATTCAAGTGTATAATATAAATAAGGAAATTCAAGTGTATAATATAATTAAGGAATAACTTATAACACATTAAATAGATTATATAGTAAAGTAAAGGATAAAACACTAAAATTAGATAAATCCAATAAAGAAGATATAAAAAATGTTAAACGGCTACAACTTGACATGAAGAATCTTTATAGGCAAATAAATTGCTGTACTAAATTTTATGGTGGTCGGCCCAGAATTGGTCATAGCTCCCATACAAGGACCTCATCTGAAAAAGACATTTATCCCTATATATTGTATAAATATCGGTACTGACTCAAAACTTTACACAAATCATTTACATATATACAAAAATCATCCCACACAATTTTGTGAATTTCGGTCTATTTTTAACCGTATGCCCCATATAAAGGCCTCTTCCGAAAATTACTTTAATACTCATAAATCTCTTATAAATAAGGGTACCAATCCAAAATTTTACACGGATCATTTACATACATGCCTAAATCAAACTGCAGGATTTTGAGAATATCGGTCCATATTTGACTATGTCCCCTATATAAGATCCACTTCCGAAATCCACGCTAATACTAATATATATCTTAAATATACCGTTATTATGTTCAAATTCGACGTGAAATATCCTCATATGCATGAAAATCACTATTCCAAAATTTAAGAAGATCAACCCATAATTTGTAATAGCTGGCATATAAAAATTTCCAAAAAAAAAACAAATAAATTCGGGTCAAAAAATATTCTTTTCGGATTTAACCCATATTCGGTCCATATTTTATAATCATGATATATATCGTTGGAAAGGTATCTTTTATACCTTTTAGTTAATGTATTACAAATTATCATACACCCAGGAGTTCCCGAGATATAGACCTATATATTTTCAATTTTACGGGCCCGCCCCCTCGAAAATAGGCGTGACCGCCAACAAATTTTTTTTTTTGCTGGCATCTCCTCTTTTTGGAGCAAAGTCACTAAAACCGAATTGTTCCCCTTTTTTATACTCTGTTTGTTAAATTACACTCAAGATTATTATGAACATCAGACAAACTTTGTAAATTATGGTAAGAAATGGTAATTAAATCAATTAAAAATGGTGAAAATTAGACAAAATTTCAAAATATTTAACATAAATTATGTTGGTCGTAAAATTGTCTTTCAAACAATATATAAAATAATAATTAAATTTGCACTAAGACTGAATAGAAAACACAGAATAAGGATATTCTAGTCCTATAACCAGTGTAGTTTTTGTATTTCCTATTACGTTTAGGTGGAGGGTATTGAAGATTCGGCACAGCCGAATATAGCACTCTTACTTGTTTTAAATTAGATTGTTTAGAAACATACCCTTATTACACATTAAATAGATTATATAGTAAAGTAAAGGATAAAACACTAAAATTAGATAAATCCAATAAAGAAGATATAAAAAATGTTAAACGGCTACAACTTGACATGAAGAATCTTTATAGGCAAATAAATTGCTGTACTAAATTTTATGGTGGTCGGCCCAGAATTGGTCATAGCTCCCATACAAGGACCTCATCTGAAAAAGACATTTATCCCTATATATTGTATAAATATCGGTACTGACTCAAAACTTTACACAAATCATTTACATATATACAAAAATCATCCCACACAATTTTGTGAATTTCGGTCTATTTTTAACCGTATGCCCCATATAAAGGCCTCTTCCGAAAATTACTTTAATACTCATAAATCTCTTATAAATAAGGGTACCAATCCAAAATTTTACACGGATCATTTACATACATGCCTAAATCAAACTGCAGGATTTTGAGAATATCGGTCCATATTTGACTATGTCCCCTATATAAGATCCACTTCCGAAATCCACGCTAATACTAATATATATCTTAAATATACCGTTATTATGTTCAAATTCGACGTGAAATATCCTCATATGCATGAAAATCACTATTCCAAAATTTAAGAAGATCAACCCATAATTTGTAATAGCTGGCATATAAAAATTTCCAAAAAAAAAAACAAATAAATTCGGGTCAAAAAATATTCTTTTCGGATTTAACCCATATTCGGTCCATATTTTATAATCATGATATATATCGTTGGAAAGGTATCTTTTATACCTTTTAGTTAATGTATTACAAATTATCATACACCCAGGAGTTCCCGAGATATAGACCTATATATTTTCAATTTTACGGGCCCGCCCCCTCGAAAATAGGCGTGACCGCCAACAAATTTTTTTTTTTGCTGGCATCTCCTCTTTTTGGAGCAAAGTCACTAAAACCGAATTGTTCCCCTTTTTTATACTCTGTTTGTTAAATTACACTCAAGATTATTATGAACATCAGACAAACTTTGTAAATTATGGTAAGAAATGGTAATTAAATCAATTAAAAATGGTGAAAATTAGACAAAATTTCAAAATATTTAACATAAATTATGTTGGTCGTAAAATTGTCTTTCAAACAATATATAAAATAATAATTAAATTTGCACTAAGACTGAATAGAAAACACAGAATAAGGATATTCTAGTCCTATAACCAGTGTAGTTTTTGTATTTCCTATTACGTTTAGGTGGAGGGTATTGAAGATTCGGCACAGCCGAATATAGCACTCTTACTTGTTTTAAATTAGATTGTTTAGAAACATACCCTTATGTATATATTTCATTAAAGCTAATTTAGTTCTGAGTTAAACAAGCTTGCAATAAATAAAACCGAGTAAAAGATAAAAAAGTTAATAAGGTTTTTCAAAAGTTAAAAATTT
This sequence comes from Bellardia bayeri, assembly GCA_950370525.1. Taxonomy (NCBI): domain Eukaryota; kingdom Metazoa; phylum Arthropoda; class Insecta; order Diptera; family Calliphoridae; genus Bellardia; species Bellardia bayeri. The sequence goes on from CATNUC010000012.1 coordinate 521,704, forward strand.
TGCTTTTTTGATCAAGATACTACATTTACTTTATTTTTTTAGTGCCATTATTACAACTTGCCTCTAATGTTCTTAATAGTAAAAGGTAACTTTAATTAAAGTGAGGAATAAAGTGACCTTTAAAATTTTTCTTGACTCGGGATCGAACCTGGGTTGTTGAATTTACATATGTTTCGAGAAATCCGACTTTCTCTCATCAGAATTCTCTGCGTTCTACCACATGCACCACTACGATGCCGGTCAGCCAACAGATAAACATCAATCCTTTAACCAGTGTTATTTCTGGTAGTTCGAAGTTTTTGCTGTAATTATCATTTTTTTTTTATTAATTTCTATTCATAGTTGTTTTTTCCTTTTTTCTTCAGTTTTTTCGTATTCATGTCAAGACTTCGTCTCGAAAACTTGAATTTATTTTAATTTAATGAACTCGAGCCTAACTAAATTATCAAGAAGTAAAAAATACCATTTCGATTATGAAAAATAATAATTATTCTATAATAATTTTTTTCTAAAATATGGCAATATTTGTTTGTGAAAAAAAATTCAAATTCAACAGTCTACTTTGAGGCTGACTGTATTAAAAAATATTCTCCAGGTTATTAATATAAGGGCCATTATTACAACTTGCCTCTAATGTTCTTAATAGTAAAAGGTAGCTTTAATTACAGTGAGGAATAAAGTGACCTTTAAAATGTTTCATTATTACAACTTCCTTGTAAAATAAAATATTTTTTTCTAACATATGGCAATACCAGTGAAAAACTGATTACTTTTGACAAATTACGAACAAGAAACAGTAAATTGTTTGTGTTTGTGAAAATATTTGTTTGTGAAAAAAAATATAAATGAAACGTCTGCTTTCCATTTTTGTTTATCAAATTATTTAGTGGCAAAACAAAATTAAAATTAATTTATTTTTGATGAAGTTGACATTTTTCCAGAACATATGGCAACTTCAAATGCATAAACCTCACTATAAAATTTAAAGGCAAGATGACCTTCCCTTTAGCTTATCGGTCGGTTTTAGATTAAAGTAAACTTATAATAACCAAATACTTCTTATCTCTCCGATAACATTATGCCTTTAACTATTGCCAAGTTGTAATAACCCAGTAAAAAATGGTGCTTACTGGTAAGCAGGTTTGTAAGGGAGAGAAGCACAATTCCCCCTTACAAACCTGCTTACAAGAGGCATGATTTTTATATGGCGAATTCCCACTTGGAAGCACTACTTTTTTGTAAAATCACAGCATTTTTCATGGCTTACATTATTCCGTGAAGGAAAAGCTTCCAGAAACCGCAGCTTGCATACCTGTGATGTATTGCTTCTATACTATATACAAGAAGCGATTCTTTCATGTCTCTATTTATATAGCAATTTCATACCTTACCCAATGCTATTACTGTGTTTGTTTACTGGAAGCATTTAATTCATGCCTCCTATATAAGCTATGAAAATATTACTATTTTTTTTAGTTTTGTACATTTTATTTTTATTTACTAAAAAAACACAAATTAATATGTAAATTCATCGATAAACTTAAAAAAAAAACTTGAAATACATACATTTGTAAATAGGAAACATTGTGTTATGATATTTAATACTATTGCTTTAAACTGCAATATAATATGTGTTTTAAGATGCTTGAACTTAATCTAGTGAGGTATTCATTGGAGTTTGTTCTCTTCAGTCCGGAAATATATTTTCCGCATCAGACCCTTCATCACTGTCAGATTTCAAACATGAGTTGTTGGACTTGCTATGTTTTCTCAAGCTTTTCTTTTTGTAACAACGATTTTTGTTTAGTCTTAGTGCTGTACGGAAATCGTTAATAAATTTCTTCTTCGAAAGAGTATTATCAACTTTAAGTGCTTCTATAAAGAAAAAATGTTATAAGGAATGTTTATCTATATGTATACTATATTTAAAAAGTTTACCATATATAGCGCTTACAAATTTTGGAAAGTCCAATAGTCGATTTTTGCCTTGCTTGCCATCTACATTATAACTAACCAAAAGTTTTATATCAAATATACTTGTAAGGCATTTGTTTAACCCGCCTTGACTTAAAATATTTTTGAGTGTCGCCACCTGTAAATACAAATTACAATTTTTAGTTAAAAGTATAAGTCCCCTTTTACAATGTGGCAAGTGAAAGGCAGGCAGACGAAGTTTGTTGGTAAGGGGGCGACGCTGTATGTGTGACACACTTTACTTCTTTCCTCTCTCGCCAACAAATTTGTCCGACTGCCTTTCACTTGCCACATTGTAAAATAGAATAGAATAGAATAGAATAGAATAGAATAGAATAGAATAGAATAGAATAGAATAGAATAGAATAGAATAGAATAGAATAGAATAGAATAGAATAGAAGGCCGAAATTTAAGATACCATTCTTTAATATTTTCTTTAAAACTTTCTGTTTCACTAATAGGCATTTGTTCTATATTTTCCGTCTCATCAATAGAAGCAACATCGATATTTGTAACATCTTCTGAATTATTAACCGATGCCTCGGAAAGAACTAACAAATTTTTACACCTTTCTTTTTGCTTTAATTTATTAAGCTGTCTTTTTCCAATCATTTCTTTAAACTATTTTTTTCTCCTACAATTTACATGCAACACAAAAACTTATGTAAAAGAACGAAAAACAAACACACAAAACAGATAATAATTCTTAAAATAGAACAAACTGTACGCAAATTAAAAAGAAAACAACAACAAATCAAGTAATTGACCACACAAAAATAATAAACTAAAAAAATTTATGTATGTATGTGTTATTGTATTTAATAAAAATACTTACTGTTAGTTGTATTTAATTTTTATAGGTTTTTTATATTTTTTGCAGGTATGTATTTTATATATTTTTATATATATTTCATTATCACTTTTGTTCAATTTGCGTGCGTCCTCTCTGCTCAAAAACAATTTGATGACTGATTTCGTAATAAAAAAGAAGTAATTTTAAGCATCTTTTGTTTTCGGTAACATGTCGGGAATAATCGTAAACACATTTTGAAATCATTGCAATACAACGTGCTTCCACGTAAGGGATAAACAGAAGCACTTTGAACTTTGGTCGTAATTTTTTCTTTAAAATAATCATTTAAACTATTCCCTTACAACCTGCTTACTTATAAGTGATTATGCGAAGCTATTAAATAATTTTCATTTACTTATATTAAAAATTCACTTCAATGGTTTTCGCTTCTCTGTTGCTTCTAAGTAGTATGTAATAGCCAGCGCATATATCAGCGCTCTGGTACTTTTATGGCTTCCAAAAACATTAAAATTTTTTACTGGGAATGGGCCTTAGTCTTATAATGATATGATCATATAAATATTTTCAAATAACAGTATTCAAATTATTTTATTTAGAAATTTAGAATATTTGATTGAAAGTACTGGATACACCTCTTTCGCTTGTGCATCAAATCGTCTGTTTCTCGCTTAAGTGACCAGCAGTAATTTCACATCATTCTTACTTGGCTTTTTCCTTCGAAGCGTCTTTCGATATTCCAAATGTCTTGGTGATATCGTTCGCCTTGCTTGTCTAGGTTTTCTGGGAAAAAATCTAAATGTGCATGCAGAAAATGAACTTTAATGGACATTCTGCATCCCATTTCTGCATAAGCCTCAAACAATTAGTTTACTACATCAATATAATTTTTACTTTTTTCATTTCCCAAAAAAAATTTTACATAAACTAATAAAGCTTTTCCATACTCTTTTTTCCAGAACATTTAATTTCATTGTGAATTCTTCGTCAAGCATGATTTTGCGGATTTGAGGTCCAACAAAAATACCTAAAAATAAAAAAATAATACAATTATGTATAGAAATCAATAAAAAAAACTTATTCTTGGGAAAACTGATTTTAAGTGTAAAAAGGCATCGCTTTCCCTATCCAGGCGTTTCACTACCACTAAATGGTTAGTGGTAGTGCAACATTAAAAAACAAAACAGCAACAAAAAAAAAAATTCCACTACCACTAACCCTTTAGTGGTAGTGAAATTTTAATGGCACTACCTCTAACCATTTAGTTAGTTTCACTGGGGCTGAAGATGGAAGTGCGGTATTATATTTGATAAACATTTTTTAACAATTGGATAACTGTTCAGCATTTCTAAACTAGTTTCGTTATCCGAGAGGTACGCACGAGTTTCACGCGAAACATTCCCCAATTCAGGTGTTTCATGAATGTATTCGACTGAAATGAACAAAACGTATGGATATATATTTTCCTACTCTTAATTACTACTCAATTTAGGCGACTTACCAATGGATTCATCACCAAAGTCTAGAAATAAAGCTAGGCTAGAAAAGGAAGTTGCCTTAGGCGTTTTTTCAATTTTTTTTTTGGCAAACTCTAACCCATATTGGTTTAAATTTATTTTTATATCTTTCTCCGTAAAGTTTTTAGCCGTCACTAGGAGGGTTTTTAAAAATCTCAGTTTGACATCTGGTATTACAATCGCCGCAATAACCGCATCTAATGAAAATCGATTCCTTCTGCGATGGGTTTAAGCACTTTCAAATACTCTTCTAGATATTCAATTTCGGAGCCAAGAAATGATGGAATTCCAAGCCGATAACAGAGCTCTCCTAACTTATCTTTGCATTCTAGCAATTTCTTAACCGAATCATATAGCGAGTTCCACCTTGTAACGCACGGAGTTATGGGCTGCGAAGATAAAACTGCACTGATAATTTCAGCAGATTTCGGTCTGTGGTATTTGTGCCACATCTGGGTGCAACTAGAAAATAATGGAATATTTGAAAATATTCGATTACATACAAGGCATTCTGCTTCTTTAAATGTGTTCAACGAAAATAAAAAAAGCTTTTCCCATTTAACTTCCCACATACCTATACGTTAAATATTTCCTTTTAATATGCTGTATAAAAAACATTCATTCATTTCAAAATGTAGCTATAATATATTTGTTGAATTCTGCGTCCAATTTTATATTGAATTAGTTTCAAAAATTTTAAAACGTTTTGCTTTTGGCGATAAACTTTTAAAAGGATTAAACTGCATTGAACCAAGCGTAGCTTTAAACAAAAAAATGATTCAATTTTACAATTGGCCAAACTTTTTCCAAATTTATTAAATGGAAAAGAATATCAAGAACTTGATAATGAAGTTCGAGAATTACGTAATATGAAATTCACCGAACTCGAAACATTGGCGTTTTGAAAAAATGTTTCTAATTTAAAGAGAGTCAATAATGAAAAGGCATTTCCAATTTTAACACAATTTGTTTCTAGTTTAATGGGCCTACCACATTCGTCGGCTAACGTTGAAAGAATATTGTAAATTTAAATAAAACAAAAACCAGAAATTCTTTGGATTCTTTAACATTACAAGGAATATTGTTTTCAAAAGACTATCTTAATTTAAATAATTCTCAGTATTTTAATATAGCAATTAAAATTGACTTATTAAAAAATGTCGCACAAAAATGGTAAGATTTTTTCCTAAAAAATAAGACTTTTTTTGTGAAATCTTTAATCTTTACTACATTTATTTTCTAACTGAAATCGTACTGAATTCGTTGATTTATTATTATAATTATTACCTTTATAATAAGAGTCCAATTTTGTTTTATTTTCCTGTTATAAAGTCACAAAATTTTAATAAATTAACCACACTACAAAATGTTAAAAAAATCAATGTGCATTGTTTTCATTATGTAGAACGGCCATGTTTACAAGACAAAATGCATGTGTGAGCAGTGCTGCCAACTTTTTTTGGAGAAATCGGCAATTTAAAAAAAAATCGTCAAGTTAAAAAGAAAAAAATCATCAAGAAATCGTCAAGACAAAAAATACGTTTAAAATACAAAAAACATTTTTTTATTAACTTATTAAATATTTTTATTTTATTTATATGTAAATAAAGTTATTATTTAATAAAAAAAATAATTAATTTAATTTTGGTATTATGTGACTTTACTCTGGTACATTTTTGTGCGACATTTTTTAATAAGTCAATTTTAATTGCTATATTAAAATACTGAGAATTATTTAAATTAAGATAGTCTTTTGAAAACAATATTCCTTGTAATGTTAAAGAATCCAAAGAATTTCTGTTTTTTTTTTTATTTAAATTTACAATATTCTTTCAACGTTAGCCGACGAATGTGGTAGTCCCATTAAACTAGAAACAAATTGTGTTAAAATTGGAAAGGTCTTTTCATTATTGACTCTCTTTAAATTAGAAAACTGCACTGATAATTTCAGCAGATTTCGGTCTGTGGTATTTGTGCCACATCTGGGTGCAACTAGAAAATAATGGAATATTTGAAAATATTCGTTAATATATATCGTAAATATTATCGTTAAAATAATGCTTTGTGTATTTTTACATCCGACAAATAAACAATTTTTGTAAAATCCGTTAAGATTAAGTGTATGGGTTGCACACCGAAAATGCTTTGACAACCTTGGCTCCACATTATGGAATGTCGGCCCCAAACTCTCTGAGAAGCTGTATTCACTTTTATCTAAATCAGAGTCCACCACAAAGAGAAACACAATTAAAATGCAATTATTGCACTGAAAGAAATCATAACTTTTCCTATTTTTGAAGATGCAAACATATTTTTTAGTACCTGATTACATACAAGGCATTCTGCTTCTTTAAATGTGTTCAACGAAAATAAAAAAAGCTTTTCCCATTTAACTTCCCACATACCTATACGTTAAATATTTCCTTTTAATATGCTGTATAAAAAACATTCATTCATTTCAAAATGTAGCTATAATATATTTGTTGAATTCTGCGTCCAATTTTATATTGAATTAGTTTCAAAAATTTTAAAACGTTTTGCTTTTGGCGATAAACTTTTAAAAGGATTAAACTCCATTGAACCAAGCGTAGCTTTAAACAAAAAAATGATTCAATTTTACAATTGGCCAAACTTTTTCCAAATTTATTAAATGGAAAAGAATATCAAGAACTTGATAATGAAGTTCGAGAATTACGTAATATGAAATTCACCGAACTCGAAACATTGGCGTTTTGAAAAAATGTTTCTAATTTAAAGAGAGTCAATAATGAAAAGGCATTTCCAATTTTAACACAATTTGTTTCTAGTTTAATGGGACTACCACATTCGTCGGCTAACGTTGAAAGAATATTGTAAATTTAAATAAAACAAAAACCAGAAATTCTTTGGATTCTTTAACATTACAAGGAATATTGTTTTCAAAAGACTATCTTAATTTAAATAATTCTCAGTATTTTAATATAGCAATTAAAATTGACTTATTAAAAAATGTCGCACAAAAATGGTAAGATTTTTTCCTAAAAAATAAGACTTTTTTTGTGAAATCTTTAATCTTTACTACATTTATTTTCTAACTGAAATCGTACTGAATTCGTTGATTTATTATTATAATTATTACCTTTATAATAAGAGTCCAATTTTGTTTTATTTTCCTGTTATAAAGTCACAAAATTTTAATAAATTAACCACACTACAAAATGTTAAAAAAATCCATGCGCATTGTTTTCATTATGTAGAACGGCCATGTTTACAAGACAAAATGCATGTGTGAGCAGTGCTGCCAACTTTTTTTGGAGAAATCGGCAATTTAAAAAAAAATCGTCAAGTTAAAAAGAAAAAAATCATCAAGAAATCGTCAAGACAAAAAATACGTTTAAAATACAAAAAACATTTTTTTATTAACTTATTAAATATTTTTATTTTATTTATATGTAAATAAAGTTATTATTTAATAAAAAAAATAATTAATTTAATTTTGGTATTATGTGACTTTACTCTGGTACATTTTTGTGCGACATTTTTTAATAAGTCAATTTTAATTGCTATATTAAAATACTGAGAATTATTTAAATTAAGATAGTCTTTTGAAAACAATATTCCTTGTAATGTTAAAGAATCCAAAGAATTTCTGGTTTTTGTTTTATTTAAATTTACAATATTCTTTCAACGTTAGCCGACGAATGTGGTAGTCCCATTAAACTAGAAACAAATTGTGTTAAAATTGGAAAGGTCTTTTCATTATTGACTCTCTTTAAATTAGAAACATTTTTCCAAAACGCCAATGTTTCGAGTTCGGTGAATTTCATATTACGTAATTCTCGAACTTCATTATCAAGTTCTTGTTATTCTTTTCCATTTAATAAATTTGGAAAAAGTTTGGCCAATTGTAAAATTGAATCATTTTTTTGTTTAAAGCTACGCTTGGTTCAATGGAGTTTAATCCTTTTAAAAGTTTATCGCCAAAAGCAAAACGTTTTAAAATTTTTGAAACTAATTCAATATAAAATTGGACGCAGAATTCAACAAATATATTATAGCTACATTTTGAAATGAATGAATGTTTTTTATACAGCATATTAAAAGGAAATATTTAACGTATAGGTATGTGGGAAGTTAAATGGGAAAAGCTTTTTTTATTTTCGTTGAACACATTTAAAGAAGCAGAATGCCTTGTATGTAATCAGGTACTCAAAAATATGTTTGCATCTTCAAAAATAGGAAAAGTTATGATTTCTTTCAGTGCAATAATTGCATTTTAATTGTGTTTCTCTTTGTGGTGGACTCTGATTTAGATAAAAGTGAATACAGCTTCTCAGAGAGTTTGGGGCCGACATTCCATAATATGGAGCCAAGGTTGTCAAAGCAATTTTGGTGTGCAACCCATACACTTAATCTAAACGGATTTTACAAAAATTGTTTATTCGTCGGATGTAAAAATACACAAAGCATTATTTTAACGATAATATTTACGATATATATTAACGAATATTTTCAAATATTCCATTATTTTCTAGTTGCACCCAGATGTGGCACAAATACCACAGACCGAAATCTGCTGAAATTATCAGTGCAGTTTTATCTTCGCAGCCCATAACTCCGTGCGTTACAAGGTGGAACTCGCTATATGATTCGGTTAAGAAATTGCTAGAATGCAAAGATAAGTTAGGAGAGCTCAGTTATCGGCTTGGAATTCCATCATTTCTTGGCTCCGAAATTGAATATCTAGAAGAGTATTTGAAAGTGCTTAAACCCATCGTAGAAGGAATCAATTTTTTGCAAGGTGTGCAAAATATGTTTTTCGGCTATTTCATTCCAACATTGGTGTCAATGAAGATCAAACTGCGTCGGTTGGAATTCGAAAATCTAGCATTTTTAGATAGAGTAAAAGATTTGAGAAATATTTTTACCTAAAAGAGGATTCATTAGATGCGGTTATTGCGGCGATTGTAAGACCAGATGTCAAACTGAGATTTTTAAAAACCCTCCTAGTGACGGCTAAAAACTTTACGGAGAAAGATATAAAAATAAATTTAAACCAATATGGGTTAGAGTTTGCCAAAAAAAAATTGAAAAAACGCCTAAGGCAACTTCCTTTTCTAGACTAGCTTTATTTCTAGACTTTGGTGATGAATCCATTGGTAAGTCGCCTAAATTGAGTAGTAATTAAGAGTAGGAAAATATATATCCATACGTTTTGTTCATTTCAGTCGAATACATTCATGAAACACCTGAATTGCGTACCTCTCGGATAACGAAACTAGTTTAGAAATGCTGAACAGTTATCCAATTGTTAAAAAATGTTTATCAAATATAATACCGCATTTTCATCTTCAGCCCCAGTGGAACTAACTAAATGGTTAGTGGTAGTGCTATTAAAATTTCACTACCACTAAAGGGTTAAATATACCGTTATTATGTTGAAATTCGACGTGAAATAGCCTCATATGCATGAAAATCACTGTTCCAAAATTTAAGAAGATCGGCCCATAATTTGTCATAGCTGCCATATAAAAATTTACAAAAAAACAAATAAATTCGGGTCAAAAAATATTCGTTTTGGATTTAACCCATATTCGGTCCATATTTTATAATCATGATATATATCGTTGGAAAGGTATCTTTTATACCTTTTATTTAGTGTATTACAAATTATCATACACCCAGGAGTTCCCGAGATATAGACCTATATATTTTCAACTTTACGGGCCCGCCCCCTCGAAAATAGGCGTCACCGCCAACAAATTTTTTTTTTGCTGGCATCTCCTCTTTTTGGAGCAAAGTCACTAAAACCGAATTGTATATATCGATATATATCGTTGGAAAGGTATCTTTTATACCTTTTATTTAATGTATTACAAATTATCATACACCCAGGAGTTCCCAAGATATAGACCTATATATTTTCAACTTTACGGGCCCGCCCCCTCGAAAATAGGCGTGACCGCCAACAAATTTTTTTTTTGCTGGCATCTCCTCTTTTTGGAGCAAAGTCACTAAAACCGAATTGTTCCCCTTTTTTATACTCTGTTTGTTAAATTACACTCAAGATTATTATGAATATCAGACAAACGCTGTAAATTATGGTAAGAATTGTTAATTAAATCAATTAAAAATGGTGAAAATTAGACAAAATTTCAAAATATTTAACATAAATTATGTTGGTCGTAAAATTTTCTTTCAAACAATATATCAAATACTAAGACTGAATAGAAAACACAGAATAAGAATATTCTAGTCCTATAACCAGTGTTTTACCCGGAATTTTTGGATTTTTTTCTTTACAAACCATCTCCTGAGAATTTCGAACCGAATAAAAAAAATCAGCCAAATCGCTCCAGCCGTTCTCACGTGATGCCATTACATACATGGACCATTTCATTTTTATGTATATAGATGAAGGTCCGTATATAATAAAAAAAAATACAGGCTGTAAATGCAACTATTTATAATGAACAATCAAAAATGTATAAAATTGTGCATAAAAACAGATTAAGAATATCTCTTAAAGCAATATAAACTATATATGTACATACATATATGTATATAAAATATTATTAATAAAATGAAAAAGAAAAACCAATTTCAATACAGTTAAGTGGAAAATTTTAACTATTTTTATTATTTACGTATAAACTTTATAAATTTTCCTAGTAATGTAAGATGCAAATATGTTTCAGTTTAATTAAACTCATATACATTTATATAAATAACTCTAAATGAAAACATAATAATATAAAATTATAAAAGTATGAACAAAAATTGTTTTTGAATTGAATCTAATCGACCGTATCAATTCAAAAAAAAAAAATTCCCCAAGAAGGGAGGTCTAATGGTAACACTGTTCGTTTACTATTATATACAACTAAATATAACTAGTTTATTAATAGTGTACTATTATACAACTAAATATAACAATTGTATAACTAGAATGTAAATAAGTAAGTAGAATGCAATGAAAAGAAAGATGAATAAATCATTCTAAACTTAAAAGTGTGCTGTTCAATTATTTAGAAGCTATCTACTACAAGGGTAATATTATAAGGTAAGGCTTCTTTTTGTTAACATTATTTACAAGAGATTTTAGACTGATAGCTTCTAAATCCAGTATCGGCTAATGTGATTTCTATGTATTTTAAGTTTATTTTAATTGAATTTCATCTTAATAACGTTATTTACAATAGCTGTATGGTCGATTGGTGTGCTCGGAAGTGGGCGTAATTCGGGAGCGATTGACAATTATTGACTGACAGCTACAAAATCCAGTAGCATAATTGCGGTATAACGATATTAATATGATTTCTGGATTAAAATTTCTGATCTGTATAAAAGCTAGCTCGTTATCAATTATTATTAGACAATTTTGTGGGTTAAATTGTTTTTCGGAAATGATTCTTATATGACAGCTATGACAAATTATGGGCCTATCTTCTTAAATTTTGGAACATTGAATTTTATGCATATGAGGATATCTCACGTCGAATTTTAACATAATAACGGTATATTTAGTATACATAATAGTATAAACGTGAATTTCAGAAGTGGACCTTATATGGGGGTTGCGGTCAATTATAGACCGAAATTCTGCAGTATGATTTTTGTGCATATGTAAATATATGGGTCGACCAACATAAAATTCATTACAACGATTTATTTACCTATAAAGATTATTTGTGTAAAATTTTAACCTTTTAGCATTATTTATACCAGTTTTATATGTATTTAAGTGAATTTTGGAATTTTATATGGGGTCCATGGTCAAACATGGACCGAACTAAAACCACTATTGTGGTGTAGGGTATAAAAATCAAAAACTGTAAGTTTTAAGCAGCAGCAAATTTTTATACCCTCCCATATAAAGCCCATTTCTGAAAAACTGTTTTATATTTACATATTTATACTAGGTGTAGGGTATTATATGATCGGGCTTGACCGACTATACTTTCTTACTTGTTTAAAGTGAATTGTTGTGGCTGACTGCGCGAGTTTTAGACTTGTTTGGCTGGCGCTGCGCTGTTGCTTGCTCACTAACAAAGTTTTAAGTGTAAGCTAAGCAGAAATTTGTGTGCTTTTGCTAATTCATAGTAAGCAAATCCAACGCTGCATACAGTTATTATTTTCATAAGAGAATAAGACATTAGGTTAAATTTAAATAGAGATTTTTGTAAAATTAAATAAAATTGTATAATAAAGACTTTATTAAATAAAATCCTTACAATGTACATTTATACAGATTTATTTTAAGAATATTTTTCGATGAAACTTTTCGAATAAATTTACCCATCTAAATGTTTGTTAATAAAATTAATTATATCCCTTAGTTGTAGCTGCTAATGATCTTAAATGGCAAATTCCATCTGGTATGTTTCGACCTTTTGTTGAGATCAATCTTATTGGCCCCCACTTACAGGATAAGAAACGTAAATTTACAACCAAGTCAAAATCAAACAATTGGTCGCCGAAATATAACGAATCCTTTAATTTGTAAGTACATACATACATGCATACAATGAAATATATGGGAAACATTTTTTCCAGAATTTTAAACAAAAATGTGAAGATTCTTTTGCCACTTGGTCTAAAACTTACTTGCTGAAAATTTGAGCCAAATCGGATAACTCTATCCCGTGCACCTTTGAATTCAAAGTTAAAATTTTGGGAAATATAGTGTACTCGCCTATAGTGGAGCTAAAAAATAGCTTTTAGATATGAATTATACCGAAATCCAGTGGGATTAATGTGCCACATAGTGTTGAACTTGCATGCTGAAAATATTAGCCGAATCGGGTAACTCTATGCCGTGCACCTTGGAGGTCAAAGTTCAAATTTGGGAAATTCTGTATATTTAACTATAATTGATCTAAAAATATCGTTTTTTAAGTATATTCATTTAAATTGTTCAGAAACTGGATATTTTAGATATTTTTAAAAGTATTCTGAAATATTATGAGTAAATTAAGCATTTAGATTTAAATATTTTATATGAATATTGTTCCTATATTGCCTGGAATGATATCTATTTTATGTACACCGTTGATGAACAATCTTCATTTCTGGAACACAATATTCAATATCTTTTCGATCTAACAGTACCACTGAAATATAAAAAAATATTACATACTCAAAAACCATGGTTTTCAAATTCTGTTAAGAATGCAATACAATTGAGGGACTTAGCATATGCCAGGTGGAAAAGATTTAAAACTCCTGAACTAAAATTACAATATTCCAATGCCAGGAAAAATGTAAATAAACATATTAAACAGGCAAAAACTGAATATTATTTCAAACGCTTTGACTCAGCAATCAACTCTCAACAAACTTGGAATACCATTCGCGAAATAGGAATTGGCAATACTAATAACCGTATAGATTGTAATGTGGATGCAAACATGCTTAACAGAACTTTCACTACCATACCTGTAGTACAGACAAATCCTACTTTTTTTAATTTTTCCTCAAGCTCGCCAAATACAGATACTGGTATAATTAGTGAACATTTCCAATTTTCGTGCGTTACTCAATATGACGTTATTTCAACAAGCTCTTTGATAAAATCAAATGCAGTAGGAATTGACGACATACACCCGAAGTTTATAAGATTACTTTTACCCGTGATTCTACCGTATGTTACTTATTTATTTAATACTATTATAATGTCAAGTACGTATCCGTTAAACTGGAAACACGCAAAAATTATACCATTACCTAAATCGAATGGAGAATATAGACCGATAGCTATCTTGTGTTTTCTATCGAAGGTTTTAGAGAAGCTCTTGTACAAACAAATGATGGAATATATTGATACTTATAGTTTACTTTCCAGCACGCAATCGGGGTTTCGTCAGAATCACAGCTGCGTTACGGCTCTTGTGGAGGTTAGCGAAAATATACGTCAAGGATTAGATGAAGGTTGTATGAATTTTTTAGTACTTCTAGACCATTCTAAGGCGTTCGATACAGTAGACCATAATATACTTATTAAAAAACTGGACCACTTTTTTCAGTTTAACGACACTTCTACTAAACTTATATCTTCGTATCTTACGAACCGCACACAATCGGTGTTTGTGAACAATACATGGTCAGATAGCGTATCCCTTAATAGAGGAGTACCTCAAGGTTCTATTTTAGGACCACTCTTATTTTCTTTATATATAAACGATTTGCCAAACCAACTCTCTAAATGCAACATCCATTTATACGCAGATGACGTGCAACTTACTCTAAGTAGCTCTGTTCAAAATATAGTTTCAGGAATATCATCTCTAAATGAGGATTTGAACAAAATTTACCTCTGGGCTTGTGCAAATGGACTCTGTTTGAATCCACACAAATCTAAATGCATTGTGATATGTAAAAGGAGCTTAAATCGTTACATTCCAGAAGATATTGTTTTAAATGGCGAAAAAATTAAAATTGTTAATTCAGCGAAAAATCTCGGTGTAATTTTCAATAGCAATCTGACATGGACTGATCATATAAACTCACTGGTTGGTCAAACTTATATAAAGTTACGAGCTCTCTGGTCTACACAATATTTTACACCAATAAGAATACGAACCTTACTAGCCAAGACGTATCTGATTCCTTCTCTAATTTATGGGTGCGAGTTATTTGGAAGCTGTGATTCAAGTAGTAAAAGTAAGCTTAATATATTGTTTAACAACATTATAAGATATGTGTATGGATTGAGAAGGTTTGATCATGTTTCTGCTGTTTCCAATAAACTTTACGGAGTTTCACTTGATAGCCTATTAAAAATTCGTATTCTTGTCTTCTTGCACAAAATAATAAATACTCAAACTCCCAAATATATATTTGAAAAAATACGTTTCTTCCAATCGTCTCGAAATCGAAATATTATAATACCTCGACATCAATATCTAGTGTCTGAATGGCAGTTTTATGTACATGCCGCTCGTCTTTGGAACAATCTTCCACGAAATCAACAAATAAATAGTAATGCTAATAGTTTCAGAAATTTTTTATATAACTTTTACACGTAAGATGTTATCAATATAGGTTTTTCTGTAACTAATTTGTTCATGCTCATGATAAAATTGTTTATAACGTAATGCGTTCCTGTACTATAAATATAAGACTTAGTCTTGTTGTACAGGAAATGAAAAAATTCAATAAATAAATAAAAAATAAATAAATAAATTTAACCCTTTTTTGCAACGGGGGTCAAAACTACACATTTGCTTAAATTAGCTATAAATCAAATATTTAAAAAAAATGTAAAATATTATTTCTAAAAACGAAAAACTGAAATTTTAAAACCAATATTTAAAAATATTTATGAATGTTTTTCGTATAGAAGCAAAAGCAGTATATTTTAATTGGAATAAAAATATGTTTTTAATATAAGAAGTAAGGCAACTTGAAAGTTCTTTTTCGGTAAGTTTGATTAAATGTAATCATTTCTTAAATTATTTAAATTCGCATGCGTCGTATATTGTTGTCGGTAGTTTTGAACAACCTAAAAATAAACGCAATAATTATTTAAATGTAAATTAGTTAAATTTAAATATAACTTACTTTGAATAAATATTGTCGCTGCTGTTCATCTTTTGTGATCTTCTCATGATAATCTTCAACAAGCTTAATACCTCGTTCGGCGCAGTCATTAACAACCTTTAGTTTTTGAATAATAAATTTTTCTTTTCTATAATCTTCACAATCTTTCCAGCTACTGGGGTCTTTTTGTAAAAAATCCATTGAAATTTCGAATCTCTTCAAAACACTTTTCGTATTTTTGGATACAAGTTCAATCAAAATTCATGAATTATCTTTAGCGAAGAAAGTATTAAGATTTTCTTTTTTAATTAAAAACTTTTTCAAAATTTCTTCTTCCTCAAGTTTTTCTTCTTCCATAAAAGTTAAAATTTTTTTAGCCATTTTGTTTTTTGTTTCAAAGTCTATTCTATCATCGAATAAACTGAATGCTACGCATTCTTAATTAAGGTAATATAGATGATTAATAAACTTTGTTATGGCTCTATCAGCAATTTGTGCATTTATTTTTTTATAATCTTCTAAATTTCTCAAAAATAATATGTCGTTTAAGGGAGCTTGCTCCGCTTTATCTGAATTGAACCAGAAAAATGCATAGCACTTTATAACAAAACCTGCAACTTCAACTATACCATTTATTTTCAATCCTGTGATTTCTGGGAATTGATTGCGAAACATCAATATCTTAAGGCAATATATTTCCTTAGCCATCCATCTAGCTAAATGAAGAGCACCGGGTTTAAAAAATGTTATGCCACTAGGAGGACTTCCACCCAGAAATATGATAATCAATTCCAGGAATTCTTTGTAGTCATTTCGTGGAAAGTCCTCTTTAACTTTTATATTTACAAAATCTAAAATTTTAGCGCAATCATCACCTACTATTTCTTTCATTCGAGGTATTGCTAATCCCGTCATATACTCATCCTTTTTTACGTTCGACCATTGTTTTTTGAATTTTTTAAATAAGCTGACTTCTGGGCCAGTCGAAGAACAAATTTTTGTTTCATTAAAAACAGCTGCTAAAATTATTTCAAACACATGGTGTCTGCATCCTAGGAACAAAATGTCTCTACGTATTTTTTTTCTAATATATTGCAGGCCCCTTTAAATCTGCCAGTGTTTGAGGCGGTTGTATCAAAGACAAATGCCTCGATTCTATCCAAAACTTAATACTCTTCTAATGAATCATATACTGCAGATGCTATTTCAACGCCAGTTCCAGCCGGTATATCAGGAATATTAATTATTTGTTTAAAATCGGGAGCGGTTGCAATTATTGACAGCCGGTCTACGTTTTTTCCTGATATGCCAGATAATAGTTTTGTATCCCAGTGTATCGTTAGTGGCTGAGTATTGGATTGAAGTTTTAACCCGATTCGAGTACTATTTGCTTTTCAAAATGCATCCCTTTGCTGATGAATAGACGTGCTGTTAATAACATACTCTGTTGACTTTAATCCAACTGCATCCAAAACTGCAATAAGCATGTGAACAGTATCTCTAGAGCTTAATTTTAATTTATCTAAAACTGCAGCAAGTCTGGGCGTTAAAATTTCTTTAGATGGCCTTTTTGTGTTTAAAGTATTTTGTTTTTGTGAACTATTCAAAGTATCAGGAAAACTCGGGGCTATTGGGTCTATTATATGATCATTAGCTTCCGTAGATTCACCGTTTTCTGACTCATCTGAACTTGTTACATATGTAGTAAATCCTATAATTTTTTTTATATGATTATAATATATATGATTATAAAAAAAATCAACAATTTTTTAAATATTTTAGATGGAAATAATGATTTTAGTATATTAAACCCATTACTGGGTAATTGAAGGCTTTGCTGGGTTTGTAAAAGTTTCACAGATTTATAAGAAATAGTTAATTACTATAAAAATTACCTTTTGATACATTTTTCTTTTAGTTTCTTCCACTGCTTCCGGGTTTCACGTCTTTCTTCGGTTTCCTTTAATTTTGCATCAACTCCCACCATGCAACCTTCTCGTCCTTTTTTAATTAAATTTACTCATAATATTTCAGAATACTTTTAAAAATATCTAAAACATCCAGTTTCTGAACAATTTAAATGAATATACTTAATAAAACGATATTTTTAGATCAGTTCTAGTTAAATATACAGAATTTCCCAAAATTTGAACTTCGACCTCAAAGGTGCACGGGATAGAGTTATCCGATTTGGCTCAAATTTTCAGCAAGTAAGTTTTGGACCAAGTGGCCAAAGAATCTTCACATTTATCATCAAAAATCCAAAGTTGATTTTTCATTGTCACCCAAATATACATACATATTCAAAACTATTTCCATTCATTTTTATCTTGTTAACCAACAGCACTATTGGAACTGAAGAGCAGCTGGATTTTTTCGAATTGCACATATGTGTTAAAGATTACTGCTTCGCACGAGATGATCGATTAGTGGGAGTAGCGGTTATACCTCTAAAGGATATACTAGAGAAGGTAATAAACATGTTTTATGCATATTTATATTCAATCAACACTGTATTCCTTAACTCTTGTTTTATCTGTTCCGATAGGGGTCAGTTGCTTGTTGGCTACCATTACAAAGAAGAATTCTTATGGATGAAACTGGTTGGACAATTTTGCGTATTTTATCTCAACGCAATAATGACGAAGTCGCCAAAGAATTTGTTAAGCTAAAATCAGAGATTCGGCAGGAACCAACAGCTGGAACGTAGAGATTTAAATGAAGTTTACATTTTACATAATTACATGTGTACATAAGTTCATGCCAATTTACAGACTTTCATAGGTTTATACCTATGTTAAAATATATATATATATATATTACATATATTTTAAGAAATAATATTATTAATAATAATTATAATAATTTTAATAATAAATTATTAAAATATTAATTAAAAAAAAAAACTAAACTTAAATATAGCTTACTGTAAATATCTAATATTTTTAAAACCGATTTCATATTAACCAAGAAATTGTGATTCAGTTTATAACAGAGATTAGCTTCATAAATCTTGTTAACGAAACTTATGCCTAAGAAACTAATTAAATAATATAAAAAAATTATTGTTTTCGGTAAAAATTGTATAACGTAGTCAAAACTTCATACTGGTAAGAACTTCATTTCCAGAATAATAAACAATAATTAGCATTTAACTCAAATATGCCCCTTATGAAACATAAAGTTCATTTACATAAAGTTACTTTACAAATCAGATATATGTACATACATGTTTTTCCTTAATTTAAAAGGATTTTTTTTATGAAAACAAATATATACGAATTCCACACTTTTTACTTATGCACCCATGGTTTTAAATAATATTTAGGAGCAGGGTCACAATGTCCAAAGTGGGCAACTTCTGGAATTGCAATTTTTTAAAAAATTGTACTTTATATGGAATCCAATAGTAAAGGTGTACAAAAACTTTGCTACATTTGCCTGTATATTGTCGCTTGTAATACAGGGTCCGCCAAATAACATTTTTTTTTGAAAATGCTATAAAAAAAACTACTGAATATTTTCTCAAATTTCTTTTTTATTTGAAAGTACAATACAATCATTCAAATGGCTGCCTCGGCCTACACTGCCAGTAGCCTACACGATCGGTCCAATTTTTAAGCACATTATTGATTGTGTGCAGCTGTAATTCACCAATGGCTTCACGAATATTGTCATTTAAAGCGTCAATTGTCTCTGTCTTGTCGGTGTAACACTTATCTTTGACGGCACACCACAAATTATAGTCGAACGGTGTCAAATCGCAGCTCCGAGGTGGCCAAACGACATCAGCTCTGCGGCTGATAGTGCAATCTTTAAAAACAGGGCGCAAAACATCGAGTGTAGCTTCGGTGTGGCACGTAGCGCCGTCCTGTTGAAACCAAATGTTGCCAATATTCTCCTCTTTAATTTTTGTGAACAAACATTCGTTCAACATGGCCCGATAACGATCGCCATTGACTGTAACGACCACTCCTTGCTCATTTTCGAAGAAAAATGGCCCAATTATGTCTCTGGACCAAAATCCGCACCAAACTCGTTTTGGGTGCATCGGCTTTTCAATGTATGCGTGCGGGTTTTCTGTGCCCCAAATTCGACAATTTTGCTTGTTTACATACCCACCAAGATCAAAATGAGCTTCATCTGAAAACATGATTTTTTTGGCAAAATCGGCATCTTCTATAAGAAGATGCCGAAGCGAAAACACATTGGATGGTCGGTAGGCTTCAACTCCTGAACCAACTGGACGTTGTATGGCGCCATACCAAGGTCTTTATGCAAAATTCGTCTCAATGATGTCTCCGAAATGATCAATTGTTGAGAACGTCGGTGAATTGATGTTGATGGCGCTTCACGCACGCCCACACTTTGGTTTATCGATGAGGATGCCAGTTTCTTTCATTTTTTTCACAAGATAACGAACATACGGAGCTGACGGTGCTTCTCTTATTCAAAAATCCGTACGCAATTTTCGCACACATTCTGCAACATTACCATGGCTTTCAAAGTAATGTCGCAATATTTCCCAGCGGTGTTCAAGCGTATACACAACCATATTCGTTCAGCGGAAGGATAAAACTAATTATCTGTCAGATCAGACATTCACGAAATAAGCACTAAATGAAAAAAAAAACGTAAGATGGCGGTTTAGGTACCCAAACGTTGTTTTGCCTTCAAATGACGATTCTACCAGCAACGTACGGCTTCTCCTCTGTACTTTTCAATAAGTATTGTTATGTTATCTAATAACGTTGTTCATTACGCTATTAACAACGTTTTAGTTTTTAATGTTTTAGTAAATGATATTAATTATGCCCTACACCACAATAGTGGGGAGGGTATATTTGATTTGTGCTGATGTTTGTAATGCCCAGAAATATTGGTCCAACACCCACCTTAAAGTATACCGATCAACTAAGAATCACTTTCTGAATCGAATTAACGTAGTCCGTTTAGCAGGCTGGCTATCCATGTAAAGCTTGTGCGCAGAGTACAGGTCGCAATTTTGAAGATATTTCGATAAAATTTGGTGCGTGATACTTTTTTGGCCCAAGGATGGATGGGATTGAAGTGGTGGAAATCGGTCCATTATTTCACATGGCCCCCATACAAATGTCCTCCCGAAATTGGGGTTTACCGATCATAAATCCTTCAATTATGCAAGTATGCAAACAAATTTCACCAAAAATTATTAATAAATGAAGCTAAATCACATCTAAAAATTTCATGAAGATCGATCCATAATTAGTCGTAGCTCCCATATAAAGCCTACTTCCGAAAATAACTTTAAAGAGCATAACTCTTTTAAAAATGTTGGTATCCAAATAATATTGAACACCGATATGTTTCATACATATATATATATAATAAGGTAGAATGTTATGATGATCGGTCCATAATTAGTCGTAGCTCACATATAAGGCCAACTTCCGAAAATCACGTAAAAGAGCATAACTCTTCAAAAAAAATTGGTATCCAAATTATATTAAACACAAATATTTTCCGTACATATTCATATAACATGGCAGAAATTTATGATGATCAGTCCATAACTAGTCGTAGCTCCCATATAAGGTCCACTTCCCGAAATCACTTTAAGGACCATAGAGATCTTAAAAATGTTGTTATCCGAATTAAATTTAATAAAAATGAGGTTCTTATGTACAAATAGAATGACACCTAATTTTATAATAGTCAGTTCATAAATAGACAAAACTACCATATAAGACCCTCTTCGTAATTCACTTTAACCTCCATAAATCTTTTAAACGTATTTATATCGAGATGAGGTTTAACACACATAATATTTATATTCACGGAAATCATGACACTAAATTTTTGGATGATCGGTCCATAATAGGTCATATCTCCCATATAGCGCCCATATCTGAAAAACTGTTTTGTTGATATACTGGGTATTATATGGTCGGGCTTGACCTTCTTACTTGTTTTTTCTTTAATTATTGTTTTATTTTTTACTTTATATAATTATACTCTACACCACCATAGTGGGGAGAGTATAATGGATTTGTGCTGATGTTTGTAACGCCCAGAAATATTCGTCCAACACCCACCTTAAAGTACCCCGATGGACTTAGAATCACTTTTTGAGTCGATTTAACGATGCCCGACCGCCCGTCTGGCTGTCCATGTAAAGCTTGTGCGCAGAGTACAGGTCGCAAATTTGAAGATTTTTTGATAAAATTTGGTACGTAATATTTTTCGGCCCAAGGATGCATGGGATTGAAACTGGTGGAAATCGGTCGATTATTTCACCTGGCCCCCATACAAGTGTCCTCCCGAAATTGGGGTTTACCGATCATAAATGCATGAATTATGCAAGTACCCAAACAAATTTCATCACAAATGGGTGGTAAATGAAGACAAATCACATCTACAAATTTTGTACCGATCGGTCCATAATTACTCGTAGCTGCCATATAAGGCCCATTTCCGAAAATCACTTTAAAAAGCATAACTTCTCGAAAATGTTGGTATCAAAATAATATTTAACGTAAATATATTTCATATGTAAAAATAATATGGTCTAATTTTATGATGATCGGTCCATAATTAGTCGTAGATCCCATATAAGGCCCACTTCCGAAAATCACTTTAAAGAGCATAACTCTCTCAAAAATGTTGGTATCCAAATAATATTTAACACAATTATATTTTATATGTATATAAATAATATGGTCTAATTTTATGATGATCGGTCCAAAATTAGTCGTAGCTCCCATATAAGGCCCACTTCCGAAAATCACTTTAAAGAGCATAACTCTCTCAAAAATGTTGGTATCCAAATAATATTTAAGACAATTATATTTTATATGTATATAAATAATATGGTTTAATTTTATGATGATCGGTCCATAATTAGTCGTAGCTCCCATATAAGGCCCACTTCCGAAAATCACTTTAAAGAGCATAACTCTCTCAAAAATGTTGGTATCCAAATAATATTTAACACAATTATATTTTATATGTATACAAATAATACGGTCTAATTTTATGATGATTGGTCCATAATTAGTCGTAGTTCCCTGTTGAGGAACCATTCCCATGAATTCAACATTCTTATTTTATGAACTTTACATTTGGAACATTAACTTTGACTTACTCACTTACTCTCACATTATGTAATATTTGTTTATATGAATTCAACCCTTAATGTATGACTGGTGAATGTTAAAGGCAGTCTTCGTTTTATAATCAAACAGACAAGTATTCTTGTGTACATAAGAACAAGTCAGTTTAAATATACATACAAATGAATTAAATATACAGTCCACTTATAACAAAATAAATCGTATACATAATTGAATTTTGAAAATAATTGGAAAGTTGGTTTTTCTTATTCGGTTATCGAGCATAATTTGGTCGTTCTCGCCAAATATCGGACTTAGTGACAATCGCGTGTGTATAGTGGAAAGATACGACTCAGATTGGTGTTGGGTATATCGGAGGCTCCTCTGGAAGATAGGTACCTCCTTTGGAAACGATTTACGAAAATCTAACGAATCTCGTGAATAGACAATTGGCATCGGTGCGTTACATTTCATTCCGGGAGCAGCGACAAGAACAAAAAAAAAAAAACATACATTTGGTGCGGGAGAAAAGAGTAAGGTGCATACATACATACATAAATACGTGTATCATTTATTCGTAGCAACATAAGGTGGTGTGAGTGTGATTTGAAGCAGCTTTACAACATCAGAACACAAATGAATCATGATCTACCGTGCTTGTTTGTTCTAACATAGTTTTTGAAATATTAACGTTCATATCGTTTGGTTGTAAAGCTCAGTTGTGTTAAGGTTTCAAATTTTGTTGATAACATTGCCGGAGAATAAACTTTGAATCGTGTGCGCGTGTGTATGTTACTAAATCATGTGTTGACTTTGATGTGGTTAGTTTCAAAAGCTTTTTGTTGCGAGCAAATTCGTGTTGCATCATTTATTGATGTTAATGTGAGAGTACATATTTGACATGTTGTGAAATTCAAAAGCTTTGAATTTATTGGCAGTTACATTCATACATACGGGTAATAAGTATACAAATACAAAGTGGGAATACGAAATTCGTTACAAGTAGTGCGCGTGCATATTGAACTAATACATATATATATACGGAGAGTTAAATACAATTCGGTTGTGATGCGCAATACTCTCAATGCAGTAAATGAACATATGCGGTGGTAAAGACATTGTGTTATAGATATATGAAACCTTTCGGTTATTTTTGAACAATTAAACTCGGTTGGAAACACAAACATTGATACATGCGGGAGACTACACGCGACAGCTTAATAATTGATTTGTGTATCAACATATACTATTGGAATATTAGGTGGATTGATTGAAAACATCTCAACACAAGATAAGAAAGCGGAACTGATAGAATCTGTAAGTACAAATTTTAATTTACAATTTCTTAAGATGTCGGCAATGAAATCAATGCAATCAAAATGCCGAATGGAAAAGGGTGCGATTACTCGCGCATACACATTTGTCCAAAATCCACCTGAAGAATTATTTACGGAACAAATTCAATCTCGATTGACACGTTTGGAATCCGCTTGGAAGGAATTCATTGGAATTACAGGGGAATTGTATAATTTCGAAGGGGAAGAGGGGTATGTAGATCCCGAACGCGATATGGTGGAATATGAGGAGAACTACATACACAGTCATGCTATGCTCAATCGGATGCTTAGCTCTCTTGGTCCTAATGAACCAAACCCTGAACCTCACAATGAAATGTTTTCACGTCTGGCTGAACAACATTCTACGTTGTTACAAAGACTTGACTTACCAATGACTTCTCGCAACGCAAATGAAGATTTACCGAAATTGAGAATAGAACCATTTGCTGGCAGTTACAAGGACTGGCCAGCCTTTAAGGATTTATTTGTTAGCGCGATTGATTCGAAGGCAAACCTATCTAGTATTCAGAAATTTCATTATTTGAAGTCCTTATTGAAAGATGATGCTGCAAATCTTATTACACATTTGCAAATTTCGGAATTGGCCTCCAGTACAGCATGGGATCGAATCAAAGAACGCTTTGATCGACCGCGTCATATAGTTAATTCTTATATTGAAACATTCATGGACCTCTCTTCTATGAAGGAGGAAAATGCTGCAACGTTACGTAAAATTTCTGATATTTCGAATGAGGTTGTTAGAGGTTTGGATGCAATTAATTACAACGAACGTGATCATTGGTTAATATACATATTGCAGAATAAGATTGATTCTGAATACCGCCGCAAATGGATTGAGAATTCCAGGGATGACCCAAAGCCTACTATATCTAAATTTTTGACATTTTTGGATCAATGCTGTGAGGAATTGGAGCTCGGAAATAGCAACGTTGGTACAAAATCGACAGGCAATAAACGAAACTCATCTACGACCTTAGTTTCGACAAATGTTCAACAAAATTGTGCAGATTGCGGCTCTGATATTCATCACACATACAAGTGTTCACATTTCCTATCACTATTGATCGATCAACGTCGTAATTTCGTCAAGGAAAAATGTCTTTGTTTTAATTGCCTTCGCAAGGGACACACTGCTTACAATTGCAAATCTCAACAGAAATGCCGCTCTTGTCAACGGAATCATCACACATCTTTACATTACACACAGGTTGCTCCTATCCAGCAGGCACACGTTGTTGTCTCGTCGGAACCATCCACTCATGAAGTTATAAGGTCTGAACTTGAGGATTCTCAACCGGTATCTTTGAATACTGTCGTATCTACCATTTATGAAGAAAGGTCTTACTCATATTTTACCTACAGCATTAGTAGATGTTAGAAATCACAAGGGTGATTTTACTACTTGTCGTCTTTTGCTCGATACTGCGTCGGAACTGTCATATATATCGGAAGATTGTATTAAACGTTTGGGATTGCCACACAATTGCTCAAGAATCGCACTTTCTGGAATTTCCTCAGTGAAGGCCGAATCAACTCACGGGGACAGTAATCTCTTTATGAAATCCAGAAATTCACAACATACTATCAATGCTCAAGTACACATTTTGGGTCGAATAACTTCATCACTCCCAAGAAGTACGATAACGAACTACGATCGTCGAAGACTGGATGTAGTTCGTCTTGCTGACCCATCATTTAATCGTTCGAGTCCTATTGACATTTTACTGAGAGCGGACTATGTTTGGGATGTCATAACTCAGGAGAAATTGCTGGATGAAAATGGTAGAACAATAACTGTCTCTACTATTTTTGGTTGGGTTGTAACATCTGTAAACTCATCGCTTCAACAACAAACATCTTCATCATTACTCACATTAGTCGACATCGATAAATCGATTCAATCCTTTTGGGAAATTGAGGAAGCGGAATTACGATGAAACAAGATGATGTAGTTGCATGTGTTGAATAACATTTTCAGGAGACTAACACTAGACATACTGTTGGGCGTTACATTATGGAACTCCCGTTTAAGGAGCAGAATATCTCATTTGTCGATACATACCAAGGTGCGCTTATGAGGTTTAATGCCACTGAACGTAGACTATCTAGGGACCCAATATTGAAGGAAAACTACATTAAATTTATGCGGGAATACCACAGTTTGGGACATATGCGTGCACTTTCACCGGAGGAAGTCGATGTCACCGATGGCTATTTATTTTATTTGCCACATCATCCAATTGTTGGAACCAAATTGCGGGTAGTATTTGATGGCTCACATCAGGATACTGGAGGAATATCACTCAATGATAAATTACACATTGGACCACCAATTCAACGAAACTTATTTGCTGTATGCTTTCGTTTTCGATTACATAAGGTTGTATTCTCCGCAGATATCATTAAAATGTTTCGCCAAATTTGGGTGGCTGAGAAACACCGGAATTTTCAACGGATTCTGTAGAGAGAGGATCCTAATAAGCAACTTAGACATTTTCAATTATGTACCGTTACATATGGTACATCTTCGGCACCATATCTATCCGTACGAGTTTTGGAACAATTGGCAAGAGATTACCAAAAATCTCATCCCAGTGCATCAAAAATCTTACTCGAAGACTTCTACGTCGACGATGTAATCACTGGCGCTTCATCACAGGAGGAACTTGTGCTAATCCGTGAGGAACTTATTGACTTACTTTCGCGAGCCGGGCTCAAGCTAAGCAAATGGGCATCGAACTGTGGGAATATAGCCCTACATTCCGGAAATGATGGAAACTTTTTATCTGAAGATAAGGATACCACAGCAAAGGTTCTCGGTATATATTGGAGAGGTCTCATCACATGCCACAAAAAGAAGAGTTATCTCCGACGTCGCTCGAATTTTCGATCCACTTGGGCTAGTTTCTCCCATCGTTGTAAAATTCAAAATTTTATTCCGGGAATAATGGTTACTAAATCTTAAATGGGATGAGCTATTACCTCCAGATTTGGCAAAACTGTGGATCAATTACAGAAATGATTTACAGAATCTCACGGAATTGAAGTTGCCTCGATACGTTCCTAATTCGAACTCAAGATTGCAACTACACGGTTTTAGCGATACCTCGATTAAAGCTTATGCTGCTGTTGTTTACTGCAGAAAGGAGGATGAGGAAGGGAATATTCACGTGAATATAGTCGCGTCGAAGAGTCGTGTGGCACCACTAAAGCAAATATCTCTTCCCAGATTGGAGTTATGCGGAGCATTGCTACTTACTCGTTTAATGAAATCAATAAGTTCATCATTGCCTCATCAACAAATAGAAATAAACGCATGGTGCGACTCTACAGTGGTATTATCGTGGTTATCTATACAACCAACAAAACTCAAAACATTTATAGGAAATCGCACATCGGAAATATTGGAAACACTTCCTCCAAATGTTTGGAGACACGTAACTACTAAGGAGAACCCCGCGGACTGTGCCTCTCGTGGTTTAATGGTCGACCAACTGCTGGAACACGATCTCTGGTGGAAAGGTCCATCTTTTTTAAAGAACGAACCACAGGTTCTTTCTTTGGGAAGGGTACGGCCCACATTTGATAATGTTGATGTGCTGGCTGGAATGAAGGCTACTGTGGAGAATGTTACGGCGATTCTAACTATTACTACTACTATACATCCTTTGGAACCTATTCTTCAATATGTTTCACACTGGTATAAACAGCTTATGTAAAACGCTTCATCAACCTGCGTATACACGGAACCAGAATTCCTGCGGAGTATCTAACATATGACGAAATTAAGGACGGCAGGATAACTTGTATCAGAATGGCTCAAAATAGTTTCTCAGCGAAGAGGAAATGCTTGCTACGTAGGCGGAAAATAGACAATAATTCGAAACTGATCAAATTGTCACCATTTATCATTGATGATGGATTGCTGAGGGTCGGAGGAAGAATTTCTAATTCAGAACTTTCATCGGAAATTCAGCACCCTATTATACTTCCAAGGGAACACAAAATCACAAGATTAATTATCAAAGAGGAACACATTAGGAATTTGTATCCTGGCGTATCTGCACTATTTTAATTGTTCGACAACATTATTGGATTCTGGGAGCCAGGAACTTAATTCGTGAGCACACTCATAAATGTTTGATTTGCTTTAGACAAGCTCGACATGTGACACAACAAAGATTGGCTGATCTACCCGGAGTACGGATTAAACAAGCCTTTCCGTTTCAAAATACTGGATGTGACTATTCCGGCCCATTTACTTTGAAGATACATCCCGGAGGAACCTCGAAAACCTCTAAAGGTTATATATGCCTTTTCGTCTGTATGGTGACATCAGCCATACATTTGGAATTGGCAACTGACTTAACTACGGAATGTTTTTTGGCTGCTCTTCGTCGCTTCATGGCACGTCGTGGTAAATGTTCTACCATCTATAGCGACAACGGCAAAAACTTTGTCGGCGCAAAACGTAAGCTGAATGAGATGTATCAACAATTACAAGCTGAAAATCACAACAGACTCATCACAGAAGCCTTGGCTAAAGATAACATCAGATGGATTTTTATCCCCCCCCTATTCCCCACATTGGGGTGGTATTTGGGAATCAGGGGTACGTTCGGTTAAACTCCACCTACGCCACGTTATTGGCACAACTATACTGACGTTTGAACAGATGCATACGCTCCTTGCTCAAGTGGAAGCTGTCATCAACTCTAGGCCACTGGGATTCGCCTCGGACATCGATACTAATTCTCAATCTCCTTCTCATTTCTTAATAGGCAGGCCGACTACTTTTGTTCCTGAGGGTAACTTAACTGGATTGAAATCAAATCGGCTTTACTATTGGCAACATGTACAATGCATGTACCAAGGATTTTGGCGATGATGGAGTAGAGAGTATTTGACCTCACTTCAACAACGCCCCAAATGGATGACTACTCAACCGGATATTAATATGGATGATATTGTTCTCATAAAGGAAGATAACGCTCCACCCTCTACTTGGATGACTGCTCGCGTAATTGAGACCTTTCCTGGTAGTGATGGTTTAACCAGAGCTGTGCGGCTGAAGACATCTCATGGGACCATGACCAGGCCGATTGTCAAGATTGTTGAACTTCCCATATGCTGAAACGCTGTTTCAGGGCCGCCCGGGATGTTGAGGAACCATTTCCATGAATGCAACATTCTTATTTTATGAACTTTACATTTGGAACATTAACTTTGACTTACTCACTTACTCTCACATTATGTAATATTTGTTTATATGAATTCAACCCTTAATGTATGACTGGTGAATGTTAAAGGCAGTCTTCTTTTTATAATCAAACAGACAAGTATTCTTGTGTACATAAGAACAAGTCAGTTTAAATATACATACAAATGAATTAAATATACAGTCCACTTATAACGAAATAAATCGTATACATAATTGAATTTTGAAAATAATTGGAAAGTTGGTTTTTCTTATTCGGTTATCGAGCACTCCCATAAATGGCCTACTTCAGAAAATCACTTTAACGATCATAAATTTCTTAAGAATGTTGGTAATCAAATAAAATTCGACACAAATAATATACAGAAATGATGACACCTAATTTTATAATGGTCGGTCCGTAATTAGTCGAAACTCCCAAATAAGACCCTCCCCGCAATCAACTTTAACCTCGATAAATCTTTTAAAAGTATCTATATCGAGATAAAGCTTAATATACATAATATTTATATTCACAGAAATCATGATACTAAATTTTTGGATGATCGGTCCATAATAGATCATATCTCCCATATAGCGCACATTTCTGAACTGGGTGTAGGGTATTATATGGTCGGACTTGACCGAATATACATTCTTACTTGTATTTACCTTAAAGTATACTGATCGACTGAGAATCAATTTCTGTGTAGATTAACCGATATTCATCTGTCCGTCCGTCTGGCTGGCTGTCCATGTAAAGCTTGTACGCAGAGTACAGGTAGCAATTTTGAAGATATTTCTATAGAATTTGGTACGTGATATTTTTTCGGCCCAAGGATTGACGGGATTGAATCTGGTAGAAATCAGTCTATTATTTCACCTGGCCCCCTACAAATGTCCTCCCGAAATTAGGGTTTACTGATCATAAATGTTTGAATTATGCAAGTATCCAAACAAATTTCATCACAAATGAGTGGTAAATAAAGTCAAATCCTATCTACGCATTTTGTGCAGATCGGTCCATAATTACTCGTAGCTCCCAAATAAGGCCCACTTGCGAAAATCACTTTAAAGAGAATAACTCTCTCAAAAATGTTGGTATCCAAATAATATTGAACGAAAATATATTTCATATGTGTAGATATAATATTGTCTAATTTTACGATGATCGGTCCATAATTAGTCGTAGCTCCCATTAAAGGCCCACTTCCGAAAATCACTTTAAAGAGCATAACTCTCTCAAAAATTTTGGTATCCAAATAATATATAACACAAATATATTTTATGTGTATACAAATAATACGGTACAATTTTATTATGATTGGTGCATAATTAGTCGTAGCTCCCATATAAGGCCCACTTCCGAAAATCACTTTAAAGCGCATAACTCTCTCAAAAATATATTTCATGTCTAAAAATAATACGGTCCAATTTTATTATGATCGGTCCATAGTTAGTCGTATCTCCCATATAAGGCCCATTTCCGAAAAGCACTTTAAAGAACATAATTCGCTCAAAAATGTTGGTATCCAAATAATATTGAACGAAAATATATTTCATATGGCTAAAAATAATACGGTATAATTTTATTATGATCGGTTCATAATTAATCGAAACTACCACATAAGACCCTATCCGTAATTCACATATACTGGTTGTAGGGTGTTTTTATTTTTTTTCTTGGACTATCACTTAGGGGACGACCCCTACTTTTGCAATGCATTGAGTTGGAACTAAGAATATAGGTTATGGGAGGGAGGATAGAGGGACCCTATCCGTAATTCACATATACATGTTGTAGGGTGTTATTATTTTTTTTTCTTGGACTATCACTTAGGGGAGGACCCCTACTTTTGCAATGCATTGAGTTGGAACTAAGAATATAAGTCATGGGAGGGAGGATAGAGGGAGTAGTGTTTGTGAACATTTGCTTTAATTTTCCTATATTGGAAGTGGCACATACGGACAGTACGGCTAAAGAACGAATTTTCCCTGTAGTGTGTTGTGCGATCCACTGTCTAGTCGATCACAAGTGCATGAGCCCTGAGTGAAGAACGGGTATTACGTAAAAAACTACGTGTTGCAGGAATAAGTTCCCTGATTTCAGCAGAACACATTCCATTATAGTATCGATAGAACAGTGAAACACAACCCACATTGCGGTGATGCTCCCATGAATCAATAGAGTTGGATACCCTATTGTCACCGATAAGCCTCTTCGCTCTCTCCTATACGCGGTCGAGTAAATCCAAAATAGACTTCGGAGCACCGGCCCATACATGAGAGTTGCATTCCATTTTCAAATATACGTGGTGTAAATAGTAAGAAGATCAGATGGAGTGAAGTATTTTCTACAGCGTTTTAAAAAACCAAGGCACTTGAACGCTTCTTTTGACACTTGAAAAATGTGTTTGGTCCAGCGGACATCACACTGGATTATCATGCCTAGAACGTCAAGAGCGTCTGATTCCTTAATATTTACACCGCCCATTAAAACAGATGAAGCAACATGATCTGTTGTGCGTTAGTAAACAACACTGAGTCTTACGTGTGTTAAAATCGACTCTGTTCGCACAACCCCATTCCGAGATTGTCTCAAGATCTCGGCTTAGCGTATCATTCATATTTTGTCTTATTTCACCAATCTCCAAAGGGTTTGGTCTATGGTTAAATGAGTATGAATGGCAAATGCTGATATCATCTGCAAAAGAATAGATAGGGTTTGAAGTTTGACAAAGAAGGTCATTTATAAAGATGAGAAATAAAGTGGGAGAAAGAACGGAGCCTTGCGGTACCCCTTGAACTCGTCTGATGAGATCCCATCTATAAAAACTCGTATAGTGCGATTTCTGAGGAAACTCGATATAAATCGAGAGATGTTATCACCGATACCAAAAGCAATGAGTTTCGATAAGAGAGCACCATGCCAGACTTCGTCGAACCCCATAGAAATATCTAGAGCCACAACTTAACTTCGGCAAAACGGTATATAGAACGACACCATTTTTCCGATAGGAAGGCTAGTCAGTCACCCGTAGAGCGTCCTCTATGGAAGCCGTACTGGCGATCGCTAAGTAAATTGTTGGACTCTAGATATTTCACAAGATGGTAATTTACCATAATTTCCATGACTTTCGAAAGTGCAGAACAGATTGCAATTGGGCGATAATTTCCAGGGTTTGTAGCCTTTCCCTTTCACCGTCACGGTATAAGTTGCTGAAAAGGTAAGCTAATGGACGAGATAGCGTCGAGGAACACTGCTTCAAGACCAGTGCTGGTATACCATCTGGCCCAGAAGACTTATTTATGTTCAGATCCGCTAAAACCCTTTTAACTGCGCACGTGCGAAAGAATATATTTGGAATAGTTACTGATATTCTTTCGAGCACGGGCAGTGGTTGATTGCTTTCCGGTAAATTTGAATTATTTGCAAATAATTCAGTCAAAAGGTTAGCTTTGTCAACCGGGTATGTGAATGGTTGGTCATTCTTTAAAAGAGTAGGAATTGCAGAACTAGCATTATCCTTTATTCTTTCAACGAATGACCAAAAGCTTTTACTGCCCCGGGGAGTAATAAGATCTTTTGCACGGAGGCATTTCTCGTATAGAGATTTTTCATGCCTCAGCACTTTGGCACACGAAGACTTCGCTCGTTTTTCTTTGAGGGTATGCATTTTTTCATTCCCATCATGATTATATTTTCGAAAGAAACAAAGTTTCCAATTGAAATGCCGGAAGAATTCGTTGAACTCAGCCCAACGAGCCTTTTCGTATACAAAAGTTGAACGTTTCGTAGCAGGTCTTGAAACGTTACGAAGTTCGGAGAGCAAAATGGAAGCGGAAATGGTGCAATGATCCGAATTACCAAGAGGTGCAAGAACATTTACCTTATACTTATTAGGGTGTGAGGTTAAAAAAAGGTCGAGGGTGTTGTTTTGGTGACCATCAACGCATGCCATATGCATTCATTCATTCACTAGTTGCGCAAGGTGATTGTGCGGCGGGAATAATTCAACATATTGGCCTTCAGTAGTTGTATGACTTGAATGGTGAAGCCAAGAGGAATTGTGAACATTGAAATCACCAGTAACAACAATTTCACTGCTAGGACAACTCTCGAGAATCTTTGTTATGGAATCGGAAGTCATATATGGTAGTATCCCTTGCCGCTATGACGTACACTCACGACTAAGTGTCATAACATCAACGGTTAGTCAGTAGGGTGTATTATCTAATATTTCACCTGGTAAATATTGTCTGGTTCACATGATGAAACCCGACTAAACCCTTTAGCGCTGACTAACCATTTCCCACAATCTGTGAGTCTACGTCGCAACTAAATACCTTTTTGTTATAGATGTAAGTTAGTTTGTTAAACAACAAATTTAAAAACAAATAAAGTGAAATAAACTGAATTTCTTTGAAAAACTAAATAAAATGAAGAAAAAGTGAAAATTTTAAACATAAACTAAATTTCAAACAAATTTAAAAGCTTAATAAAATGTACATAAATATGTAAATATAAAGAATCTTAAAACTGTAATGTATGTATATTTGTGATACAGTGAACAAAATACGAAAACCAACAAGTAAGAAAGTATAGTCGGTCAATATAATACCCTACACCTAGTATATGTAAATATAAAACAGTTTTTCAGAAATGGGCGTTATATGGGATATATCACCTATTTTGGACCAAAATTCAGTGTCATGATTTCGATGAATATAAATATTATATGTGTTAAACTTTATCTCGATATAAATACTTTTAATAGATTTATGGAAGTTAAAGTGGGAGTTTGGGAGTTTCGACTAATTATGGACCGACCATTATAAAATTAGCTGTCATTATTTTTGTATATAAGAAACTTATTTGTGTCGAATTTTATTTGATTACCAAATTTATGCTCTTTAAAATGATTTTCGGAAGTGGGCCTTATATGCGAGCTACGACTAATTATGGGTCGATCATAATAAAATTGTACCGTGAAATTTCTATGTATATATTTGTGTTCAATATTATTTGGAATCCAACATTTTTAAGAGAGTTATGCTCTTTTAAGTGATTTTCGGAAGAGCGCCTTGACCGACTATACTTTCTTACTTGTTTTTTCTTTAATTATTGTTTTATTTTTTACTTTATATAATTATGCTCTATACCACCATAGTGGGGAGAGTATAATGGATTTGTGCTGATGTTTGTAACGCCCAGAAATATTCGTCCAACACCCACCTTAAAGTATACCGATCGGCTTAGAATCACATTTTGAGTTGATTGAACGATGCCCGTCCGTCCGTCTGGCTGGCTGTCCATGTAAAGCTTGTGCGCAGAGTACAGGTCGCACTTTTGAAGATATTTCGATAAAATTTGGTAAGTGATATTTTTTCGGCTCAAGGATGGATGGGATTGAAACTGGTGGAAATCGGTCGATTATTTCACCTTCCCCCATACAAGTGTCCTCCCGAAATTGGGGTTTACCGATCATAAATGCATGAATTATGCAAGTATCCAAACAACTTTCATCACAAATGAGTGGTAAATGAAGACAAATCACATCTTTTTTTTTTTTTTTTTTTTTTTTTTTTAGTTTAGTTAAGTTTAAAAATTTCTTTACATATTTCACTTAGGACTAATCCCGCGAAGCCATTCGGCTTATCTGCAGGATGTAAAATAAAAATATGATTTAAAAAATTTTGAGTTACAAAAAATAAAAAGTAAAAAAAAAAGTACATATGTATATAATTCATTTTAACACATAAAAATTTATTGCGACGATAAGAAATATAATTTCAGAAGTGATCTCCTTTTAGAAATATTGGTTACATTAAAAAGATATATTGGCAATTTATTAAAAATAGTAGGTAGTATAACGGCTAAGGTGTTTTTTGCATAGTTCTTTTTGTAGCGATCCACTTTGAATCTTCCCTCAGTACGAAGTCTTGTGCTGTATGTGTGGTCCAATTGTTGTAAAAATCTGTTGTCTTTATAAAATTCATTTGCAAGTGTGTTGCAATACAGACTATGGATGTTGAGTACTTCTAATTCGGCTGCGATGTTATTATTGTTGTTGTTTCTGTTGGTGTTCTGGAGTTGTTTGTATTTATATTGTTTGCAGTGTTACCGTAAACCATGTTGTAGTTTAGGAATTGTTTATTGTGATGTAAATTTTTTAATAATATTTTCAGGATTTGGTTTTGAGTCTGTTGCAGTGATTTGCAATATATAGAACTGCCCCAAGCAGTAATACCATGTCTTAAGTATGATTCAGCAAGCGAAAAGTATGCTTGCTTTAATACGTTAAACGTAGTACAATTGCTGAGATGATATAGGCTGTACGCGGTTTTCCTTAATTTTTTGCGAAGGTATTGTATGTGAGTTAACCATTTGAAATTTTCGTCGACATAAACACCCAGATATTTGTACGACTTCACTACTTCGATAATTGTAGAACATTTATCAATATATGCTGTTTTTTTGTTAACTGTATCATGTAGACATTTGGTATTGTGAAATTTTATGTTCATGTTTGTGTGTGTGATGTGAGGTGGTTTGATGTGCATTAGTTTTGACTTTGAGGCGTTTATTACAATCCCGTTGTCATGACACCATTTATTTATTAAGTCTAGTTGATTTTGCATTGTTGTGATAGCTGTATTTACATTTTTGTTGCTTACGATTATTGCAGTATCGTCGGCATAAGCGAATGTTGTGCAGTTTTTTAACATATCAATAATTTCATTTGCATAGACAAGATAAAGAATAGGTCCTAGTTTTGAACCTTGAGGTACACAGTTGTTTGAGGATGTCTGGTTGCTTGTTGTGTTTTGAATTTTGACACGATATGTTCGAAAATCAAGGTAGTTTTTGAATAATCTCAATGCGTTACCCCTGATTCCATTTCTTTCCAGTATATCAATAAGATTTGTATGTGATAAGGTATCAAAAGCTTTGCTAAAATCTATGAACAGAACTAGGCAGTGATTATTTTCGCTCAGGCTTTTGTTTACGCAATTAGAGAAATTTCCAAGCAATTTATTGATATTTTTCCCTTTCTGAAAACCAAATTGATTAGGGTTGATAATTTTATATTTTCTCAGAAAGGCAGTAAGTTGTTTTACTATTATTTCTTCTAGAACTTTTTCGATAACTGGGAGAATTGCTATTGGTCTATAATTGTTGTAATCGTTTTTTGTGCCGTTTTTGTAGATGGGTCGTATTATTGACGTTTTTAGTATATCTGGTATTGTTGCGCTGCTGATACATGTATTTATAAATGATGTTATTAGTGTTGTTAAAATATTAGCATTGTATTTTAATTCCTTTGGTCTGATTCCATCTACCAGCACCTTTATTGATACTTAGGTTTCTTAGAATGCTGTAAACTTCTGTCTTGTTTGTATTTGATATATATATTGAGTTTTGTACTGTTGTTTTAGTATGTTGTAGTGTTTTTATATCACACTTGTGAAGTATGTTTTGTACATTTTCATTAAAGCTTTTCGCAAAATTATTTGTTAAATTGTAAACAATTTCATTTTTAAAGTTTGTTATTACTGTTTTATCAATGTTGGTCAAATTTTTACCAGTGATTTCATTAATCAATTGCCACGTAACTCGCATATTATTTTTATTTTCCATAAATTTATTTTTGTAGTAATTGGTTTTTGCATAATTTAATTTTTTATTTAAAGAGTTTCTGAACTTTTTGTATTCAATTTCGTATATTTTGTTTTTTTGATTATTAAGATATTTATTATAAAGTTTATCCCGTATTTCACAACCTTTTAACAATTCTTCGTTAAACCATGGATTTAGTTTTCTTTTTTTATTATTTTTATTAATTGTTTTTGATGTTTGATAAATATTCTTAAAAGTTGTATATATTTTATTAAAATATTCATGTGCACTTAAATTTTGGTCAATAATATTGTTCCAGTTTGTTAGCTGAATTTTTTTGTTTACGTTAAAACTGTTGATTTGCGCACCCTGACAATATGTGTTTTCTATACCCTGGCTGTTTTCTTTTTGTTTTGGTACTCCTTCATCTACACAACAAAATAGAGAGTAATGGTCAGAGATATTGCTTCTCACTATAGCAGCATATGTTGTTTTTGTTGTTTTGGTTTTTCTTACATGTGCATGATCAATGCATGTACTTGTTTTTCTGCTTACATCTTCTCTTGTGCATTGATTTACAATGCTCTCTAGCAAATAAGATGAGATCATTTCCATATATTTTGTTGTTGTAATATTTTGTGTAATTATATCGATATTCATATCACCAACAATAATAATGTCTTGTTTGTTTTTAATTTTGTTTATTATTTGATCGAGTTCTATTATGAACTCATTTACATTTTTATTTGGTGGTCGATAGAGCGCAATAAGAGAAAAGGTTTTATTATTACTTGTTACCACTGTTGCCAACTTTTTTTTTACGATTCCCGTCAAATCTTACTCCAAAAACCGCTAGAAACCGCAAAACTTTTATATTTAGCAGGAAAAATTTAAAAAAACTGCTAAATCATGAAAAATCTATATAATTAATACAAAATAGCATAATTTATTTTTATTTATTGCATGTTTTATTACTTTTAATTCATTTAGTTCATGTTTTTATAAATAAATATGTATGTTATACCAATTTAAACTGATAATTTTATAGTAAACAATAAAATCATATTTTTCGATTCAGGTATTATCAAAAATATTGACCCAGTCGTTTAAATTTTCGGTATGCATTGCCTTGGTTCCTACTTCTTTAAGAACGTGTGTTGGAACTTTATAGTCGAAACAACATTTATCAGAAAGTTTTAGTCCGTATCTGCAAATAAAAATAATAATAATATATTTTTCTAAATTTTAAAAAATGATGGAACGATTTTAAAGACAACACCATAACGCTGTTCTAAAAATAATCAGTGACAATATTATTGTTTTTTTTTCATTTTTAACTTAAGAACAAAATAGGATTTGAAGTGTGATTCTAGTTTTACTTTTTCAAAAATATAATAGTCTAATTTTCTAATTAAATTTACCTCACATGAAGAACAGCATTTACAGTACTTGTTAATAGTCTGTTTCGTAGCTTAGTTTTAACTAGATTAAGTTGACTGAATACTCTTTCCACATCTGCATTTGACCATGGAAGAGACAAAATATCTAATGCAAATCCGGCTAATTCATTGAATGGATTATTTCCAGCAGAATCTTTATAATTAAAAACTTCAGACCAAAATAGAGTTGTTGAAGAACTTTCCATCCATTTTATGTAAGAAATACTATTGTATTGGGAGTTTATAAGATCAATCAAATCGGTTTTTATCGAAAAAGTAGATAAAAGAGGAATGAAACTATCTTTATTCTGTCTTAAAACATTTTCAACGGTCAAAAGGTTAACAGTTTTGAGCATCTTAAAATTTTCTGGTAACATTAATGTAATAAATATTATAAAAGAATGAAAAATATGTACAATTAGTATTCAAAACTACTACCTTTTTTTCAATTGCGATATTAAATGGACAACAAAATTTACACAATTATTCCTTATACAATTTTCCGTCTCGTTATCGATATTTTGTAACTCTTTTAAACGCGTTTCAAAAGAAAATCCTAAATATCGACTAAAACATACGTTTTCCTGGAAGTCTGTTGAAAATATATCAATATCCGTTGTTGGGTCCAAAACAAACTGTTTAAGATAGTTAACACAGTTTTCCATATCATTCAATAATTTAGTAGGGTCTGCATTTTGGCTTTGGAAACTTTTGTTTAACATTTGCATATTGGTTAAAATAGGTTTCAAAAATATTAGGTATAAAAAGTTTTCATCATTATTGTATAAATCGTATAACTTAGCTGCCATAAAACATTTTTCATAATTTTTTGCTATTCAAAAATGTGTTTTCAGTTCAACCCACTGGTCAACAATTCTTGTAATGGAAGTTTCAATAGACAACCAGCGTGTATCACAAATATTGGTAATTTTCAATGGTACCTAAAATATATTATTAGTTAAAATTGGTTTATTTATTTTCTTACTGATTTTTGTTTAAACCTGATCATCATTGATGGCTTCAAATATATGTTTGTAACTTTGTTGTCGAACAAAACTTCTGGAACACCAATTAAACGTTTCATTTACTAAAAACTCAAGATGATCTCGCATGCAATTCTTCCACGAACTGGTAACAGCTAATTGAACAGAATGGCATACACACTTTAGTAATATAAGGTTTGGAACCAATTTCTTGAGTTCAGTGTAAACGCTCGTTTTACTGCCAACCATGACATTTGCATTATCCACTCCAATGCCCAGCATATTTTTTACGTCAAGTTTAAACTTGTTTAGTTCTTCAACAACAATTTTAGCTATACCTTCGGAATTAGCACATTCTACCTCAGCTAAGCTTAAAATGTAGAAACAATTTTTTGTTTCAATACACTAAAATATATAATCACAATCCCTAGGAACAAATACAATTAAATTAGTACAAAACATATTAAAACTTCTTAAGTGAATTTGACAAAAACAACAAAATAATTATATATTTACCCAGCAATTTTATAACTCCTATATCAGTTGATTCGTCGATTAAAATGCTGAATTTTGAATTGGATATATCTTTCCTTAACTCCTTTGTGAAATGAGAGGATAAAACATTCTTAATTAAATAGGTGCATTTGCTTCTATGTAAACGAATCTCATCAAAATGAGATTTGCACATATCTGAATTATTGGAAGTATGTTGACAAGTGAAAAGAGCCAATGCAACTTCCTGCTCTTTGGCTTTATTAGCAACTTCAGGTGCGAAGTCTAATTTACGCCAACACAAACCTCTTACAGAAGCAGCATTTTTATGTTTTTGGGTTTCTCCGTGATTTATCAAATCACTTAATTTACCTATTAAGGAGCACCTGCAGTACTTACAAATTCCTTTAGTGGGATCGTTTTCATTAATGTCCAACCATACCTTTAGTTTTGGATGGTCCAGCCATTCACGACGAAACTTTTGGGTGTACCTTGGTGCCATAACCTTTTCATTAGAAAAACAATGTTAATTTAATAAATTTAATATGGCTTTATATTGTACTTACTCTGTAATTTGTTGCCGATATAAAATGGGTTGGAACTATTTTTTGTTTGTTTTTTATTTAAAATAAAATAAATTATTTTCCATTAACCGCTATTCGACTCTCGATCGCAATTGTATGGTTGTATTTTTATGTACTTTCTTTTTTTTACCAAACAACACAATATACTGTCATGTGCACCCTGTAGATGGTTAACTAATAAGAGGGTTGGCAACACCAACATTGGAAAAAAAATAAATAAATAAAAAGGGACAACACGAGAGGTAGAAATTAATAAATAGTGAAGAAGAAAAAAAAAAGTAAGTAAATAAACAAACAAACAAACAAATATAAAAGGAATTGCTGAAAAATTGGTCTGATGATAAGATAGAGAAAAATCCGACATCTTGACGACCGAGATTTCTGGACCGCCAAAAAAGAAAGATGTCGACACCCTTTTTACTTTTGATTTGGCGGCGGTAAGAAGATGTCGAAAGAAAGAAGAAAATTCCTTTTTGTGTGCTTTATTTACCTGAAGAAAAATTAAAAACAATTGAAAAATACCAAATTAAAAGTACATGTTGATTGTATAAAATTCAACTAAATAAATGGGCAAATAAAACAAATTACAAAAATAACAAAATAATACATATTAACAAAATCAGTCATAGAAAGAAAATAAAACAAGTAAATTAAAATAAAGAAAAACATATACAAATTTGAAAACTAAAACTAAAGTCGCCAAAGCCACTCCATCACAACTCCATTCACCGTGGGACATCCTGGTCATCAGCCATAAACCAACTCCCGGAAAGGTCAGGTTTTCGCCCGACGAGTACATAGACTGAGACTCGGACTCTCACGTACCTAAAAATAAAACAATTGTATACTAATTTTAAGTAAGTAAATATAGTTTTTTTGTGTGTTAACGAGTATCAAGTCACCTTGTATTGAGGGTGCGCGCGTCCGATTAGGCAGTGAGCTCATTTCCCAATTGATCGTCGAAAGTAGGTCCCATTGACCCTAAAAATTAAAATAAAAGAAACAAAGTTACAAAAAGAAATAAGTATATGTTGTAAAATAAAAGTGTTGACCGTACGTAACCGAACAAACCATATCGGCGAAGTGGACCACTACATTAAAGCAAAACGGGCCTGTAATTTTTGGTGAATTTGGAAGACTGTTATATGAATTTTTGAACCATTCCTTGAATTTTTTTGCGATTAATTTAAATTGAAATTTTGAGTTTGTAAATAGTTGTCCGAGTTTAATTTAAATTTTTGAATTTTCTATTATGTTTAAAATCGAATTAATTTTGGTTTGCATTAAAATTTAAATTCAGTTTTTGTTGTTAATTTAAATAGTTCTATTAATGAACATGAAATTTTATAACGTTTGAGTAAATTTCAAGTTTTTTAATATGATTGGTTAAACAAATAGGTGGCGGTAAGTAGAGGAAATTAATTTTGCAGGTCAAAAGTGTTTGGGACATCTAAAAATTAAACTCCAGATGTCACGGAGAGGTGTAGTCTCGAGTGGGAGGGCAAAAATCCTGGCCTAACATCAGCCAGATGAACTTGAATGAACCAGCGTCGTTAATATTGAGTGTTGTATTATATTTTGTTGTACTTCGATGCCCCAGATAATAAAATTCCTTTACAGCTGGTATGAATTTTTTATTTATGGTGTGTTAGACGGCCCAGAATGTTGACAAGAACCACGCCGACCGGCGAGCTTAAGCCCGGCAATAAGCGCGCATACCAGCGCTGTCAACAATCTGGCCACTTCAGACAGCTTGGAAATATTTTCTGCCAGCTGGGTTGTAACACAACTCTTTTTGCAGACGCACACATAATAAAATGGCGCCCAACGTGGGGCCCGAAGTAGTCTGAAATAGTAAAGAGAAAATGAATCCACACAAATTCGTATGTCCGACTAGGATATTTAAGAGTCCCTAATCGTTGCGACGAATTTTTAAGGAATTGTCTCTACATTCATACACTTTTAAATACATAGTTAAATAGTTTTTTTAGGTTTTATTTGTAGAACATTTATACTTATGTAAGTCCCGATAGCAGTGTTAATACTATCTGCTACGCGTTGCGACATAATGTGTAAATGTAATACATTTAAAATTTACATTTGGACTCCGGACCATACTTATCACCTGGAGGCTTAAGTTCGGTAATAAGTACCAAGACTTTTAAATGCTCTAGTGCGATGGTAGGGCGAGGAGACTATTATACCTGACATAGTTTAGTTTTTCAATAGATAAATTTTTATAAGTTTAGAGTTAGTCCTAGTGTCGAGAAGTTATTCACAACTGCTAGTTGCAATTCTAAATTTAATGAAACTTTCTTTATATTTGAAATTAATTTCGATTTTTTTTTTTTAAACACGCAATATTAACCGCTGATCATTCTAACACTTTTTGAAAATTTACCTCTCGAAATAAACCGCCAACCGTAACTTTGATTTTCTTGGTACCTTAATTGGAAATTTGTAATTTTATTAAAAATTTGGTCTTTATTCCCATTGTTTTCCTGGAATTTGAATT
Source organism: Bellardia bayeri (assembly GCA_950370525.1). Classification (NCBI taxonomy): domain Eukaryota; kingdom Metazoa; phylum Arthropoda; class Insecta; order Diptera; family Calliphoridae; genus Bellardia; species Bellardia bayeri. The sequence goes on from CATNUC010000012.1 coordinate 564,807, forward strand.
TTTTATATATACTTTTTCATACTTTTATACTTTTTATATCTAGTAATAGTCGATTTTTTTTTAGTTTTATTTTTATTTATATTTATTTATAGAAAGATTTAATCCTTTAATAGTATATTTCGTTTTGAATTTTTTTATTATTCCATAGTAGCAAATTTATATTTTTCGGTAGCTTCTTTATATGAGGGAGACGATTCCCGTTTTTACACTAAAATAAATATAAACGGGTTTGAAATCGAAGGTTTGTTGGACAGTAGAGCGACGGTCACGTGTTTAGGTCGAGATTGTATGGACCTAGTAAAGAAAACCGGTTTGGAGATACACGATTTCCATACAATAATAAAAACCGCTGACGGTACGGCTCACAAAATAGTCGGTCGAGTTCGGGCGAAAATAGGTTTTAGTAATAAGAGTGAGGTCATCACTTTCTATTTAGTACCTACACTAAATCGCGAGCTTTTCTTGGGCGTTGACTTTATGAAGGCATTTAAACTACTTGCCAACATCGGTAGTCTTATCACGAATGGAGTAAATCTCTGTGAAGAGACCGATAATACACTAGACATCGTAACTCATAAGCTGTCACCAGAACAGCGACGAAAATTAGATTTAGTCATTTGTAAGTTCCCTTGCTATAGAAAAGAAGGATTAGGAAAAACACATTTAGAGACGCACTGTATAGATACCAGGGATGCGATTCCAGTAAAAGATCGTCACTATCCTGTGTCCCCGGCTGTACAAAATTTGATGTTTGCGGAGCTGGATAGGATGCTTGATCTTGGTGTCATTGAGCTAAGCGAGAGTCCATGGAGTCATCCGGTTACTCTGGTCCGTAAGGGCGAGAAGAATCGGCTGTGTCTGGAAACTCGAAAGCTCAATGCACTAACGGTCAAGGATGCCTACCCTCTGCCACACATCGAAGGTTTGCTCAGTCGTTTGGGAGACACGATTTTTATATCTAGTGTCGACTTAAAGGACGCTTTTTGGCAGATACCACTAGATCAGTCTAGTAGGGAGAAAACTGCATTTACGGTGCCTGGGCGACCACTCTACCATTTTACGGTCATGCCATTTGGGTTGTGTAATGCAGCTCAAAGGCTATGTCGTTTAATGGATAGAGTGATCCCTGCGGCGCTTCGTGATAAAGTTTTCGTCTACTTAGATGATCTCTTGATAGTATCTCCAAATTTCGAGACACACCTGGAATTGTTAACTCAGGTAGCTATTCAGTTGCGAGAAGCAGGGCTCACGATCAATGTGGAAAAATCTAAATTTTGTTTTAAGGAGTTGCGATATCTAGGGTATATCGTAGGTGGTGGTAAAGTGAAGCCAGATCCGGCTAAGGTCGAAACGATTTCTCGTTTTGCCTACCCTAAAACGGCTAAGCAAGTGCGGAGTTTCATGGGAGCAACAGGCTGGTATAGGAAATTTATACCAGACTATGCAACCATTGCAGCTCCAATCTTTGACACGCTAAAGAAGGGGAAGCAATTCAAGTTTTCGCAAGAAGCCATGGCCGCGTTTGATCACCTCAAGAAGGCTCTGATGACTAGTCCACTTCTTATTCACCCGGACTTCTCCAGACATTTTTACGTTCAGTGAGGCATCTGATGTGGGTATAGGGGCTGTTTTGTTCCAGAAAGACGATTCGGATGGTGAGCATCCAATAGTCTATCTGTCGCACAAACTAACCCCTGCACAAAAGAATTATTCAGTTACTGAACGTGAATGTCTGGCAGTTGTTCTGGCGATTAAGAAGTTTAGGCCCTATATAGAATTGATGCCTTTCACTGTTATTACGGACCACAGCAGCCTTAAGTGGCTCATATCACATAAAGATTGTCAGGTCGGTTAGCGCGGTGGAGTTTGCACTTACAATCGTACAATTTCACTATTGAGCATAGGCAGGGGAGGCAGAATGTAGTACCCGATACCCTATCTCGATACGAAATGTCGGAAATCTGTACAGAGGTTGGTAGGCTAATAGATCTTAATTCTGATGCTTTTAAGTCGGGTAATTATTTAGAACTTGTTTCCGTTATAGAAACAAATTCTGAACAATTACCGGACTTAAAAGTAGTTGATGGTTTGATTTACAAGAGAGTTCGTCCATACGCCGGCGAAATCCTAAATGAGGATTTTGCTTGGAAGTTATGGGTACCTCTCGAACTAACCAAAACCATTATAGAAAACGCGCACAATTCGCCGCAGGCTGCTCACGGTGGCATAGGCAAAACTCTAAGTAGAGTGCGTGAATATTTTTATTGGCCTAACCAAACTGTACAGATTCGAGATTTCGTACGAAATTGTGACGTTTGTAAGGAAACGAAACCGGCTAATGTGACATTATGGCCACCAATGGGAGCTGAGGTTACCAGCGACCGTCCGTTCCAAAGAATCTTCGTAGATTTTCTTGGTCCATATCCGCGCTCGAAAAACGGAAATTGCTACATTTTTATTGTACTGGACCACCTTACGAAATTCGTTTTGCTTAAAGCGATGCCTAAGGCCAGTACTAAAAATGTAGTAAAATTTTTGATTTCGGAAGTTTTTTATAAATTTGGAATGCCGGAAACGATTGTATCCGACAATGGAAAGCAGTTCGTAAGCAAAGAGTTTACCACCATGGTCGAAAATTTCGGGGTAAAACACTTAGAACTGCTATACACGCGCCACAGGCAAATGCCTCAGAGCGCGTCAACCAGTCTATTTTGGCAGCCATTCGCTCAAATTTAGAAGAGGATCAGTCGCAATGGGACAGAAACCTTTCCGAAATAGAATTTTCCTTAAGATCTTCAGTACAAACCTCGATTGGAGTAACTCCTTATTTCGCATTATTCGGTATGAATATGATTGGCCACGGAAGCGTGTATGGAATAGCCCGGAAACTTAAAAGCTTAAACGACTTAGATTTAAATGTCATACCGAAAGCCGCAAAAATGGAGTTATTGAGACAAAATATGCGAGACAGCCTACACAAAGCCTATTTAAGAGGTGAAAAATCTTATAATACTCGATGTCGTAGCGTAAAATACATACCGGGACAAGAAGTTTTTCGTAGAAACTTCCAACAAAGCAATTTTAAGCGCGGTTTCAATGCTAAATTTGCACGGAAATTTTTAAAATGTCGGATCGTAAGGCCGGTCGGAAATAGCCTATATGAAATAGAAGATATGCAAGGCAAATAATTAGGGGTATTCCACGCCAAAGATTTAAAACAATAATTTGTAAAATCTTTGGTGTACTTAGTCCTAAGGATTTCCTGCATGACGTGAATCGTCTTGATTCATTCAATTGTTTAAATCAAAAAGCAATTGGTACAGAAAATCCTTAGGGGTATTTCACGCCAAAGAATTAAAAACAATAATTTGTAGAATCTTTGGTGTACTTAGTCCTAAGTATTTCCTGCGCGACGTAAATAGACCATTGACTCTACGTCGTGTAAGACGAGGGCAATTGCGAAAGAGATCTTTTTTGGGGGTATTTCATGCCAAGGGCTTAAAACATAGCTTTTAAAGTCCTTGGTATACTTAGTCCTAGAAAATTTTCTACGCGCTTCGGTCGGAATCTCGCTATATCCTGCTACAACCTAAGACCACGACATGTCACAAGAACCTAGTTGGCTTTTTCTACGTTTGGTAAGAAAAAAAAAAAAAAAAACTTGAACCTACACATACACACACACATCAATGTAAGCAGTCTGTGGATTCAGTAGCTGTTCAGAATGAATAAATTATTCAATTTGATCGACTCAAGCTGGCGTTTCTAAATTGGCTACATTTGTAACCGTCATTACTCTATTGGGGCAACTCCATCGTCACCCTGGAGAACTATGCTATTAAGGGCTAAGAGTTATTAGTCCGCTAGAGAAATAACATTTGTCTGAGTCCGATCTTACAGCGAATCAAGAACAAATTAAAGAATTTATGCAACACTCTTGCAATTGTCCATTCTGACAACATGAATCTCACGAGTTCTAACACGGATGATGGGTCTTGGTCAGTAAACCATTAACATCTAAACCTGACACAATTCTACCTATTATCGTTTTTTTTATAACCGGGAACGTAACGAAACTAATTCCCCTGAAATTTTCTTGAAATGTCTATACATAGTATATTTAGTACCTTTTTTGAGAAGCTTCGAGATAATGATCGAAAATTTTTTTTTTATATATAACTAAATATATATATATTTGTATTCTAATACCAATATTTTTTTTTTTTTTTGCACACTCACCCTTTTATTTCTGCTAAGCTAGCTTCGCTTGTTAATTTTGTTGTTGCCTGAAAAAGAGTTTTCGAAAAGACTTTAGTGATAATTCTAATTTAAGATAAAATTTTATTTTGTTTTGTATAAATACTTGCCAATACCCATGGTTTGTTTTTTTTTTGCCTGATTTCTATTCGTCCTTTTGGGACAATTGAATTCTAAGGAACCTAGGTAGAAGGAAGGTTAATAATTAATTTTAGTTTTTGTTGACGATGAAACTTTCTAAAGGAGTGATTTTATGAATTTTATTTATTGTTTTGTTTTCATCCTTTAAAAACGTTCACGCGTCAACAGATTTTTAATTTTTATATACTTATCTTAAGTGGAATTGTCAAGGGGTATTTCTCGCCAAAGGTCGGAGCCTGAAACCGTTGGTGGACTTAGTCCTTGCCTTTCCCATCTACCTCCGCATTCGGAACCTACCTGAGTCCGCACCAGCATTCTTTATTTTAGGTTTAAGATCTCTCAGGTATTGAATTGCTATTTTCTGTAAAGAAACGGGAAAATAAATTAAAATAGTTGAATTCTAAAAGTAAATTTTTTGTTTAAGCCAGTTTCTTTTCCCAATTCTTTCAAAAAGAAAAAAGAAATTTTTACACAAAAACAAAAATAATATAAGAAAAAAAAAAATTTTTTTTTTGTTGTATGCCAAAATATACAAAAAAATAAAAATATATGAAAATTTAGTTTTATGAATTAGTTTTTATTTTTAGTTTTCCTTTTACTAGATACTAGTTAAATAAATTTTTTATTTTTAAATTGAATTTTCTTAAATTTGCTTCGTTCGTAATAGCGAGGTTCTACGGTCGAATAGATTTGTCACACACGGTAGGAATATTGGAGTAAAAACAAAATTTTATCGCACATCAATTTTGGTTCAGCACTAAATTCAGTTTTATTTTTAAAATTTTTTTTGTCACATAACATTTGGTTTTCACTACACATAGATTTTGTTTTTTATTCACTTGTTTAATTGACACAGTCACTATGATATTATTTTCACTGGCACAATAATCTCTTTAATCACTTCACTTTTCACACACACTGTAGTTTCCAATATCAGTTTTATTCATACACACCCGTTTTATAGAAATATTTTGAAAATTAAGCTTTTTCTTTAGTTTTTATATTTTATAATTTTTTTTCACTTTTGTCCCGAACTGTTATTCCGAATATGAAAACGAATCTAAGTTTTATCCCGGCGCAAATAGTCTTATTAATTAATTTTTTTTTGTTCATCTCACTTTTGTTCACACACTTTTTCCACTCACTATAGTTTTTGCAGACAATGATTTGTTTAACCTAATGTAAATTTTATTATCACTTACCCTTACCTCGCCAGAATCTGCAGCAACCTTCATTAATTCCTGAAAAGAAAATTAATTTTATTAATATTTTGCCTAAAGTTCTATATTTTTATTAATAATAAATAAATAAAATAACTTACCTTTGTCACCGCCATTGAAGAAAATTTTACACATGTGTAGTTTTTTGCTTTACTTCTCCTCCCGTTGTTACGCGCCGTTAAATACTTTCAAAGAAAATTTAAATAACGATCCAAATGACCGGTTAAGGGGGTATAAAAGCTGGCCCGCTAGTTCATTAAGCAAAGTTTATCTCAACCAGGGTTTGGCACGTAAGCATATAACATACTTCACACCCCAGGAAGTATGTTTAAAATATCGAAAAGGAATCTCAAAAAAAAAAAAGAAGCACCTAAGGAAAAGGAAGGACTGATTATATTAATATGGCCAGATGGTTGCCATATAGGGGTACACTGGTCCCATCCCCAACCTATGACTGGTGAAGTACCCTGAATTTAACCTGTCCCGTTTACAAAACAATCGTTAGTTACATTATGCTTACCATAGCCCTGTTCTTCCTAGCATCCATTTAAAAAAAAATTTTAGCAACACATTTAATATTTTACAGTTTCATTGTTATAGATTTCTTTATTTAAATTCATTTTCTTAAATTTAATAGATTTAGTTTTAATTTAGTACAATTTAATTTTCTATAATTTATTTGTTCACTTATTGAATATAGAATATTGAAAAAAAAAAGTCGAATAAATGAATTAAACAATTTAATTTTCTTATTTATTTTTTTTTTGTATTTATTACGTCCCTGTACATTAATTAGGTTTATAATCATTTATTTTTATAATTTTGTTCTTATATATATATATTACCTTATATTTTCCTTTTAAACTATGTATAACAAAACTTAACTTATGTGGAGTAGTGCTGGTTGTGGTTCATGGTGTTGTAGTTTATGTTGTTGTAGTTCATGATGCTGTAGCCCATGTTGTTGCAGTTCATGATGTTGTAGCCCATGTAGTTGTTTTGTAGGATATTTATTAGGTTGAACTTTTATTGTTCTAGTTCCATTAGAATTTATTTTAATTTTATTTGAAAAACATTCAGGTTTTTTTTTATAGTTGTTATGCGTTTGTTAAGGTCTTGAATGTGATGAGTGTGTGGGGGTTTTAAAAGATTTGTTGTCTTTTGTTAAAGTTTATTTTCTTCTCACTTTGACACCCATTATCTCTTTCACTTTGTCTCCCCTTTTTTTTCAACTTTTTGTTGTATTTATTTTTATTTTTGAAAATTTAATAACGAAATAGTTTTTGTTTTAGTTTAGCTTACATTTAAGTTATATTATATATACACTTAGTTAATGTTCTGGGTTCTCTCTTTTTACAAAATATTTTTTCTTACTAAATTCAACAACAAAGTTTTTATCTTGTTTTGTTATGTATTGAACTTTGATTAACTTTTTACAATTTCAGTTTTTCCCAGCTTATTTTTACAAAACTCAAATAAATATAAATTTATTGATTACATTAATGATTTCATTTAATTTAAGAATTATTTTTCTTCATATAGGGGTAATAATAGAAAACGGTCAACAGTTGTTTGTACAGTTATGTTTTTTTTTTTCCTTTCGAAAAAGTTATTTTATTCCAAAATTTTTATAATAAAATTAATTAAAACACACTCAAATAAAGTTTAATGGTAAATGAAGGAAACTTTTAGCACTACAATTTTTGTGGTGATATACGAAATTAATTTTGTTTTTGTTAAATATAACTATTTAAACCTAGCTACAATTTTTATCATAATATATTTGTAGCTAATAATTTAGCTTGTGTTTTATTACAGGTAACAATATTTATTATGGTTTGTAATTTATTTAAAATATAAGTGTTAAAATTAGTCCTTTTTTCCTTTAAATCACTTCCTTTTTAGTTCACTTCATTTTTATAAATTAATTTAGTCCTTCCTTTTTTCACTATATTTTCTTAGCATGTTTAACTTGAATTTCTTTTATTTTTTTTTTCGACTGGCGACTTCACACTTCAACTGTTTTCTAGCAACTAACTTTTTCAACTTACGCTGATGCCTGTACAACTTCACCGAAAAATGCGCTTTTGCTCAATAACAACGAAAATGGCAAAAAAACAAAACATAACTGTTTCCACATTCTTTGCATTTTTGGCATTCCACCGTAAGAATGTGTGTGTGTGTATCAACAAAGCTGATGCAAAAAAAATCTCTACACAATGCATGTTAAGTACACGACGCAATTATGAGAGTGTATATTTGTGGGTGAGAAAGAAACAACATATGAGTGCGCACGACAATCACGTTACATTTTCTTTCTAGAACGTTCTTTTTGTTTACTCAGTTTTAAATACGTAACTACCAATCCCTAGCAACGAGAAAGAGAGTTGTTACTAACAAAAAAAAACTGAGGAATTTCAAATATGTCGTTGGTATGTGCAAACAAGTGGAAGAAGGCAAGGTGTACAAGTATGTATGTACATATATGGACATAAAAGAATTGAAATCTGATGGTACCGTAATATGGTATGATGTATTGGGTATGGTAGAAATCACTAAGTTTAACATGAACAGTGACTGTAAAAAAAAATCCGTAACAAACCTGCTTCAAATCGACATCTAAGATAATTGGTTTGAACAGGCAGGATTTCGGCGCGATCAGAATATGAAAAAGAATATGTACAAACATACGTGTGGCACGACCCACGAAGCCGGGCAACACTAAACTGAGCGTTGAGCGTTCAGGCACGAATGTCAGAGGCGTGATATTTGCCAATATACCTACCCTGCAGGTCTTCGATGTCGTACAAGGCATTGCCTATCCTTTTCCTTATTCGGCATTTTACAAATTTAGGGTTAAATTTAGCATTTATTCCTCTTTTGAACTTGCTTTGGGAGTGATTCCGGCGAAAAACTTCTTGACCTTCAATAAAATTCACGGGTTTGGATCTCATATTATATGTTCTTGAGGCTTTCTCATGGGCGATATTAAGGTTTTGCCTTATCTTTTCCCTTATATGTTGAAGTTTATCGGAATGTTTCACCACAGTATCATCAGACATGATATTTAATTTTTCCAACAGTTGGTACGAGGATCCATGTAGGATCATATTTTGGCCAAAAACGGCAAAGTAGGGCGAACATTGGGTAGCTGTATGAAAATCACTACGTACAATTGACAGTATCTTATGAATGTCCCTGTCCCAATTTGTATGATCTGACTCGTCTTTGACAAAATAACGAATTTTAGAAATAATTTCCCTGTTAGCTCTCTCGGATGCGTTCGCCTGAGGTGAATAAAATCCGGTTGTTATGTGAGTAATACCGTAAACTTCAAAGAATTCCCTAATTTCCTTAGACGTGAATTGTTTGGCATTGTCGCTATGGACATATTGCGGTACCCCGTAGGTACAAAAGATCTCCTTCTGGAAAAACTCGATAACATTACTTGCCGTAGCCGATTTCATAGGTTTTAAAAACAAAAATTTGCTGAGGTGATCGATAACTATGAACATTTGACAGTTTTTTGATTTTGTGCCAGGATAGGGTCCCAAAAAATCGCAGTATAACCTCTGAAAAGGTCGGGTCGTTATAATTTGGTTTCCCATAGGTGGACGTAGGGTCTGATTTGAAGGTTTTATTATTTTGCATTCGTTGCAATTCTTGACGTACATTTTGACGTCACGTGCCATCTGAGGCCAGAAATATTTTTGTCGGATGCGGTACAGTGTCTTATTATACCCGCCGTGACAGCCTTCACTATGAGCAGACTTTATAACGTCAGCAGTTAAGGTTTTGGGTAACCACAACCTCCAAGGACTTTCTTCGTTATCATCGCCGTTTCGAAATTTTACTCGTTTGTAAATATGGTCTTCTATGACATCTAAGTCGGGTAATCGGTCCTTATTTCTAATTATTTCCTCCCTTATTCTTTCATATTCTGGGTCATTAAATTCCGGTGATTTCGGGTCTATTTCAGGAGCTGATTCACAAACTTGTATTTCGTCCACGTCAAATCGTGATAAGGTGTCTGGCACTACGTTCATTGAACCCTTACGATGTTCAATAGTGAAAACGAAATTTTGGAGTTTTAGACTCCATCGAGCTAATCTGCCATTTAAATCTTTCTGGCTCATAAGCCAACGTAAGCTCGAATGGTCTGTGATGATTTTAAATGGGAGTCCCTCCACATATTGTCTGAATCTCTTTACACAAATCACAGCCGCCAAACATTCTAATTCGGTCACAGTATAGTTACGCTGTGCCTTGTTCAATTTCTGGGACACGAACGCAATTGGGTGTTCCCTACCGTCGTCGTCTAATTGGAATAGAACTCCGCCGACGCCAATTCGTGACGCATCGCACTGAATCGTAAACTCTTTAGAAAAATTTGGTTGGGCCAAGACGGGGGCACATGATAGAGCAGATTTTAAACTATTGAAGGAATTAATAGCTTCTGGACTCAGTCGAAACGGTTTTACGGATTTACGTAGGCAGTCGGTAAGTGGACCTGCTAGATCTGAGAAGTTCTTAATAAACGCACGATACCAATTTGCCATGCCTATGAAACGTCGAACTTGGCGAGGGGTTTTGGGTATAGGAAATTGGACCATCGAGGCCACTTTCTCTGGGTCGACTTTGAGAGTGCCGCCACCAATTCTATATCCGAGATATTTGATCTCGCGTTGGCAAAATTTGCTTTTCCCTACATTTATTGTGAGGCCGGCCGATTTTAAGCACTGTGAAACTTCAAATAATATGCGCATGTGGCTATCAAAATCCTGACTACATATAAGGAGGTCGTCTAGGTATATGAAGACGTTGTCCCTTAACCTGGATGGAATGGTTTTATCCATCAGTCGACTCATCGTTTGTGGACCATTGCAAACACCGAATGGCATAACTCGGTACTGATAAAGTGCCCTACCAGGCACGGCAAACGCAGTCTTTTCTTTAGAACTCTCTGACAATTTAATTTGAAAGTACGCATCCTTTAAGTCTACCCCGCTAATAAAATGGGTGTCTTTAAGACGGCTTAGTAGTCCGTTAATATGCGGGAGCGGATAGGAATCCTTTTTCGTCAGTTCGTTAAGTTTGCGACAATCTAGACATATTCTTATTTTGCCTGGTTTACGTACGGTAACAATGGGGCTACACCAGGGAGAGTTCGATTCCTCTATTACGCCTAATTCTAGTAGTCTATCCAGTTCTTCAAATACTTCAGCCTGCTTTGGAGGGGACAATGGGTAGTGTTTTGCCTTTACAGGAGTGGCGTCACCTGTGTTTATATCGTGTTCTAGCAGATGGGTGCAACCGAGTCCTAATTTTTCGTATGATGGAAAGTTCAGAATAACGTTTTCAAGTCTAAGCTTTTGTTCCGGATTTAAATCATGATAAATTGCCTCTGTTTTGCTATTGTTTGCCTCTATGCACTCGATTTTGGGAAATATTTGTGGGGCGATAGCGTAAGCGCGCCAAAAATTGACTCCAAGGTATCCTTCTTGAGATAGAGTCGGCACTATATAAAATATTATCGATTTGATAACTCCTTTAAAATTCACAGGGAGTGAACAATAACCTAAAACTTGATTTTTGGAACCGTTTGCAGTTGAAATACTTGACCTAACTTGTTTCACGTCGATGTTGTATTTTTTTACGAATTCTAAGCTTCCTTTCCCTAGGACTGTCACGTTTGCTCCAGAATCTAAGAGGCAAGTTAGTTCACTGTCAAAAATTTGGATTTTAGCATAGGGCCTACCATCATCAGAGTTTGTCAAATAAGTTGTTTCCAGGGTCTTTCTGAAAGTTTTCCTAAGAGCATAACGAGATCTACATTTAATGATTTGCCGAGAAACTTTTGTGTTGAATAGTTTGCAAGAGTCAAAGTTGTTCGGGGTCGAGTAGAATCGAGAATTGGTTTGTGAGTCAGGTTTGCAAAAATCAAAGTTACTTGTTGCTGGGTAAATTCGAGGATGTGCTTGTAATTCAGGGTTGTGAAAGTCAAAATTGTTGGTTGCTCGGTGTGATCGAGGTGATTGAACGTCAGGGTTTGGATGGGGACCGAAGAGTGAATCCCCCTGTGAGGGTTTACTCTCAAGGTCTAAGCAAATTTCGGGATCTAACTCGTGGAACGAGCACTCCCGATCGCTTGCTCGCTCCGACGTCTGTTTCCCGGATGAGCATTGTTGCACTCCGGAGTCGTAGTGCCTCTCTGTCCACATTTGAAACAGAAGAGTGAGCGTGTGGTTTCGGGACAATAGATGTAGCTATGTCCTGTTTTCAGACAGTTCCAACATTTAATTTTGGAATAGTCCCCCTTAACGTATTGCTTATTAAGTCTTAACGTTTCTATTTGTGGATCGAATTCTTCGTCTACCTCATCACAACTTGTCGATTCACCTACTGGTTCCATCGTAACCTCCTCAACTTGTCGAGGTCGATTTGTTGGGTACCTGAGCGCATTATTTGCAATTAGTGATCTTTCAGCTTCCCTAAGTAAGTCTCGGTACGAATCCAAATCATTGGGTCGAGACACGAAAGTCATATTTAAAAGTTCGGGTCTGATATTTTTCCTTATTATTTTAATTAAGGAGTCGTCATCTAAGGGTCTCTCTAACTTTAGGTTCATTTTAACCAATGCTGAATGAAAGTCATCATAGCTTTCCTTCAGATGTTGTTTCCTAGCGGAAATCTTCATTAAAATGTCGAAATCGCTTTCTAGGGTTCCGAATTGTTTAATAATGGCCCTTTTTAAAACCGTGTAGGTTGCCCTAGAATTCTGCTTTATGTATGTCCAGAACCAGGCTTCAGCTTTTCCTTTTAGGAAAATATGAAAATTTGCCATTAGGTAATCTTCTGGGCACTGGCTGCGTTCAGTGAGTGTGTCAATTTTAAATAAAAAATCTGATACATCTTCATCTCCACTAAATGAGACATTCCAGTCTTTTAGTTTTATGAAGAAGGAAGCCGAGGAGGCGTTTGAATGAACATTTGAAGCTTGGGAGTTCATACCCGGGGATTGTTGTGTACCTCGATTTTCACGTGACTGACCTAAGTTTCTCCTAATGTCTTCCATCTCTCTCCTAAACTCTTCTTGTGTGTTTCTCATGGTCTCCCTTACGTACGCTATCAGAGTGTCCATGGCATCGCTATTCGGTGAGGACGAAATTGGCTGCGGCGGTGGAAGACCAGTATTGTCTTGTGTCGCCATTATTATGCTGGTATTTAAACCCTCTTGTGTCGTGTCTCGCAAGGATGTGTTAGAGAGCTCGCTAGATTCTAGAGATCTCGGAACAGAGGAGGTCCTTATTGCTTTAGTACTGGTATCAGACTTTGAAGTCCCTAGACTAATTGTGCTACTCGATCTATTACCTAACGAAGTTCGACCACGACCCGTAACTACTGTAATCTGTTTAATGTCCTGCGTTCCTGTGGAAATCCTACCTCTCCCACTAGAAGTTGCCTGATTCGGGTTGGTATTTCGTGTAACCGGTTTCTTCTTATCGCTTTTATCTGTGCCTGATCGCGTGTTATATTTGTGCATAATGCACTAGTCAACTACAGAAGAAAAGCGGGGCTACTTCTAACCAATAAATTTTCAAGCAAAAAAAAATTGTTGCAGGGGGCAAATATATACCGAATTGAGTTACGAGTGGAGCGAAGTGAACGATGAGAAAAAAAAAATTTTGAAACAAAATGCTCAAGGTGTTTAAGTTGTACAGGTACGCGAAGCAGGAAAGAATTTACTAGGCGCTTTAATTTAATTAACCGTAACCCGAGGTTTAACAAATTCAACAAAATAAAGGGAAATGTTCGAATTTTAGGACGTAAGTGTTAAAATGTGAGAAGTGTTACAAAAATGCTCGGAAGAATGATTTGAAAGAAAATAGGAGAAATTTGGAAACCGTACTATATTTAAAAGTTGTTCTTTTCCAAGTTTTTCCTTTTTTCTTTTGAAAAATATTAATAAATTTTGTCTCTTTTATAGGTACATTAATAAAATTCAATTCTAATGAAAAAATGTCTTATTTATTTTAATGTTTTCAGCTAAGACTGAATTTTTGATTTCTTGTCATATATGTTTTAATGTTTTAGATTCTATACGATATCTTATATTATGATGAAGTATTTTAATGATGTTTTATGTATGCGTATGATTTCATGAAATTTTTGGATGCTAGGATGAACTGCAGTGGTACATGTGTCGATTGTTTTGTAAGGAAATAAATTTAAATTGTTCGTAAATGAAGAAAAAAAAATCTGTGAAATATGCGTACGGAGGCTATGATACTCTAGGGTGTCATGTCTCTCCATACTCCGTTGGCTAATCAAATCTGGTTCTGTGACAAAATATGATGTCTCAACGTCATTCCCAAAATTTTTATTTTTTTTTTTTTTTTTGTTTTTGTAAGCATTTAAAAAAAACTATGTTTGTTACTATATGATTCCAAACCTTGATTATCTAGCAACATGCCTACCATTTTTAAAGGAGATAGTCAGGCATGGACTTAGACAATTAAGGTTGGTGCAACATTAAGTCCCACGAGCACAGCATTTTTGCCGCAGTAATACTGACCTCTACGGGGAATCAGTACCAGTCTTGCAATAATCCTTATGATCAGGAACAAAATTTAGGTGGGAAAGAAAAAAAAAAAAAAAACAGCCACAAAATTTTCAGTGCTTATCATGGTTTTCATAGCAGTTGAATCCGGTTTAGAAGATTCCAGACTTCAAGTCTTATGCAACCGATAGCTAGTTAAATGCTTCCAAAAAAAAATTAAATTACGAATTTGTAAAAGAAAATATAATCAATTCGTTTTCCTTAAAGTGCTTTCCTAGGTTTCTATAAAAAAAAGAATTATTGTCACCCTACGGGTGGCTTTCCGTTGGGCGCCATATATGTTACGGCGACCACGTTGCCTTCTACGTTGGTTAATTTTGCTTTTCGTTGGGCGCCATATATGTTACGGCGACCACGTTGCCTTCTACGTTGGTTAATTTTGCTTTTCGTTGGGCGCCATATATGTTACGGCGACCACGTTGCCTTCTACGTTGGTTAATTTTGCTTTTCGTTGGGCGCCATATATGTTACGGCGACCACGTTGCCTTCTACGTTGGTTAATTTTGCTTTTCGTTGGGCGCCATATATGTTACGGCGACCACGTTGCCTTCTACGTTGGTTAATTTTGCTTTTCGTTGGGCGCCATATATGTTACGCGCCGTTAAATACTTTCAAAGAAAATTTAAATAACGATCCAAATGACCGGTTAAGGGGGTATAAAAGCTGGCCCGCTAGTTCATTAAGCAAAGTTTATCTCAACCAGGGTTTGGCACGTAAGCATATAACATACTTCACACCCCAGGAAGTATGTTTAAAATATCGAAAAGGAATCTCAAAAAAAAAAAAGAAGCACCTAAGGAAAAGGAAGGACTGATTATATTAATATGGCCAGATGGTTGCCATATAGGGGTACACTGGTCCCATCCCCAACCTATGACTGGTGAAGTACCCTGAATTTAACCTGTCCCGTTTACAAAACAATCGTTAGTTACATTATGCTTACCATAGCCCTGTTCTTCCTAGCATCCATTTAAAAAAAAATTTTAGCAACACATTTAATATTTTACAGTTTCATTGTTATAGATTTCTTTATTTAAATTCATTTTCTTAAATTTAATAGATTTAGTTTTAATTTAGTACAATTTAATTTTCTATAATTTATTTGTTCACTTATTGAATATAGAATATTGAAAAAAAAAGTCGAATAAATGAATTAAACAATTTAATTTTCTTATTTATTTTTTTTTTGTATTTATTACGTCCCTGTACATTAATTAGGTTTATAATCATTTATTTTTATAATTTTGTTCTTATATATATATATTACCTTATATTTTCCTTTTAAACTATGTATAACAAAACTTAACTTATGTGGAGTAGTGCTGGTTGTGGTTCATGGTGTTGTAGTTTATGTTGTTGTAGTTCATGATGCTGTAGCCCATGTTGTTGCAGTTCATGATGTTGTAGCCCATGTAGTTGTTTTGTAGGATATTTATTAGGTTGAACTTTTATTGTTCTAGTTCCATTAGAATTTATTTTAATTTTATTTGAAAAACATTCAGGTTTTTTTTTATAGTTGTTATGCGTTTGTTAAGGTCTTGAATGTGATGAGTGTGTGGGGGTTTTAAAAGATTTGTTGTCTTTTGTTAAAGTTTATTTTCTTCTCACTTTGACACCCATTATCTCTTTCACTTTGTCTCCCCTTTTTTTTCAACTTTTTGTTGTATTTATTTTTATTTTTGAAAATTTAATAACGAAATAGTTTTTGTTTTAGTTTAGCTTACATTTAAGTTATATTATATATACACTTAGTTAATGTTCTGGGTTCTCTCTTTTTACAAAATATTTTTTCTTACTAAATTCAACAACAAAGTTTTTATCTTGTTTTGTTATGTATTGAACTTTGATTAACTTTTTACAATTTCAGTTTTTCCCAGCTTATTTTTACAAAACTCAAATAAATATAAATTTATTGATTACATTAATGATTTCATTTAATTTAAGAATTATTTTTCTTCATATAGGGGTAATAATAGAAAACGGTCAACAGTTGTTTGTACAGTTATGTTTTTTTTTTTCCTTTCGAAAAAGTTATTTTATTCCAAAATTTTTATAATAAAATTAATTAAAACACACTCAAATAAAGTTTAATGGTAAATGAAGGAAACTTTTAGCACTACAATTTTTGTGGTGATATACGAAATTAATTTTGTTTTTGTTAAATATAACTATTTAAACCTAGCTACAATTTTTATCATAATATATTTGTAGCTAATAATTTAGCTTGTGTTTTATTACAGGTAACAATATTTATTATGGTTTGTAATTTATTTAAAATATAAGTGTTAAAATTAGTCCTTTTTTCCTTTAAATCACTTCCTTTTTAGTTCACTTCATTTTTATAAATTAATTTAGTCCTTCCTTTTTTCACTATATTTTCTTAGCATGTTTAACTTGAATTTCTTTTATTTTTTTTTTCGACTGGCGACTTCACACTTCAACTGTTTTCTAGCAACTAACTTTTTCAACTTACGCTGATGCCTGTACAACTTCACCGAAAAATGCGCTTTTGCTCAATAACAACGAAAATGGCAAAAAAACAAAACATAACTGTTTCCACATTCTTTGCATTTTTGGCATTCCACCGTAAGAATGTGTGTGTGTGTATCAACAAAGCTGATGCAAAAAAAATCTCTACACAATGCATGTTAAGTACACGACGCAATTATGAGAGTGTATATTTGTGGGTGAGAAAGAAACAACATATGAGTGCGCACGACAATCACGTTACATTTTCTTTCTAGAACGTTCTTTTTGTTTACTCAGTTTTAAATACGTAACTACCAATCCCTAGCAACGAGAAAGAGAGTTGTTACTAACAAAAAAAAACTGAGGAATTTCAAATATGTCGTTGGTATGTGCAAACAAGTGGAAGAAGGCAAGGTGTACAAGTATGTATGTACATATATGGACATAAAAGAATTGAAATCTGATGGTACCGTAATATGGTATGATGTATTGGGTATGGTAGAAATCACTAAGTTTAACATGAACAGTGACTGTAAAAAAAAATCCGTAACACCGTTCGCTTTCATTGATAGCAGCTGGTCATTCACAATCAGTTGGGAGTTGCCACAGTGTAGTAAAATTTTTCAATAATGGTGAGTTTCTGACTAGTGTTACCGCACGAATTTTTTTATTATAAAAATATCTGAATCCCCAAAATCCCAGAACGTCGCTAGAAAATTAGAAGATTAGACATTAAAATTTTCCCTCCCATTCTGCATCCACTGATGGACTTTAGAATGGTTGGGTTTTGTCATGTGCACCCTGTAGATGGTTAACTAATAAGAGGGTTGGCAACACCAACATTGGAAAAAAAATAAATAAATAAAAAGGGACAACACGAGAGGTAGAAATTAATAAATAGTGAAGAAGAAAAAAAAAAAAGTAAATAAATAAACAAACAAACAAACAAATATAAAAGGAATTGCTAAAAAATTGGTCTGATGATAGGATAGAGAAAAATCCGACATCTTGACGACCGAGATTTCTGGACCGCCAAAAAAGAAAGATGTCGACACCCTTTTTACTTTTGATTTGGCGGCGGTAAGAAGATGTCGAAAGAAAGAAGAAAATTCCTTTTTGTGTGCTTTATTTACCTGAAGAAAAATTAAAAACAATTGAAAAATACCAAATTAAAAGTACATGTTGATTGTATAAAATTCAACTAAATAAATGGGCAAATAAAACAAATTACAAAAATAACAAAATAATACATATTAACAAAATCAGTCATAGAAAGAAAATAAAACAAGTAAATTAAAATAAAGAAAAACATATACAAATTTGAAAACTAATACTAAAGTCGCCAAAGCCACTCCATCACAACTCCATTCACCGTGGGACTTTTCCACATCCTGGTCATCAGCCATAAACCAACTCCCGGAAAGGTCAGGTATTCGCCCGACAAGTACATAGACTGAGACTCGGACTCTCACGTACCTAAAAATAAAACAATTGTATACTAATTTTAAGTAAGTAAATATAGTTTTTTTGTGTGTTAACGAGTATCAAGTCACCTTGTATTGAGGGTGCGCGCGTCCGATTAGGCAGTGAGCTCATTTCCCAATTGATCGTCGAAAGTAGGTCCCATTGACTCTAAAAATTAAAATAAAAGAAACAAATTTACAAAAAGAAATAAGTATATGTTGTAAAATAAAAGTGTAGACCGTACGTAACCGAACAAACCATATCGGCGAAGTGGACCACTATATTAAAGCAAAACGGGCCTGTATTTTTTGGTGAATTTGGAAGACTGTTATATGAATTTTTCCTTGAATTTTTTTTGCGCTTATTTTAAATTGAAATTTTGAGTTTGTAAATAGTTGTCCGAGTTTAATTTAAATTTTTGAATTTTCTATTATGTTTAAAATCGAATTAATTTTGGTTTGCATTAAAATTTAAATTCAGTTTTTGTTGTTAATTTAAATAGTTCTATTAATAAACATGAAGTTTTATAACGTTTGAGTAAATTTCAAGTTTTTTAATATGATTGGTTAAACAAATAGGTAGAGGGAATTAATTTTGCAGGTCAAAAGTGTTTGGGACATCTAAAAATTAAACTCCAGATGTCACGGAGAGGTGTAGTCTCGAGTGGGAGGGCAAAAATCGTGGCCTAACATCAGCCAGATGAACTTGAATGAACCAGCGTCGTTAATATTGAGTGTTGTATTATATTTTTGTTTTACTTCGATGCCCCAGATAATAAAATTCCTTTACAGCTGGTATGAATTTTTTATTTATGGTGTGTTAGACGGCCCAGAATGTTGACAAGAACCACCCCCACCGGCGAGCTTAAGCCCGGCAATAAGCGAGCATACCAGCGCTGTCAACAATCTGGCCACTTCAGACAGCTGGGAAATATTTTCTGCCAGCTGGGTTGTAACACAACTCTTTTTGCACACGCACACATAATAATACGAAAGAAAACAACTATCAATACAATGTTGCGTACACAACGAATTCAAAAAATCCGACCCGCTAAATGCTTTTGAAAATAAGCTAGATTTCCCGCTAACCGCTAAAGCAAACATTTTCCCGCAGTTGGGACTTAAAAAAAGCTAGGTTTAGCGGGAACACCGCTAAAATTGCAACAGTGCTTGTTACATCAATTTGTATATTTTCAAAAGAGTTAGTACATGAAGATATGTTGGTGTGCATAATATTGTCCCTTACATATACAGCTATGCCTCCTCCTCTACTATCTCTATTTAAAAAGTAAGAGTTGAAACCATCTATATTATAGATATGATTTTCGGCATCGGTTATGTTTGTCTCTACTAAGAAAATAAATTTGATGTTTTTAATTATGTTATATATGCTTGTTATGAAGGGTGTAAAGTTTTTACGGAGTGAACGAATATTCATGTAGATGATCGTTGTGGGATAACTTAAGAAGGATTTTTTGATGTGAGAAAAACTCTCAAGTGATTCATTTTGTTTATGGTTCATTTTTTAATTTAATAAGAGTACAAATTGGAAAAGACTATTATATTAGTAGGTGTGTTTATTTTAAATTGTTAAAGTGATTAATTCAATATCTGCAGATCTGTTTATTAAAATTGGGTTAGAGATTTCGTTTTTTTTTGCAAAAATATTTCCATTTCGCACCCACACAAATTTCCAATCGGTTTCTCTGGCTTTTGTTTGTGTGTAGATAGTTGATCATTGATGTATATATAGTTGTTTTCATTAATATCATTGTTTATTATTTGATTTTCAACTCTATGGCGCTTAATTTTACTCTTCAATTCTTTTTTCTTATTTAGCGAGTTGAATTCTATTATAACCTTCTGTGATTTTTTTAAATTGTACGAGTTACTAATGTCAACATCATTAATTTGTACATTTACAGATGCCCCAATTTTTTTGATAACTTCAGTGGGGGTAATATTTTCATTTGATATATTTTTTTTAACATTTGTTGTTCTAGATTACTTATTCTCTTATCCATTTCTTGAATTTATTTGTCTTTCTCTTTATTACTTTCGCATAATTCACTCACTTGAGCAGTAAGGTTTGAAAGGGTATTTGTTATTTTATTTAGAGCCGTTTCTATATTTAAGTTCATTTGTGTATTATTCTGATCTATTTTGTTTGTTAAATCGTTCATTGTTTTTTTAATGTCACTTATATCGGCCTTTAAGCCTGTGACATCGGATATAACCATAAAAACGCTCTTATTTACATCGTTTAGAGATAGTGCCTCTTTGTAGCGTTTGGAGCCATCATTCTCTTCGTGATGATCTTCTCGTTGCTGTTTTTGTTGTTGTGGAGGTGTAGAGCAGTCATCAATTATGATGTGGTATGCATTGTTACTGCTAGTTGATCCCTTTCGGGTTCTGCATTTTTGACATCTCCAATTAGCTTTTCTCTCAGTATGCATTGTATCATATGTTTTTTCTGAGAGAGAGCAACACGATGAGAAGTGGTATTGCGAATTACAAGAAAAGCACTTAACAAATTTTGTTGGTAATTCTTTGTTACACTGATCACAGAGATTCATTTTGATTTGCTTTTTTATTGTTTTCGTTTTAGAGAGTTCAATATTTTTATGTTTAGGGTTTTTAATTAACTTTAAACGAATTTTATTAATTAAAGTTTTAAATATTTTTTGTACAATTTGTAATATAGCTTTTTTAATAGAAATATGCAATAGTATCTATTTTTTTTTTTGTTTTTAGAGTTTTGAACACTTTCTGTTTAATTTTACCAGAGCACAATAAAAGTTCGACCGTTCGCAATGACTGTTTAAACGAACAAATTTTGTACCGATCGGTCCATAATTACTCGTAGCTGCCATATAAGCCTCACTTCCGAAAATCAATTTAAAGAGCATAACTCTCTCAAAAATGTTGGTATCCAAATCATATGTGTAGATATAATATTGTCTAATTTTACGATGATCGGTCCATAATTAGTCGTAGCTCCCATTTAAGGCCCACTTCCGAAAATCACTTTAAAGAGCATAACTCTCTCAAAAATTTTGGTATCCAAATAATATATAACACAAATATATTTTATGTGTATACAAATAATGCGGTACAATTTAATTATGATTGGTGCATAATTAGTCGTAGCTCCCAAATAAGGCCCACTTCCGAAAATCACTTTAAAAAGCATAACTCTCTCAAAAATGTTGGTATCGAAATAATATTTAACGTAAATATATTTCATATGTATACAAATAATATGGTCTAATTTTATGATGATCGGTCCATAATTAGTCGTAGCTCCCATATAAGGCCCATTTCCGAAAATCACTTTAAAGAGCATACCTCTCTCAAAAATGTTGGTATCCAAATAATATTTAACACAATTATATTTTATATGTATATAAATAATATGGTTTAATTTTATGATGACCGGTCCATAATTAGTCGTAGCTCCCATATAAGGCCCACTTCCGAAAATCACTTTAAAAAGCATAACTCTCTCAAAAATGTTGGTATCGAAATAATATTTAACGTAAATATATTTCATATGTATACAAATAATATTGTCTAATTTTATGATGATCGGTCCATAATTAGTCGTAGCTCCCATATAAGGCCCACTTCCAAAAATCACTTTAAAGAGCATAACTCACTCAAAAATGTTGGTATCGAAATAATATTTAACGTAAATATATTTCATATGTATACAAATAACATGGTCTAATTTTATGATGATTGGTCCATAATTAGTCGTAGCTCCCATATAAAGCCCACTTCCGAAAATCACTTCAAAGGGCATAACTCTCCCAAAAATGTTGGTATCCAAATAATATTTAACACAATTATATTTTATATGTATACAAATAATATGGTCTAATTTTATGATGATCGGTCCATAATTAGTCGTAGTTCCCTGTTGAGGAACCATTCCCATGAATGCAACATTCTTATTTTATGAACTTTACATTTGGGGCATTAACTTTGACTTACTCACTTACTCTCACATTATTATTATTATTATTTCTTTATTAGTAGTATTTTAAATACTTTTATAATGCTCTTTACATTTTTTTTACAAACTATATCTTTTAACTTTGGTTTACATTGTTAGTTTTTACAAATGATACAATTTTTCTTCTAAATATGTTTGAATTTAATTCATTTTTAATATTATTTGGCAATGTATTAAAGAGAGTCAGTCCTTTATAAAATAGTGATCGTTGCATAGTGTTGTTCTCCGCTCGTTGAATTCTAAAGTCTGAAGCGTTTCTTATATGGTTGCATATCACCCACGTATCTTAGTTGCTCAACCAAATATTCAGGAGCATTTCCTATTTTCATCTTTTGAATAAAGTTGATTGTGTTTAATTCCAGTCTTTGTTTTATGTTTAACCATTTAAGCGTAGATAGCATATGTTGTATTGATGTATATCGATTACATTTAAGTATTGAACGCATTGCTTTATTTTGTAATTTCTGCAGTCTTGATAATTGCTGATCTGAACAGCATGTGTATAGCACAGTTGAACCATATTCAAAGTGCGGCTTTATCATTGTATTATATATACTTACTGCTGTTATAATAGATATTTTGTTTCTTAAACGTTTGAAAAAACCAATTTTTTTACATATATATTCCATATGATCTTTTAATTTTATGTCTTTATCTATAAGAAAACCCAGATATTTTATATTGTTCACTTTTTCTATTATTACATTATTAATTTTAAATGTTATATTGGTGTTCATATTTATTTCCATTATTTTTGGTTTTGTTTTCGTTTAACTTTAATTTATTCATTTTTAACCATATATTAATGTTGTCCATATCATTTTTTAAATTGCTGTAACACATCTCCTCTGTGGCTGTTTCTGTGAAGATTAGAGTATCATCTGCGTATAAGACAATTTACATATACATATACATATACATATACATATACATATACATATACATATACATATACATATACATATACATATACATATACATATACATATACATATACATATACATATACATATACATATACATATACATATACATATACATATACATATACATATACATATACATATACATATACATATACATATACATATACATATACATATACATATACATATACATATACATATACATATACATATACATATACATATACATATACATATACATATACATATACATATACATATACATATACATATACATATACATATACATATACATATACATATACATATACATATACATATACATATACATATACATATACATATACATATACATATACATATACATATACATATACATATACATATACATATACATATACATATACATATACATATACATATACATATACATATACATATACATATACATATACATATACATATACATATACATATACATATACATATACATATACATATACATATACATATACATATACATATACATATACATATACATATACATATACATATACATATACATATACATATACATATACATATACATATACATATACATATACATATACATATACATATAATACATATACATATACATATACATATACATATACATATACATATACATATACATATACATATACATATACATATACATATACATATACATATACATATACATATACATATACATATACATATACATATACATATACATATACATATACATATACATATACATATACATATACATATACATATACATATACATATACATATACATATACATATACATATACATATACATATACATATACATATACATATACATATACATATACATATACATATACATATACATATACATATACATATACATATACATATACATATACATATACATATACATATACATATACATATACATATACATATACATATACATATACATATACATATACATATACATATACATATACATATACATATACATATACATATACATATACATATACATATACATATACATATACATATACATATACATATACATATACATATACATATACATATACATATACATATACATATACATATACATATACATATACATATACATATACATATACATATACATATACATATACATATACATATACATATACATATACATATACATATACATATACATATACATATACATATACATATACATATACATATACATATACATATACATATACATATACATATACATATACATATACATATACATATACATATACATATACATATACATATACATATACATATACATATACATATACATATACATATACATATACATATACATATACATATACATATACATATACATATACATATACATATACATATACATATACATATACATATACATATACATATACATATACATATACATATACATATACATATACATATACATATACATATACATATACATATATGTTTCGGTCTGTTAATAGTATAGTAATAGCTCCTGCTAGTACTGGTAGTGATAATAAAAGTAATAAAGCTGTAATTATTACTGATCAAACGAATAAAGGTATTCGATCAAATGTAATTCCTGTTGATCGTATATTAATTACAGTAGTAATAAAATTTACGGCTCCTAAAATTGAAGAAATACCTGCTAAATGAAGAGAAAAAATAGCTAAATCAACAGAAGCTCCTCCATGAGCGATATTAGAAGATAAAGGAGGGTAAACAGTTCATCCTGTACCAGCTCCGTTTTCTACTATGCTACTTGTCAATAATAAAGTTAAGGCAGGAGGTAAAAGTCAAAAACTTATATTATTTATTCGAGGAAATGCTATATCT